>CM037786.1:47248357-47298357 GCA_021229015.1 Solen grandis | reverse complement strand
TTTTTTTGTGTCTACATTCATTACACTGATTCTTGAGTCACATTCACTAACCATATTCAGTGCACTTATGCTTTCAATGTTTATCTTCATTGCACCGTGGATTCTTTCACCTTCATTGTTAAAATTCATTGCACGGCTTCTTGTGTCGTCTTCACTGTTCACATTAACTACACTGTTGATAGCTTCACCTTCACTGTCCAGATTCAATTCACTGATTGTTCTTCCTCCTTCTGTTCATTTACGCACTTCTTTCGCTTCATACACTGTTTCCTGTGTTACATTTACTGTTCAAATTCATTTCACTTTTTCTCGCGTCACCTTCACGGTTCATTTTCAACTTTTTGTTATTTTCGTTACCTTTACTGCTCACATTCGTTGCACTGTTGCTTGTGTCAGATTCATTCACTTTTCACATTTATTACGTTGTTACTTGTGTCGCATTCATTATTCACCGTAACTACGTCGTTGCCTGTGTCCCATTC
Organism: Solen grandis; assembly: GCA_021229015.1. Taxonomy (NCBI): domain Eukaryota; kingdom Metazoa; phylum Mollusca; class Bivalvia; order Adapedonta; family Solenidae; genus Solen; species Solen grandis. The sequence goes on along the minus strand of CM037786.1, from coordinate 47,297,875 downwards.
ACTATTCACCTCCATTACACTGTTGCTTTTGTCACCTTTACTGTTCTCATTCTTTGTATTGTTGTTCATATCACATTTATCAATCATATTAAATGTGTTATGTATCTTGTCAAATTCATAATATAGATTCAATTTATGAATGGTATTATGTTCAGTGCATGAACTCTCGCTTATATTACTTCTAACATCTCGCTTCTTCTTAAATTTTGCACGGTGCTCTTCCTCAATTCTTTTTAAAGACATCGCAACTTCAAGCTTCCTTTTTGTACTAGCCATTTTGTACTAGTAGTTGATAATAACTACCCCAGGCTCACATTTCGGGCAATGTATACCGTTTTCTCTAATGTCACTTAAATAAGAAAGGTTCAGGGCTTCGTCTGGGAAAGTCCCATGCAAACAATGTACATGGTAGTAACGTTGACAATCATCAAATCTGCACCTCACATACAGATGTCCATTTGGCAGTGTTAAAAACGGTCCATGTTCAATTATTTGCTGTAATATGTGTACCAGAGTATTGAATGTTGGTTTAATGTTGCAAATGTGACACTTATATTGTTGTATATTAGTTTCATGATCACTTTCTGTTTCACTATCCCCTGAGTAGCTCATGATGTTGGATCTGAAATTAAAAAAAAATGTCTTTCAGAGGAAGGTGAATCTAAATACAAGTTTGAATACCAAATTAATTACATGTAAAATGCCGAAGTTGCACAGCATTACCATAAGTACATGCAGGTCAGTAATATAAAATGCCGAATCTGCTTTTTCTTTTAGAGAAATGCATTGTACATAATGTTACTGCTCTAAAACATATCAACGATTTTCAAATATCTATGATTAACATTAAAGTATAGAAATATGAATTAGGTAAACGCTTTTTCAGCTTCTTGATCTACCAATTTTGGTCTTAAACTTTTACCTATTATACAGACGTTAAAATACAATGTATTCTATTCAAACATGCATTGTCTAATTAAGTTGAATCATATTTATATAGAAATATTAAAGGAATTTATCTTACCATCTGGAATATCCATTTATTTCATATTAAAATCTTCATTTTTTACTCCGGTTTTTTTTTTTCGCCTGTTATTGTTAATTTGGCAGTATAAAAATACCGAAGCTGCTCTTTTTGTAATTTCGGTATTTTATAATTAAAGAGGAGATAGCCAATGAAAGTTCGGTATTTTTTCATGTGATGAATTTTGATATTTCTGATTGGTTGATGGGAGTAGGTGTCAGACAGGAAAAAGCAGGAACGTATGTAGGTTCGGAATATGAAAAAAACGCAAAATCGAAAAAAGTGTAGGTCCGGCATTTTATAGTGAGAGCATCGATAGGCTAATATAGGAAAAAAAAAACTTGAAAAATCTTCTCAGAAACCACAAGATCTGGAGTTTAGATATTTGGTATGTAGCATTATCTTATGACTCACTACCAGGATTGTTCAAATCATGACCCTGGGGTCAAAATTGGCCCCGCCCCAGGTGTCACATGATTTAACATAGGCTAATATAGGAAAAACTTGAAAAATCTTCTTCTCAGAAACCCAAGGCGGTTAAGATATTTGTGTGAGCATTGTCTAGTGATCCACCCAGTTTGTTCAAATCATGGCCCTGGGGTCAAATTTGTCCCTGCCAGGGGGTCACCTGATTTAACAAAGGCTAATATAGGAAAAAAACTTGAAAAATCTTCTTCTAAGAAACCACAAGGCATAGAGTTAAGATATTTTGTGTGTAGCATTGTCTAGTGGATCTCTATCAAGTTTGTTTAAATCATGACCCTTGGGTCAAAATAGGCCCCGCCCCAGGGGTCACTTGATTAAACATAGGCTTATATAGAAAAAAAACTTGAAAAATCTTCTTCTCAGAAACCACAAGGCCTGGAGTTAAGATATTTGGTATGTAACATGGGCTAATAGACCTCTCTACATACTCGTACATAGGCTAATACAGGGAAAAACTTGAAAAATCTTCTCAGAAACCACAAGGCCTAGTGTGTAGCATTGTCTAGTGGATCTCTTCTAAGTTTCTTCATATCATGACCCTGGGGTCAAAATTGGCCCCACCCCAGGGGTCACTTGATTTTACATAGACTGATATAGGAGAAACCTGAAAAAAATATTCTTCTCAGAAATCACAAAGCCTGGAGTTTAGATATTTGGTATGTAACATGGGCTAATAGACCTCTACCAAGTTTGTTCAAATCATGATCCTGGGGTCAAAATTGGCTCTGCCCCAGGGGTCACTTGATTTTACATAGCCTAATGATACCAGGTGAGCGATCCAGGGCCATCATGGCCCTCTTGTCTTATGTAAATCTAAATAAAATCAAGTGAGCCCTGGGGCGGGGCAAATTTCGACACCAGGGTCATGATTTGAACAAACTTGGTAATGGTCCATAAAACAATGCCACACACCAAATATCTAAGCTCTAGGCCTTGCAGTTTCGGAGAAGAAGATTTTTAAAGATTTAACATTAAAAATATATTTTTAGCTCCTGTGACCCAGATACGCAATGGACCAGAACCATTTGAATAGCTATGTAGAGCTTCATGCAAGGAACGTCACAGCCAATTTGGCCCAGTGATTTCGGATAAGATGTCATTTGAAACAATTGTGGACGACGGACGCCGGACAGCCATTGATCCTAAAAGCTCACATGAGCACTACGTGCTTAGGTAAGCTAAAAAGCTCCCTAGTTTCAACGTGGTATCTACAACAGCAAGTTTGTCTATCTTGGAATGTTGCTGTATGGATGAAGTATTGTTTTGTTCTTTCAAAAGCTCGTTGACTTATTTTGATATCGATATTTGTTTTTGAAAATGATTTATAAACTTCCGTTTGCGTTTTCTCAAGGACATATGCGGCGTGTTTTGAATATATTTTAGGTCCAAATTTTACACGTTTCATGTCATTTTTGTTTCCGGATGGTCTAGAGTTTTCTCGTTCAAGCAAAAATTTATACGTCACTTTCTTTATATGATTTCTAATAGCATCCTTCCACATTTTGCGTTGTATGTATGCCCACCCGTTTTGGTTTGGTTTATCCCTGACAGTTTGGCAAGTCCGATCTTTTTACGCCCAGAACTGATGTTTTCTCCACTTGATGACGCAATTATAATGTGCGTAGCAAAGTCTACTATCATTGTTTCGCTTCCCTTTTGTAGAAGTAAAACACGCTGATATATCATTTAAAACTGCTCTTCCTTATTCGTACTCTTGCAAGGTTTCATTTTTTGTGACAATATTCATTCTCTGAAGTGTTTTCACTGTCGGGGATTTAGATGATTTTAACACGCTTGCCAAAACGGTAGTGCGTTTTGATGGGGATTTCGGTAAAGCATCTTTTAACTTCTTTATTGCTCTACATTTTTCCATCCAATTCTTAAAGGTTACCGTCGTATCTACATGTGTTTTAATGCAACAATCTGATTTTTCCGACATGTGTCGATTTTTTATTCAATCTTTATATTCTTTTTCATTCCGCATCTCTATTTTGTATTTCCCTGTCTCGTTTTCGCTTGCGTTCAGCACGTTTTCGAGCGACTACGCTCGACACATTTGATTAATTTAAAATTGGTTTGCTTCTCAGATATGATTTGTCCTTTTTAGCTCACCTGAGCACGTGTGCTCAGGATGAGCTTTTAGGATCGATGAATGTCCGTCGTCCGTCCGTCCGTCCGTCGTCCGTCGTCCACAATTTGTTCGTTTGCACTCTAGCATCTTCATTTTATGAGCAATTATCTTCAAACTTTAAAATAATGTTAATAACCATAAAATCTCGGCCAAGTTCGATTATGGCTGATATCGGAACATTAGGTCAGGAGTTATGCCCCTTTTAAAATTCAAAAAAGCCAGATTTCACATTGTTTGCACTCTAGCATCTTCATTTCATGAGCAATTATTTTGAAACTTTATATCAATGTTTATAACCATAAAATCACGGCCAAGTTCAATTATGGCTGATATCGTACCATTAGGTCAGGAGTTATGCCCCTTTTAATATTAAAAAAATGCCATATTTCAAGTTGTTTACACTCTAGCATCTTCATCTTTTGAGCAATCCTCTTCAAACTTTATGGCAATGCTTATGACCATAATGTCTCGATTGAGTTCGATTATGGCTTAGATTCATCAATTAGGTCAGGAGTTACGCCCCTTTTAATATTAAAAAAATGCCATATTTCACTTTGTTTACACTCTAGCATCTTCATCTTTTCAGCAATCATCTTCAAACTTTATGGCAATGCTTATGACTATATTGTCTTGATTGAGTTTGATTATGACTGAGATCAGTTGATTAGGTCAGGAGTTAAGCCCCTTTTAATATAAAAAAATGCCAGATTTCACGTTGTTTACACTCTAGCATCTTCATCTTTTGAGCAATCATCTTCAAACTTTATTGCAATGTTTATGACCATAATGTCTCGATTGAGTTCGATTAATGCTGAGATCCGTCAATTAGTTCAGAAGTTATGCCCCTTTTAATATTAAAAAAATGCCAGAAATAACTTTGTTTCCACTCTAGCATCTTCATCTTTTGAGCAATCATCTTCAAACTTTTTGACAATGCTTATGACCATATTGTCTTGATTGAGTTTGATTATGACTGAGATCAGTTGATTAGGTCAGGAGTGAAACCCCTTTTAATATAAAAAAATGCCAGATTTCACGTTGTTTACCTCTAGCATCTTCCTTTTTTTAGCATTCATCTTCAAACTTTATGACATTGTTAATGGCCATAATGTCTCGATTGAGTTCAATTGTGGCTGAGATGGGTCATTTAGGTCAGGAGTGATGCCCCTTTTAATGCAAAAAATGCAAGATTTCACTTTATTTATTCTCTACCAACTTCATTTTTTTAACAATCATTTTTAAACTTTAAGACAATGTTTATGCCCATAATCTCACAATTGGGTTCAATTATAACTGATATTGACTTGTAAGTTTAGGAGTTATGCCCATTTCACCATAAAAAAAAAGCCAGATTTCACTTTTACACTCAAGCATCTTTATTTCTTAAGCAATCATCTTTCTCAGGTGAGCGACCAAGGGCCATCTTGGCCCTCTTGTTTTCTTTCCTTCCATTCCCTAATTCGAGACATGAACTTAAATTTTGTGATATAATATTTCCTGACACATAACATAACTTAAATATATATTGCATAAACGACTTGTAAAACTACTATTTAAAAAAAAAAGCTTAATGTTGGTAATATATACACGTAATTGTTATTATGTATGTATATTTACATTCTCAAGAAAAAATGCGTCGTGACACAGACAACAAATGCGTACAACGACGTTGACGCATAATTTAATAAAAGAGTGCCGTCTTTTTCAGTCACCATTAAATTTTAATAATTTTAGCGCAATATATCACATTAACAAAATATTAATCTATTTATATTTACAAATCACGAGCATTTCATAGATTAAAAAAAATAATGTTTTTACAACCAATGCTAACGTATTGAACAATTTTTAAACGTCACCCTCTATATATTTTATATTTAAGGTTGTCACATTTTTCCAGTCAAAAGTAATTCAACGTGCTCAATGTGAGCTTTTGTGACCGATGAATGTACGGCGTCCGTTGTCTGTCGTTCGTCGTCAATATTTAACGTAAATGATATTTCCTCCTAAACTACTGGGCAAATCTCCATAAAACTTTTCAGGAATATTTCTTGTGTGGTCCTCTTCCAAAGCTGTTCAAAGAATTCAATTCCACGGATTATAAAGTTAATTGGCACAGATGTTCCTTGGGTCATTCTCTACCAAGATTGTTCAAATTGTTTGGATTCGTTGAAAAACATGGTCGCCAGGGGGCGGATCCTGTTTTCCTTATATGCGTACAGTAGAAAATTAAAAAAAAAACTTCTCTAAAAGTACTGGCTGGATTTCAAAGTTATTTGGCACAGATGTTCTTTTCATCACTCTCTATCAAGATTGTTCAAATTCTTTTGACTGGTCAAAAAAAACATTGCTGCCAGGGGGCAGAGCCCGTTTTCCTTATAGGCATATAGTACACATTTGAAAATTCTTCTTTTCAAAATGTACTTGCTGGATTTAAAAGTAGTCTGGCACATATTCCTTGAGTCACTCTCTACAAATTTTTTTCAAAATTGGATTAGTCAAAAACATGGCCGCCAGCGCGCAAAGCCCATTTTCCTTGTAAGTATTAAGTACAAATTTGAAAATTATTCTTGTCCAAAAGTTCTCATTGGATTTAAGGCAGGCAGGTGACAGAGACAAATTTCCATTATATCTTAAGATAATTACTGGGGGTTTTTTCTCCCACTTATACCTGCGGGGGCGGGAGGTTGTGAGTTTGATCCCCGGCCGCGACATACCAAAGTCGTAAAAAATGATACTGTTATAGCTCCCTTGCTTAACGCTCAGCATATAAGGGCAGTTGCAGGACGGGTTGGCTCAGGATAATGTGACTGGGTGTGGTATCATGCCACGTGTCAAAAGCGTGATACAGCAGTGTGGCAGCACTATATCTTTCTCAAGTAGACATGACTGAAATACTGTCGGTGGGACGTTAAACCAAACAAACAATCAAACTTATACCTGGTTCTCTGGTGAGCGATCCCAGGATCATCATGGCCCTCATGTTTTGTTATTCTGCCAAATAATTTTTATTATACCCCCAGATACCAAGTATATGGAAGGAATATTGGAGTAACGTAGGTCGGTCGGTTTATCGTTTGTCCGTTCGTCTGTAAATGAGGTTTGTCTGCTCTATTTCTCGGCTACATTTTGTCGGATGTTGATTAAGTTTAACAAGACAGGTAAATACTATGTCCAGCTTCGCATATTTTTAGGGCATCATGATCGGCTTGATTTAAAACGGGTAATGTCCCTTTGTTATATCGACTGAATAAATTTTGATCGCGCAATGCCTCGGCTACCATTTGTCGGATTTTGATAAAGCTTCACAGCATTTACCAAGCCTGTTAACGCATATCGCAAACTCGAAAACTGTTTTAGAGCGATTCCTTGGGCAAGTATTTTTTTTTTCTACATGTATGACTTTACGCATCCCTTCCAAGCAAAGGAACACCACTTTTATGAAAATCTACAAAGTCTAAAATGAGTAACAGCAATTGAAACGGCGGAATGTGTTTTCATTGGAAAAAGGTTATATTCCTTTTATTATAGTTTGATAGTTTGATAGTTTATTTTATTTCATTTCCATTGTGCTTTAAGCACATGAGGATACAATATGCATGTACACACAAGTTATTACATATTAGAAGTAAATCATAAATATATATAGAGGCTTGTAACATGGCAGTCAGCTCTGGATACATTACTATAAAATGTATATAAACATGCGACGGAGAAGGCTTATAAGTAATTTTGTTCAACTCATATATGAAAACATTGCGAAAGAGCGGAGCAAATTGGAGAAAGTAAACACACATAAATACACACTCACACAAAAACATACAATATCAGGCGGTTGTTACTAACAGTTTCACATGTATATGCATTAGACTTTCGAGTGATCCAGAAAAAAAAAAAAAAAAAAAAAAGAAAGTGTAGGACATTTAAAACTGCATTTTACAACATTATACAGATATTGAGAGAATCAAGCACTATAAATTCTTTTATTCCTTACATCAAACGCATAATGCACAAATAGGCCTAGTTTTTTAATTAAAACTGCGTCTTCAGAAGTAAAAAGACTAATCAACTTAAACATATTTGGTCTTTGCCAGTAGAACTTATCTATATATTTTTTTCTTAAATCTGAATAAATTGGACATTCTAAAACAAAATGAAACTCATCTTCTAATATATTACAAAATATACATTTCCTGTCAACAATAGGCAAAGCAACAGGTTTATTCCATCTTCCAGCTTCTATCATTAATCTATGGGATGATACCCTTAATCGTGTAAGTGATTTACAACTCTTCGATGAATTGAAAACATTAAGGTATGTCTTAAAACCAAAGTTTGCTATATTAACATAAAGCAAAGCACGTGATGAATTTTGTAGTCTGCTATACCAATTTTGAATAAATTGATCATTCAATCTCTGCCTTACTAAACTCAAGAAAAATACACAATTTCCTACACTCTGAGACAACCAGGCTTCATAAAACCCCAATGAACACAACAAGTGTTTCAATAAAGATGCCCAATTAACAGTATTACTATGAATTTCCATATCCCTTATCATCATTTTGTAAATATTCTTCACATATTTATTCTCATTTAAACTAAGTATCTTGATCCAGTATTTAATGATATTATAATATCTATTAGTTACACATGAAACTCTTCCAAGTTCACCATATATAAAATCATTTTGCGAGGACCGTTTAACATTCAAAATCTTTTTACAGTAACGTAAATGTAAGCGTTCTATAGTATTTGCACGTGCAAAACCCCATACCTGGCTTGCATAACTTATTATTGGTGTGACCAGTTTATCAAATAGTTCTAATATTTGTTTCACTGAAACATAAGTAAACTTATAGAGATATCTGTTTAATTTAAAAATAGCTTTCATACCCTGTCCTGATAAAGCTTCATGTGCCTCTGCGAAAGAACCACCAGTAGTGAAAACAATTCCTAGGTATGTAAATCTACTAACAATATCAATAGGAATACCATCATACATGAAAGAAAGATTTCTAGATAAAGTACCCCCTTTTCTAAATATCATTATTTTTGTCTTTTTAACATTTATCTTTAATTTCCAACGATTGCAATAGTCACTTAATATGTCTAATAATGTTTGTAACTCTTCTGCAGTATTAGCAAAAAGAACAATATCATCCGCATACAGAAGCATTAACAATTTACACATTCCAATGTCTATACCCTGAATTCCTTTATCAATGATATAACTTTCTAAATCATTAATGTACATGGCAAACAAAAATGGCGATAAGCACTCGCCCTGTCTCGCACCGAGCATACATGGATATTCGCCACTTAATTCATTACAATATTTCACTCTGTTTTTAATATCTTCATACATGGATTTAATTATATTTATAATTTTTCCATTAATCCCAAGCTTTAACAATTTGTACCATAAATTTTCTCTCACAATATAGTCAAACGCCTTAGTAAAATCAACAAATGCACAAAATAATTGTCTACCTGAATTGATAATATGCGTTATTAAATTATGTAATACATAAATATTATCTGTGGTTCCCATTTTTGCTCTAAACCCCGCCTGAGCCTCTATATAAATATTATATTCTTCAGCCCAATTTGTTAATCGATTGTTTATGATTCTTGTAAAAAGTTTACCGAGTGTACTTAACAATGTAATACCTCTGTAGTTTTCTACGTCTAACAAACTACCTTTTTTATGTAACGGTATAACATAACCTTGTGACCATGCCGTAGGAAAATGACCAGATTCAAATATCTTATTAAATAAACTAGAGAGAACAGGTAATAAAACATCTTTACCGTGAATAAAAAATTCATTAATTAGAAAGTCTGGACCGGCTGATCTATTCGTCTTTAGCTGCTTAATGGCAAATAAGATTTCACTATTCGATATTTCAGCATTTAACTCAGCAAACATTGTTTCAAGTTCGTTCTGTAACATAACATCATTAAAATATAAAACATCTTCATCTGGGGTAAAAAAAGCATCATCAGGATTATTTACTTAAAACGTAATTTCATACTTTTTTTTAAAAACCTTCTTTTCTTAAAACTGTCTTGTATTCATTTCTAGCTTTCACCATACTTACCCTATTTTCAGCACTTTTACAACTCCTATATGTATTTAACATTGAATAAAAATAACACTTCTTTTCGTAACATAATTCATTAAACCACGGACGATGCTCTGTACAAGAAACGGGCGAACTTATACCCTTTTTTCTTTTCAATTTATTTCTTTTCATCATACCAACTGCGGCATTACACAATATATCACTGAACTTTTTTACACAGTTATCAATACTGTTTTGATCTGAGCAATTACTAATTTCCTCATTTATACCAGCCAATCGATCATTTTCCTTTAAGTTATTAACATATTCGGTCCTTTCATCTTCATTCCATTGATAACTGTACTCTATGAAGTCGTGACTAGACTTATTTTCATTTATGTATAAATTTCTCGACAAATTGAAATTAAAAGAGCAACTGATCATACAATGATCTGACAATATATTTGGGTCACCAATTTCAAAATGATATGTAAACGGGAACAGAGCAGGAGAAATCAAAATATAATCGACTACGCTTGACCCTCTACTAGTGACACAGGTATATTTACCCACGCCTTTATCTTGACCTACTCTGCCATTCATAATTCTTAACCCTGTTTGTTTACACATGTCCAGTAATTGGGTACCATTATTATTTAACACATCTGTATCTTGTGTATACCTGTTTAACTCAATGTCCGGAATGTAATCGTCTGGCAACAAAGAAACAATGTCTACATTATCACCAACTACATAATCAGGTAAGGATCGTGTTCTACTGTTAAAATCACCACAGCACAAAAAATAGCAGTTACCGTTATACTTGCAATCTATACTGGCTATACAATCAGTCAACCTGTCAAAAGTATCACTTTCTGCCATAGCCTGTCTACTACTGCTTTCAGGAATTACATAACATGCTATCAAGAACAAATCTCTATCTAATCCAACCTTTTCTGCATCTAATTTAATACATTGAAAATCATCCTCACTCGAACAGTAAAATGTATTTTGTGTTACTAACGAGTTTCTTACATATATAACAATACCACCTGACTGCCTTTTTGCATTCGGGTTTAACTGTTTTCTGTTAAGGACATAATAAGTGAAATCATTCATAAATAGCTCTGAAAAATTGTCAGTCCATGTTTCAGTAAGACAGATAACATCATGATTTTGAAAAATTGATAAGAGTTCAGGACATTTTAACTTGTTTACTCTTCTGCTAGACAGACACTGAATGTTCAACGAACAAATTCGCAGCCGTGCCTTCTCCGTTCCAGCCTACAACAACGGACCTCTGACGTCATTTCGTGCGTCTGTTCGATTCGACTCTGTCTGCCTACACCGACTCCGTGAGTCACTCTCTCGTCTGTAGGGTACACTACTTGAGGCACGACGACTACTGCGTGACACAGAACGTGACGCACGAGCAACACTGGTTTTCATTATGTCATGACCCACATCCTCCGAAAGTAATGTATTGATGACTGGATTGTGTATTGGATTGTTTGTTGTCACATTTTCAGGACACAGCAATTCAGACAGTGACTGGGATGTCGTGGGGTTAGTCAATTCAACCGGCACCTGGCACTCCGTCTGCACCCTTGTCTCAGTTTCATCAGTAGGCACTTCGTTTTCGTGATACACACTTTGCCCATTCATATGAGGCTGAGACAGATCCATCGCTGCAGCTTCCTCTTGATGAGTACTGCGAATATTACCTGATAAAGGTATCTGGGAGGAGGTTTCCATGATGACCGAGGGCGATGACAGTGGTTGTTTACAAGGAGAAGATTTTCAAAATCACCAACTAAAGAGCCAGGCCTAGGCTGTATGGGGGTCAGAAATGGTCTTTTAATGCGATCGAAGACATCTATTCTGCTTTTGCTCATCATTGTCGACCAGTCTGGGAATTCATCATGTATTACCCTGCCATTCAGGATGAGTTTTGCTGGATAAACAATTTTAGGTCTAGAGTGGGGTTCATTAGCTCGAATCTCCTTTAGTTTGGGCCACAAACGCTTTCGTGCTTCATTAATTTCACGGGGAAAGTCAAGATCAATACTAAATGGCGTATTTTTCAGCATGTAAACTCTGCTCATAATTTCCTCTACAACACCATAGTCACGAAAATTGGCTATAATTGGACGCTTATTAAATTGTTGTCCAAACTTGCGTTGGCCAAGTCTGTGAGCTCGAGATATGTAAATATTCCGAGGGTCAAGGTCAAGTTTGTTTTTAATGAAATCTGAAATGATATTTGAACAATTTTCTTCGCGATTTTCAACAAATCCTCTAAAAATCAGATTGTTTCGACGGGATCTTGCTTCCATGTCAATAGATTTATAAGCAATTTGTTTTAAAAAATCACTCTGCTGGTTTGTGACATCAATCACTTGTACTAGTTTATCCGACATCTGTGTCACAGATTTTTGAATAGAAAGCATACCTCTACAACAGTCAACTTGCTCCTCTCTCATAAACTTCAACTCGTCAAATTATATATAAGGTTATTGATTTTTTTTATTCCAATGGGCAGTTTTTCGGTCAAAGCAACGTATCGGGTACCTTTGGCCAGTCCAAAGACCTTTTGGCAACTGGTATGTACATTGTCCAATTCTAGCAAAATCACGTTTCTGAATATCTCATTTACTATTTGAGATATGTGAAAGTAAATTGTACCCTACAAGAGAACATTACAATACCAATAATACCTTATGTATTAAAATATGTCTAGAAATCAAAATGTTTTATGAAAAAAAGGAAAAGTACCTGCACGATGGTAACTATGTTAACTGTTGTTGTTTTTTTTCTGCTACACTGGTTGAGTTTAGATCATAATTTAGATATTTTTTTTAAAATGAATCTCCAAGTAATGCAGATATACCAGTTCCATTTTTACGAATTTGAGGCGGACACTCTAACCATTTGGCCAACGCTTTGAGGTAAGATTAATGAGTAAAGTATAGATAAGAAGGCCCTGAATCACTTACCTGAGAAATATTGCCTTTTTATCAGTCATACTGAATACAAAATCCATGCAGAGGTACAGCAAACTAATCGTAATTCCACACAAAAATTGTACCTGTGGTGCAAGTTTAGATGGTCATACCCATAATAGGTAATAGATTATAATTATTTTTTGTTTTTATTGTTTTTATTTCCAAAATGTACATATTTCAACATAAATAAACATACATATATCAATAGTATTATCAATAGTAATCAATAGTATTTGTACATTTTGTTGTTTTTTTTTAGAGAAAAAAAAAGAAAAAAAGATGATGATGATGATGATGATGGTAATAGTAGTGGGAAAAGTGTGATATTAAAGATTGAACAATTATAAATTATAATTATGAACATTATCATAAAGTTTGAAAAACAGACTGCTAAAGAAATAAAGTTGCTAGAATGTAAATAAAGTGAAATCTGGCATTTTTTATCATTCAGGGACAATATCTCCAGACTTACTTGGCATATATATGGCATTATCGATCTAAGCCGGGAGAGGTTGTTTATAAAAATTATCATAAAGTTTTGAGAAGTTTGATTAAGAAATGAATATGCTTGAGAGTACACACAGTGAAATCCGGCATTTTTTATCATTCAATGACCATAACTCCAGACCTAATTAGCGGATATAAGACCTTATCAAACTTGGCCAAGATATTATGGCTATATATATTGTCATAAATTTTGAAGAAGATTTATTAAGAAATGAAGATGATAGAGTGTACACGAGGTGAAATCTGGCATTTTTTATCGTCCAAGGGCAATAACTCAAGACCTGATGGGTGGATATAAGTCATAATCGAACTTGGCCAAGATATGGCTATAAACATAGTCAATAAGTTTGAAGAAGATTGCTTAAGAAACGAAGACGCTATAGTGTATACAAGAAAATGTTGACGGACTGACGACGGACATTGACTGGCCACAATAGATCACCTTGGGCATTTCGTGCTCAGGTGAGCTAAAAAAAGCGAAACTTTGAATCAAAGCGGTCTAGTAAACAATTCTGACGTATAATAGATTAAATTATCCCTTTTTGGTAACGTCATACGGAAACTATTTTGCTATTTATGTATTTCATTTGTGTAAGGTTTCCTTGGAATCCATTGAAGTGTTTAGGGGGAATTGTATTACACTCACGAACTGACGACACTCTTTATGTATATATTTTGGTCCGTCAAGAACGCTGTGTATTTTTTGTTGACATTTTCACATCGTGACGGAGGTTGCATTCTTTAAGGAAATCAAAGAGTTCTATAATACCAGTGTAGCAATACCACTAGACCGTCCGCATTTGTTTCAAACGAAATCTCCTCTGAAACCGCACATCCCCGGTATTGGTATTTCATAAGACTTATAGGCACCAAAGCTTATAAATATGCCTACTAATAATTTACAACAAAAACACATTATTATACTTCAAAAATGCCTCCTGTAAAAAAAAAAATCAATATTTAAAATCCTTTTTTTTTTCACACAGGAACTCGGAATAGTTTCATCTTGTTTAAGATATTGTGACTAGTAATGGAAAAATGATTTTCAAACCTGGCTATTGGCAGTGCAGTTTCATCAAACGGTTTAAGAATGCTGAGTTGTCAGTACTTCATCACTGAGTTCAGCTGTTGCTTGAAGAAGGTGAATAAACTAATAGGAACTGAGATTAAAACTTTTTCAAATGCTTATTTTTGATGAGAAAGAAATCTTCCGATGTTGCAACATAAAACAAAACGTGGACATCAATTTCGGCATCCATTCACCAATTGAAAAAAAAATGGTTTTGGTGGACGAACCGTCACAAAAGCCTTAAATGTTGCTGAAATATTGAAATTGTCAGTACCAGATATCAATTTTATCGAAAAATTAACGTTATGCGAGCAGTCAGTACTAGCTGCTACCATGACAGATGGTGAAAAGTCTGTAGCTTAAATAAACCAACATTATATCGACTGTAAGGTAAGTGAGGCAAATATTAAAATGAATTATTTGGAAAAAAAAATGTAGATGGATATGTTAAACTGAAAGCAAAATTAAAGAAAGCATATGCCCCAAAGTTCTAACTTATATAAATGATCGGTGTTTTCTTCCCTGAACTTGAGTGAAAAAAAAAGACTTTTGAATACTGGAATGTTTAAATAACGGAAGAATAATGTTTAAAAATATTTTTTTTCTGAGGACATGGATCTAATGTTTTAAGTTGTTTAAGAAAAAAACAGACATTCACTATTTGCATTTGAAAACAGTGCACATATACTTGATGGGATATATACCAAGTACATACCTAAAGGCACACAGAGAAGAAGTGAAACTAAGAAATAAAATCAGAAATAGAACTATCATTGAAGGACACTGCCAGAGATTCTTCAGAGAATAAACACTTCACAATAATATTTAATTGAATATACGGCATATGAAATCTATATAACAGGAAAGGAGTTCCTCAATCAATAGGAACTTTTGTGCATAAAGAGTTAATTTTTAAAGAAAAATAAAGAAAAACAATATTGATAAGAAACGCTTCTTGAAGCAAAGTTCTAAAACAATATCAACTTTCTGTCTATCATTCTGCCATGGTGTAATTTTTCAAAGAAAAAAAAACATATTTGAAAAGAAAACCTACTTAAAGCAGACAATTAATAAAACAAGAACTACTTTCTGCCTATGTGTCAAAGCCATGCATAACCAAGGAACGGGCCAAAATTCCAAGCAAGGGGGAGGTGGAAAGGAAAGGGTAAAGAAAAAGCGAAACTAAAACGACTGTCAGATATGCAAATGGTAAAAAATAAATTAAACTTTGGTTTCAAGGGACTTGTGAAGATATATTAGATGGCTTGCAATTAGGAAACAGTTCATGGACCAGCATGTCCTGTTCTGCATAGTTTACATCACGATGAATTGACCAGGAATATACATCTTTGATTTTTAGAAAAATGCAAAAGCAGAAAATAGTGACTAAAAATAAGACACTTAAAAAGATATTACACACGAGGGCCCATTTTTAAGGCAACAGAATTGGGCGTTTCTTTATTCTTCTTTTTCTTTTTTTTCCAATGTTTTTAGAGCTCGATCATCAGCATCTCGGTCAACATACACTGCATGGCTGCTCCAAGGTCGGCAACTTACCTGGAAGCACTGGAAAAATTGTATTTCCAGCACATGCAAAAGGCTTCGCAGCAAATGTGATTCGACACTTGATGAGATAATCAATGCGATCTTGTGACGAGTGCATTATGTCATTCTTTTTCATAAAGCATTTGTGTTTGAGTTACGTTGTAGTTTTCGGTCGAGTAAATAGGAGCGAACCAAGCACTTGTCCTTGAGAAGGTTGACAGGTGACGTTAATTCTGAAGACAGGTCTGGTCATTTTAACTGCTTCCACGGGCCCAGACACAACCCTAAATGACCGTGTGGAAGTGTCTGCTCTCGAAGCAATGAAAGGCTGTAAGCGCAAGGGACTGGCGGGCAGCGGGGAAACCGAAGTGGCTGGTTGGCATAGGAGACAACTACTCCACATGTCCGGTTGCTGATATTGGTAAAGTTTGCAAGGCAATCCGCACTCCATATGCCTCATGATCCTCCAGTATCCAGTCTGGAAGGATAGGTTCTTCGGCCTGGTTAGTCTAAAGTCCTTCCTCTGCCTCACTGCCACAACAAATAATTTGTCTCTCTTTGCGGCATACCTCTGTGATATCCTCCCTCGTATACATGTACATATATCGGGAGACTAGCCTTCTGTAGACACTATAGGTAGTCAGGTGTTTCTGACCTTGCTTAGGCCTTCCGGTGGCGGTCTTTACAGGTGATATGGCTTTTCACGATTGTCGCATCCTGACAACGGAATACGTACAAGTGCAACGAAAGGGCACCCTCAATCTCATTGAAATCAGATTCAGTATGTAACTGGATCTGACCACATCTTTGAGAGGGTCGTCTCAGATTGACCTTTGTATAAGCCAATCAAACCGGCGGCTACATAATCCTAAGGTAAAACCAGAGGAAGTAACCGCACCAATCTCACAATAGAGTAGAAAGATATGTAAGCGTCCGGCTAGCTCATACCTGAACAGGATTCTACAACGATTTGTCAGCTTTAGGAATTAGACCAGATTGAAGTAAATCTAGCTTTATGTCACGTGACAACGTTTTATTGCTATCAAATGTGCCCGCAGTTCCAAAACTATCATCTAAGTACATGATCACATTCTTACCCTTACCACGCCACTTCTTAACCAGAGGAGAGTAAACTTAGTGTACAAATTAGGGGCCACGCCGAGTCCAAAAAAAAAACCCAAAAATTTATAAAAACAAACATGATTAACTTTATCAGGAAACGAAAATCCCAGGTATTGAGTGTGATTGTAAAATATATTAAAAAAAATATAAGCTGAGTTAATGTCAAACTTTATCATCCAGTTACCTTTTTCAAGGTACAATAATGCAAGTCTCAGATCTTCATATTTTACCGACAGCTTCCATATATGTACATTAGCAGTTCTCAAATCTAAAATAAGACGTTTTTTACCACTACTTTGTATAGATACAGACAGGGTTTTACAACAGTAGGAGGCTGGGTACATTTCTCAAACAAACCACGGTCCAAAAGATCACCTTAGTTGACTGTACAAAATCAGATTCTCTTAAAGCAGACTTGTTATTTGACAATATATCTGTATCAGGTACAGAATAAAAAGGTATTTTATACCCATTTTTAATTGTATCTAAAATAAAACACTGGTTCCAATTTTAATCCAGAAATCTATTACTTTTAAAACGATATTTATACGATTGTGTCTTTTAAACCCTGTTCATAGACGAAAACACTATCGGATAACCGCTTAGAATCAAAATCAAAGGAACAGAATGAATGTTACAAGAATACTCATCTTTAACATTCCATGTATTAGTATCATCTACCGCCCTACTTTGTGCTCTGTCTGCTTTGCTGCTGCTGTTGCTGAGCTCCGGACACGCTCGTCGGAAATGGTTGAACTCGCCGCAGGCAAGGTAAGGTCCAAGTTGCGGGCCTCTGTTTGCTGGACCCCCTTGGAATCCACGAAAGGAATGCCTCTCCATGTTGCAACTGTACATAGGTACGATACCCCAGTGCAGCCGATGGTACTTTGGGCTTGGACTTAGTTTTCAACTGCTTACGTTTCCGCACAGCTCGGGAGTCTGCCTTCAGAAGCATCGACTCGTCCTCGGAATCGCTCGCCAGCGGGTAAGACTGATATTGTCGAACCGTCTCCCACCCCTTGTCAGAGCTACCTGCAATGCGGATATGCTTGTTTCGTAACCGCAATTTATTTGTCATCTCAGATAATAAATCCTTAGAGTAGTCATGCTTAAGAGTTCTCCATAGCCCACACAATCTACTTAAAAATGTCCTCCAGCTCCGAATCTCCGAATTGAATTCATATTGTAAGCAGTTGCCTGTAAGTTTCCAAAAGATATCCTTTGAAGTTTTCAGCTTTTAGCTCGAAAAAATTAAACAAGAATTAATATCAGACGATGTTAAGTTTCTATTCGCTGGCACGTGTTACTGGCAACTGTTCCATAATGTTCAGATATCCTACGACAGAAAAAAAACACGTCTGCTCGCTCGCTGCTAGTGTGTTTTTCATTTACGGTTCAATATTGGTTGCAAAAAATGCATAAGAGTCTAGTATAATGCAGTTTAAGGATTTTAATTATGAAAAAAAAAACATAATGGTGACAAGAGTAGAAGGAAAGGTTGAGACTAATAAGATAAAGAAAAGAAATACGGATAGCAGAATGAGTGAGAACATAGAAAGTAAAAAAAAAAAGGTACAAGGAGTTGTACATTGTAAACATTTTCAACAAATCTGTAAAAAAAAAAAACAGGAATACGTTGTTTTTAGCTCACCAGAGCACGAAGTGCTCAGGGTGAGCTATTGGGATCACCCTTCGTCCGTCGTCTGTCGTCCGTCGTCAACAATTTGCTTTAAAAGACATCTCCTCTGAAACCGCTGGACAGAATTTGATAAAACTTGGCATGTATGATCCTTGGGTGGGCCTCTACAAAAATTGCTCAAATAAAGTTGATCCATGAAGAACTCTGGTTGCCATGGCAACAAAAAGAAAAAATAATTGAAAACTTTGAAAATCATCTCCTCTGAAACCGCTGGACAGAATTTGATAAAACTTGGCATGTATGATCCTTGGGTGGGTCTCTACAAAAATTGCTCAAATAAAGTTGATCCATGAAGAACTCTGGTTGCCATGGCAACAAATAGAAAAATGACTGAAAACTTTGAAAATCATCTCCCCTGAAACAAATGGTCAGAATTTATTTTCCTTTGGCACAAATAGTCACCTCATGGTTACCATATTGCTAAAATAAAGTTATCCTAAAAATAGGCCCTAGGGGGTGGCTTATTCCTTATATACTCTATATAGAAAACATCAAAATCATTTTAGCCATGAGAATTTAATTTCCTTTGGCCCAAATGGTCACCTCATGAATGTATACCAATATGGCTAAAATAAAGTTAATTCCTAAAAAAATGAGGTCCCTAGGGGGTTGGCTTATTCCCTTATATACTCTATATAGAAAACATCAAAATTCTTCTTCTGTGCAAAGGCCAATTTGGGGCCGAAATTTGGCCCCATCTACTCTTCAATACACAATATTTTTCCCGATTTAGTGTGTTTCTGATTCCGTGATCCACCATTTTGGATTTAAATATTTGAACAAAATAACACTTATCGGTTTGCGAAAAGTGTTTTCAAAACAAAAAGATAACCCAAGAATTATTAACTGGTTGAAATGAATGAGATTACATGACTGTCGATTGTCCAGTGTGTTTTAAGTTGCATGATAACACTGTATTTTCTGAAAATGTTAGCGCTTGTGAATCACAACCGCACTGCTCCATAGAGTGTATAGGGATGGAATTACTATGGTGTCGAGACATTTAGGTAGAAAATTACTTCTAGGCTACTCATAGTTGTTTTGGCTGCTTTTTCCAGATTAAAAACTGTTACTGATTTAACCTTTTCCTTCATATAGACTCATATTGACACTCTCAAAAGGAACCACATAAAATAGTCACAGTTAAACATTCCTTGTTATAGAAAACAATTGTTTCATTTTAAAATGCAGATGTACTCTGGTGAGCGTCCCTTGGGCCTCTTGTTTCCTAGTTAATATCTCATATTTTTTATAGAATTAATGAATTTGAATTTTATTTAAAGTGTTAAGTTTATTATGCATCAGAGTTCATGTTGTTCTGCTGTCAATCTATGCTACTGTCCGTCATTAATAAACCTTTTTTATATTAGAAGTAGTTTTGGTTCTTTATTTGTATATACTACAGTAAATACCAGTAATGCAACACAATGCAAAAAGATTAAAATTTGTTATGGTAAGTAATCCCTTTATAGGTGCATTTAACTGTGATCAAGACTAAGCATCCATATATTGGCAATGAGCCAATGTGATCTAAGCGTGACACACTAATTGGTTTATTGGGGCTCCTCACTGTGAGCTAACAGCAGGGCCTCTATCTTATCTCCTTCTTATCTTATTTTAGGCGGGGTGGGGGTCAGTAAAGAATTTTGAATGCCATTAAGATATCAATAAAAGTATATTTACAAACTTTTCGAGGTCCAAAAGGTCACATTTTAGTGCTATTATGCAAATTTGGCTAAAATTTCAATAAGAAGCAGTTTTAGGTAAAACATGGCAAGGTATTTTTTTTTTCACAGTTTCAAAAAGCCTTTATATTAGTGGATCGACTCTAAAAAATAAAAAAGAAATCTGTCCGTTGAAATGTTCATGTATTTTCACCTGCTACTTGAAGAATACATATTAATTTACAAACTGTGATAAAATATTTTGAAACTATCATTTCAATATATTCGTACGGTATTAAGAAATAAAATCTTATTATTTGCGTTTTTTATCACAAATTTTAGCTTATGTTCTACCATAAACTTAATCTTTAAAATAAGCATGGTGACACCCTATTTTAATTACATATATATTTTAGTCTGAAACACTTATATGCTGCAAACTTTTAAAGAAATATGTCCGTTGAAAAAAAAACACGCTTAAACGCCATTTACTCTATAATGGAATTTATTGGAGATAGGGCCATCATATTTTTCTGTATTTTCGGAAATACCCCGTCCTCAATGTGTCATAGAGACACCATATATTGTCGCCAACGTTATACTTATGAAAATCCATTTAAACATGATATATGTCTAGACTACGCTTAGCGGAACGTTGCATATGAGGGCCATCCCATAAGCACGAACCATTTGTAGATCTGGGTCCATCAACAAAACCGCAGAAATCAACACCAATAGTTTGATTAAATTTTCTTCACATTCATAACTGCTACTGGAATACGGATCTCGCAAAAAAGCTAAAATGTTTGAGGATATTTCTGACTTTTGCGGTGTAGAGTCGCACCTGATAAATTAATCAATAATTGAATTAAGTCGAACGATCCCAGATCTGCAGCCAATTCGCTTAGACAAAGATAAAACCCAGCTACGGCTGCGTGTATTTATGCACATAAACCCTAAAGAAAAATCGCTGCAATCCTTATTTATTGTAATAGAAGGACTTCTTGGTGATAACATTTCCTGCAGACACAAGATTGGTCCAATTCTAAATAGTCTGCGTTTCATCTGTGCTTGAATTGACGTAGCCAGTATTAGAATGGCCTGTCAGTGTTAAATATTCACACACACAAGAAACCACAACTAGCACGGCCTGAATCTTTTCCAGAAATCTAAATGCATCAAACGGTGCGACGTCAAGAACGAAAAAAAAAAAGAACTGATATTATATACCCACATTAATTACAGATAATTTGAAACAAAATAATGTAAAGAGTAGTGACTTTTTTCTGTACATCAAACAATATATAAAACCATAAGTTCAAGATACTTTGGAAAACATTTCCATATTTTAAATACTATAGTATCTGTGATTTAAGTATTCTCACACATCAATCAGGGACCTTTAACAGAATAAACTTGATTAAATAGCTTTGTTATTTTGATTCTAAATCACGTATACGTTCTTAGAAACATTATCAAAATTAAGACAAAATAGTTATATTAAACTGATGGATATCAAGACTGATGTGATTTTATGTACTTGAATATAAATACATTATATTAATAGCAAGATTTTTTTTCAAAAGACTAGTTTTTTTTATATCTATTGTTAAACATGTCCCCATACCATTTCCTTTCAAGCTCTGACGTAAGCCAATCCCATCCAGAAATTCCGCTTGTGTACTATAATCATTTTTTTTTAACTGCAATTTATATGAATTTATACATAATATTATGCTTCTGATTCATTTAACAGTGAGTACGAAAAGAGGTAAATGCCTGAGGTACAGAACTGTAATATATATTGTATTTTACAGAACTGATTATTAAGTTATAGGCTTACCAATGAAATTAAGGACGAGTTAATCGCAATCACAAGCCACTTTGTTTGATGCCAGAGAATCTGGCTGTGTCTTGGAACATGTCCGTAACGTCTTGCGGTACCGCATCTCTGGTTGGAGGAGGTCAATCGGCAGGTCTTTCGCATAGACTGGATTTCTGCTGAAAGTGCTGACTTGGGCTTCCTATTTCTCATTAACCACAGTCCTTAGACATGCGCCCAGAGCAGTTACTTCTTCAGTTGTCTTATTCCACTTTTTCTCCTGCACCCATTTGGTTATGACTCCGTTTCCATTTGGGTGTTTAGCTTTCAAAACCCACACGTGCTCCTTCATTTGCCCAGTTTCTCTCACTGAGCATTGTTTTACCGTGACCTCTTTTTTTCCATTACATATTAGATTTGATGAAAACAAATGAATCACTTTATTCGACATGCATTTTTGATTATCTATGTTTTCATTTTTAAAAATTTATTTCTATTATAATAGAGTTTTTATAGATTTACACTTAAGACTTTCATTCCTGTATCAATTACGAGTATTTATAAAATCCAGTAATCTCCGCGTACATTGGTAAGTGTAATGTTAGTAATCTCTTCCACAATAATGCGTTTAATGATTCATCATGTTTAATGACTGTTTAATCTGAGCGATTTACAGCATAAATGAAAACCGACGAGCAGAATACAAATACAAAACTGTATTATTTGGTTGGTTATGACTGCATATCTCGACACTGTGTTGATATGTTGAGCACAGTAAGAAGACTATAAATAGTGTAAACTGTGGGTGAATTATTTTAGCCGCTGACAAATTTCGTTGACGAAACATACCAGACGATGCTGGTTGATAATAATGGGGTCTCGAATAACACGTTTTTCGGCGTTGGGATTATGACGTAAAGGTACAAATTTCAAAGAATTTTTTAACATGCGTTGTTTGTTATATCATATATATAATATAGTGCGGAAAGAGTTCCCACACTACGGGAATAAAATAGAGAGAATATGAGCAGTAGCAACCCTATTAATACGTTGTTTTCTTTGTCCTCCAATTTGCTCAGTTTATTTGTTAAGCACGTTGGTCCAGCGATGATAGGTCTAATAAGTAAGTTTTCTACTTCTCCAGTGTTAACTGTTGAAGTGTCTGCATTATTACAATATTGTTTTTATTTCCTTACTTTTGTGTACTTGGTAAGCCATAAAATTGGCTATTTTTAATTTCCCACGATCACTTGATGGACCAATTCATTGGTGAATGGATTACCTTATGAATAGGTCTATGGCTCACATAATTCAGCATAAACGGGGGCTAATCCAGAACCGTACAGCTCAGTGAGTATTGATGAAACACCTAAATGTGGTATCTTGATAATATCTTTTAAGACTAGACTATTTTTTTTCAATCAGAGATGAACCACATTTTGAAAAATATCATTTAATTTCTACTTTGTTCAGGATAGATACATTATCGTAGTCTGTCGAGGGCAGTTGATCGATCGATTGATAATGTCTAGAATTTGTCAGGACTGTCTAATTGGAAACCTGAGAACCATTCAATTCATTTGTAAACAAATTTAACGAATAATCATGTATCATCTAAATTTATTTCCTACCCTTTCAAAGTACCCCTGCTTTTCTGCAAGTGCAACATACACGCGTAAGTATCATGAAACTATCAAATTTCAAATTTCAGTCGGACTTTGATCAACTAATAACTTCCAGTGTTGTCTTAATATTCCAGCATTTATTTATACCGGGCCGGTTCTTGATACGGTTTTTAATTGCTGAACAGTGTTGTGCGTTTCTCCATACCTATCTTTACATGAAGTAAATTGTGTACAGGAAAAAAAATGTTTATATATAGAAATGTCTCTCGTCTTCTCTTGAAATGTTAATGATTTTGACAGATGTCATTATTTAAGGTAATCAGCGGAGCGTTTAATTGTACTTACACTAAATCAAGTATACACGCACTTGCCGTTTTAGCACTTTACCTTTTCCTGCAATCAATAATAACAACATTTGAGTATGGGAACACGGGTTGTAAAACAGAGTACGCCACATTATTATTTAAACTTTTTGTAATGCCAGTTACTTACAATAAACGTAGATCTTCGATTTAGTCTTGTTATAATTATGCTGAAATCTCATTCACCCACCAAACGAAACCCATTGCGTGCGAACGTCATTCAAAGGGACACTCTCAAAATGCAGTAATTTCAATGCTGGTTCCCAGTGTATTATTGCGTTGAGTGAAGAAGCAAATACCATTAGAACAGCGCAATACGGATTTTTCCCCATACGCCAACGACCCGATTCTTAGACGCTTGCGTCAAAAGTTTTTTTGTTGTTGTTTTTTTGTATTGTATATTTTTTATTGAATATCAAGAACTTGGTAAAACGTGAGTTTCATATGAACTGGGATATGTATTCATTGGCCAATCACTCAATATACTTGCATCTATGTATCAAAGTAAAAGACATACAATAACTATCACAGAAGTTCAGCTTTATTGTAAGTCGTAGACTCATATACAATAGAATCTAACTGTATGACTTAATCTAAATGAAGAATGCAGGAGAATGGTGCAATGAAAATACCAATTACAGTAAAGATATCGTAGAATCCGTCAAAATCCTACAAACCTTATCCTTATGTAATGCACTTGTATTGCAAATCAGGTTTCATGTATACACGCTCTGCTGAAGTATACTCTTGGGTGAAATATATTTTTTGCCCTCTTTCGAAGAAGAGGGAACATATTGCTTTGCACATGTCGGTAGGATGGTACGTCGGTCGGTCGCTCTGTCGGTAGACCAAATCTTATCCGTGTGATAACTTAAGTTCTTTTTGACCTTTCAGTCTCAAACTTAATATGGTTGTTGCGTATGCCTAGTAGAAGACCCCTACTGATTTTGGAATTCGTACCTCAAAGGTCAAGATCATGAGGTAATAATTTAAATTCTCAAAACCACTGTGTAAAGTAAGCACTGTCCGACTGATTACTCAAAATCTAATTGATCTCAAACATTATACAATATTCACTTATGACTAGTTAAAGGATCCAGCTGATTTTGGGGTCTGTACCTCAAAGGTCATAAAGTCATAAACTAATTTCTCTTCAACATTGTGTTAAGGAAGCATTGTCCAGCTGATAACTTAGTCTCTTTTGTATCAAATATTGCACAATTTTTGCTTATAAGTGTCCGCTTGTGGTGAGCTCGACCTAGTTGCCACACTGGCAGTTCGGTGTATGTATGTGTGTGCTTTACTGCGTCCGTCTGGATTTAATCTTGTCCGGGTTGTAACTTCGCCAAGGATGAAAGGATTCTCAAATGTCAAGCTTAGTGAGACGGTGTGTGGCGCAAAGGGTCCAGATTTGTAACGCAAAGATCAAGGACATAACTTGAGGTCAAAGGTCAAAAAGAGTTGATTTTTGCTTGTACACGCTGTTTATTTGCCATGGATGGTGGGATTCTCTAATAGATTGACACAATATCAAGCTATGTGTGACGGTGTATCGTGCATAAGAACCAGAATCATAGTTCAAAGGTCAAGGTCATACTTTGAGGTCAAAGGTCAAAATGAGTTCATGTTTGCTTGTCCGGGCTGTTACTGCGCATGGATTGAGGTATTCTCAATTAACTTGACACAAATGCCAAGCTTAATAAGACGGTGTGTAGCGCACAAGAACCAGAATTATAGCTCAAAGGTCAATGTCATTCTGGTATTGTAAGGCCAAAAATGTGTTCATTTTTGCTTGTCTGGGGTGCTTAATATACTTCGCCATGGATTGAGGGATTCTCAAATATCTTGGCACAAATGTCAAACTAAGTGAAACGGTGTGTCGCGCACAAGACCCATATTCATAGTTCAAAAGTCAGGGTCATAATAAGAGGTCAAAGGCCATGTAAAATGGATTGCTTGTCCGAGCTGTAACGAAAAAGACAGGGGTCGTAGATTTTTCAAATAACTTGGCAGTTATATTAACCTCAATGAGACGAAGTGCCGTGCATTAGAGTTTAGTTCCTAGCTCAAAGGTCTAGGTCTCACTTAGAGGTCAAAGGTTAATGAGATGGAACTGCTTTTTCTGTGCTGTAACTTAGACATGGATCGCATGATTTCTAAATAACTTGACACTTATGTTAACCGCAGTGAACAATATCGAATACACAAAAAAGGCTCATTTTCTTTCATCATCAATTTGCTTAAAATAGCTTGCTGATTACCAAAAGTTGTGTCTGGACAGCGTATAGCTACGCGCTCGTGAAAATAATAAATCTGTATCACACCTTGATGAGTTATATTTCATATCCACTCAAAACAAGCAAATCTCTTATGAGATGGGTTAGTGTTTAGATGTTTAACTTCTACATCAATAAAAGTGATCATTAGGGAGAACCAAATAAATTGATATCAGAATGCGAATAACGAGAGTTAATGGATATCACTGAAATTTGGGATAAAATGTATGAAGCTAGAAGGTAAAAACGAAACAATAATTTGATGAGGCTGATAACTGTTCCTTACAATAAAGGCCATTCTAGCTTCTAACGTAGGTACAGAAATATGCATATGTTTTGGTGTACTTAGCTATAGACGAAGGCACATGTTTTGGTGTTGGTAGGTGATAATTTCAGTGATAACATTCTATTGAGCTGAGCTAAATTATATGCAATAACCGCATGGGAGTAAATCAAATATAAGAGGACCGCTACCTGTACCAAGTTACTGGTTGCACTACTCTATACCAAACTATCTCAACATTATATTAATTGCTGGCCTGCAGCTGAATAAAATTACTGCTTGCATATATCGTTTACAAATATAGTTGATGCATATTCAAACCAACGTCCGAAACACATACCAAACTGTTCCGTAACTCTACAGTTATCATCAATGGAATATTTTGTCTTGCATACTATGAATAATTCATGAATCTGAATCTAGGCTGATCTGATATTTCAGTTTTTACGCTATGCACTTCAAAATGACATTTGTAGATATGCAAATTTCAAGTACAAAAGCTAATAGCTGTCTTAAAAGTCGGTCAATGTACATAAATTAATTCCTAGTAATGGCCTTACAGTTCAATATTATGGTACATACATTTAAATAACATGTGGTGTTTAGTTGTAGAATGTGTATGTCGATCAGTACAAAAAAAAAATGTTTATACGGTCAAAATAATCCACGATCAAACAGAAATTAACAATTCACAAATTTAGATAACGGTACAATAGCCTTAATAACTTGTCATGAAATCATTAAAAAATGTCATCAATCATTTATTTTGTGAAAATGTGTTATGGGCAATACCCCTAAAACTAATGCATAAGTCTCCGGCTGCACATATTAATTATCATGGTACATATGCACTCGTAGACTTATATACAGGGAACACGTTATCTAGTTGAGTAGTCTCATCTTGAGTTGTATACAATGTATTTATTATATTAATGATACTGACTGATTGACGGTTTACTATTGTATAAACTGTAGTCGTAGGAGCTTTGTTTATAGCTGCTTGAACACTTTCAAAAAGTCAGAAAAAAAATCAGGGTTTGAAGAATCGCCATAACATCAGAATATTACATAGTTTACATAGCTCAGACTTGAATATCATTTAGAATAAGCTTTTTATCTCAAGTCGCTTATGTCAAATCTCATTGCTTTTGGTCAAAGATACATGTACATAGGTAATGTCAATATCTGTTTTTATTTAGATTAATATATAATAATGTGCATAATGTAATACTTTTATGTATCTTAAAACTATACAGAAAACATGATTAAACTGAAGAAAGAAAAAAATCTAATTATCTTCTCTGGACTTTTTCTGACAAATCTTCTGGCTCTGGCTTCTTTTTTGAGTGAACTCTCGATACAGTAGGTTGGTCATCATTTAAGTGCGGACCAATGACATACGTATATTCCGTGTGAAATCAGAGAGGTTTCCCAGTTTTATTGTGATAGAGGTTTTCATGTAATCTAATCCCGCTTGTTGTATTTCCCAATCAAACTGGCTAATACGTGAGGTCAATCACTATGACAACAGGGTTTGTTTTTTTAGCGAAAGTATGACATCAAGATGGGTCAATGTGGTATAGCGTTTCGTCGAGATGATTAGGATCCTTGCATTTATCGTCATTTTATTCGCATGGCCTATTAAATTGAACAAGGGCGCCGTTATGGCCTGAGATCGCTCAGCAGAGTGAATAAGATTATTTGAAACCATTCAAGTCACTTTTTTTCGGTGGTTCCCCCTAGAACCAAAATATTCAAGTTTCAGATACACAAAATTCTTAAGTAAGTCAACCATCTAGAGGCCTAATTTTTCATGGATCAACTTTATTTAAGCAATTATGGTAGTCACCGAGGAAGTGATTATTTCTGCTAAATGGAATTGATTTTTGGCCAATGGCTGCATAGAAGAAGAATTTTGAAATTTTCTGCATAGAGTTTATGAGGAAACTACCTGACCGCCTAGGGGCCTCATTCTTCAAATGATCAACTTTATTATATCAATTATGATATGTGATCCCACCGAAAATTAACTTTACCAAGACTATAAGACTGACACAAATTAAGTTACCATGGTGATACAGTGTGTTAAACATACGCATATTTCCTTTTTAAAAACTTTTATTGAGAAATTTATGTAGACCCTACTCCTTAATTAGCAATTTTAAATCAATTTCGCGTATCTGATCCCTATATAAAATGTCTGAGCCATTTAACAGAAAGCGATTCTGTCGGCTCTTTCACGCGATCAAAACTTGTTCCCCTCATAACCCTATTTTATCTCCCAATTTATACATTCTAAACTATTCTTTACGCTGGTTTATTGGTACCAAAAACGACAGTGTGCATTATTGATTTATTTTCAGTCGTCATTTAGCTTTGCTCTCATCACGTAAAAGACAAATATAATTCAAACTAGAAGTCGTTTGTTTAAGATACAAACGAAGCGGCTTTCCGTTTGCTTATTTCAAAGGTATAAAATATATAATTTAATACAAAAAAATGGAATAATAATGCATAATAATGTATGATTTAATACGTAAATCATCATTATCTTAAATATATACTTACGATTATGTTCAAAAATGAGCTTAAATCTTTTTTTTTTTCTTTCTTTTTTTTCATTTTCATCTTCTTAAGAAGATATTGAGAAAGCATAAATATGGATCTTATTTAATTATGCACTCGTTTTCTATCATTCAGAAAAAAATACAACAGGAAAATTTTAAGATAATAATATCCTCAAGAATTGTTTTCTAACGTTATTCAATTGATTTTAATTTTTTTATTCTTTATTTAATATCTTTTCCTTTGTAAGCATATGACTTAACATGTATTAATTGCAATTTGATCCACAGTTGAAATTGTAAAAACAAAACAAAACAAAAATTTAAAATCGATAGGAGGATATACATGTATTTGTCATTTTCTTCAGGTTTTCAGTAAGCCATGATAGCAAATGCAATAAGATATCCGTAAAGGTTTTCTGGCTCTAGTATAATTATACTAATTCATCGTAAATGTGACTCATTTACTCAAAAACGTATTACAATTCACTATTTAACGCAGGCATCATTCCTGCAAAAGAACAATCGGATCTTGCTCAACCAACCCAATGACCACTTACATTTCTTTCTGCAAATTAATAGATTTCCATGAATTAGCCCTTTTACGAAAAACATGAATAAGTCATGTTTGATAACGTAATCACTTGAAATTTTCTGGACTTTTTGCGCATGTTAAGGTACGGCATTATTACTTATTTAAAGTTAATATATACAATCTTTTGATCTTTTTAATATATTTTGCTTACACATCTATTTCGTCATAAACAAGTTACACAACATAAATTCTTTAAGGTAAGCTTAAGATTGGCATCAATACTCTTGACGCTAGAGCGCGAATACGTATTGAAATGAATGATTTTTATATTTTATCGACGTCAAAATCAAGTGACTAAAGAAAAATATATTTTTTGCAAGGACATGTTCAGCTAACGTTCTATTAATCAAGAAAAAAAGTATCTTCGAGAATGCAAACAGGTTTGTTTTCACATTTTCAAGTAGGCATTCCATTAAACATGAGTAACTGCCATGTTTGATGACGTAATCACTTGAAATTTTCAAGACCTTATGAACGTACTAAGTTTCGACATTTTTGAAAAGTTTTAGTTCATTGGTCTTATTGTCGATTTTATATGATTTTTCAAAATAATTCTTGCTTAAGTATGCATGACGTCATAATCACGTGACAAAACAAACATTTCTTGCAGTAATCATCACTTCAATTTTAACTCTATCAATTCTGAAGATATAATTAAGATTGACTTTAAATTCATGATACCAGAGCAAAAGAAATCTTTAAAAAGATTTTTTTTATGTCTTTTGATGACGTCATAACCACGTGACTACAGAGAAAATCATTCAGAAAATAGAATGTAAACTTCTATGCCGATATGCTGTCCAATTTTTATGCTTGTAACGCATCAGTGGGCTTTGTATCGTTTAAATTTAATTTTTGACCAAAGTTCGAAACTCAGTTTTGCCATGAAATCTTAATCTTTTCGAATTTGGAAATTTGAATGCCAAGGTGCACATCTAGATCCTAAAATACATCTTTTATAAAAATATCAAGATAATCGGACCAAAATTAAAGGCTCTATGGCGCGAACAACCTTTTGAAGCTGACGTCAAATCTGACGTCATATGACGCCAATGAAAATTGAAAATGATTGAATGTATAAAGAGATACTTTTATATTACTGCAATTTCAATTTCATTAAAATTGACTCAAAATGCATGATGCCAGAGCCAGAGAAATCTTTGAAAAAATAGGATTTTGCTTTTTAAATGACGTCATAACCACGTGACTTAAAAGGAAATCTTTCACAGAAATGAAAGTAGACCTCTGGGCCGATGAGCTGTCCAATTTTCATGCTTCTATCTCATCAGTAGCCTTTGTAATGTTAAATAATAGTTTTAGGACCAAAGTTCGAAACTCGGTTTTGCCATAAAATCTTAAATTTTTCGAATTTAAAAATTTGAAAGACAAGGTGCACATCTACATCATAACATACTTCTTCTGTGAATATATCAAGATAAAACGACAAAAAATAAAGGCTCTAGAGCGCGAACAAACTTTTGATGCTGACATCAAATCTGACGTCGTTTGATGTCTTTGAAAATTTAAAATGATAGAATTTAAAAATTTGAACGTTTTTGTCGAGGCAATTTAATTTTCATTTTGCTCAGACACTGGCAACATACTGAAATTAACTCTTGGATTTGGTTGGAAAATGAGGAATAATAATAATAATAAGAAGAAACATAACAAACCCTATACGTTTTCCGCAGGTTTGCGGAAAGCCGTAATAAGGTAAAAAATGTTCAATGGGAAGTATATGAGAAGTTTCTCGTTATTCTTAAAAATAGAATCAGATACTGCAAGTGTGTGAGCAAACTTTAAATCAGACTAGATCAGATTTCTAAGCGATGTCTTATTGACTTTCTTAATGATCGCATTCATTACTTATTTCTTGCAGATTTCCTTCAGTAAAAACTTCTTATCACAAATTTCCACGAAATTAGATCCGAATTTCTTGAAAGTTCTACCTGTGAGAACATGATTGAACCTAATACAATACCGATATTAAAAGAGTTATGGTCCATCGTTTAATTTATTGAATATATTTGTCCACACTATTTCTCAGCTGCTTATAATCTGATTTTGATTTAACTTCTCAGCATTAATAGGTTTCAAGTCTAGTGTGTTTATAGTTGGCTTTTTATGATTGGCTTGATTTTAAATGAGTTGTGTCCCTTTGTACTATAATTTTCTCACAGTAGTGTTTGAAGGCATGTTAGCAATCATTAAATCTGACAAAATTGATTTCCAAGCGAAGTCTTCCAGGATTTCTTCCTTCAGGACTATATACTAAGTTCAAGCTCAAACTTTAGGTAAATATTTTCCATATCCATTGTCTCAGCCAAACTTTTGTCTTCGAACATTTGCCTGATTTTCATGAAATAGCAACTTGCTTCTTACTTCATCACATTTATCAGTCTTTTTCTTCCGCTTCTTGGCATTTCAAGTCTGGTTGTCTTTTCTTTCTATTCAACAATCTGAAATCCCATATTCGCCTTTCTGTTCCATCATTGTCAAGGGATTGTGAGATAGATCCCAAAACGCTACAAGGCAAATGTCTTAGTTTTAATTCCCGGATACTATATATCGTGAAAGAAATGCAAAAATAATAGGTTTATCGTTTCCCGAGCTGATTGGCTCAGAATTGGTTATAGCAATAATGCAGTGAAGAAGAAATGTTATCCGTTTCATCCGACCTAGCCCTAAAAACTGAGAAATACTCTTATGTCAATTCAAAATAACCAGTTATTTTAGTGAATATTAAAATAAAATCATGGTAAAATGTCGATTTTGCGGGGGGGGGGGGGTATGCCCCGCCAACTCCGTTGCAGGGCAATTAGATTTTCGGTCTGTGCGACCGTCCGTGTGTCCGTACGTCTGTCCATCCGTCTCACCTTAGGTTTACCTTTGCGTTTAAGCCTTTTTTCTATGAAGATGACTTCTCATCTTTATAAAACTAGGTACTCATGTTCATTATGATATGATCTCTTTAATATTTACGAAAGATTATGGCTGTGACCTATATTGCACGGCTGAATGAACATGATAAAATTGTTTGTTCTGCCATAGTTTCACCCCAGGATTACCTTTGTGTTTCAGCTTTTTTCTATGAAGATGACTTCACATCTTTATAAACCAGGTGCACATGTACATTATGAAATGATCTATTTAGATTTATACAGATTTATGGCTGTAACCTATATATCATGGTTGGATAAACATGGTAAAATTAATTGTTCTGCCTTAGGTTTACCTTTGCGCTTTTAAAAAGATATTTTCTATATATTCATGAAACTAGGTACACATGTACATCATGATAAAATAAAATAATATTTATACAAATTTATGTCATGGTTACATATACATGAACTTGGTAAAATTGGTTGTTTTGCATTTGCGCGTTAGTTTTTCTTTCTTTGAAGATGACTTCACATCTTCCTGAAACTTGACATACATGTACATCATGGTATACATTATTTACTGGTAGTATTTAATTTACTTTATGGATGTGACCTGGTAAAACAATTTCAACATTACAACAAGAATTAATCAGTTTTCTATTTCAAAAACGAAATCCAGAGATTACCTTTTCTTAATTTTAAAACAATAAAAGATATCAAAACATTTTATTCTGTTTCTCACTTTCAACAAGAAAAATTAATCTCATATTACAAAAAAGCATAAACAAAAGAAAAACAAAATTCTGAAAAAAAAATCAAAAAGAAAAAACGTGACCGATGAATGTCCGCCGTCAAGTCGTCGGTGGTCAGCATTTAATTTAAACATCTCATCCAAAACTACTGGGTCAAAATTCATGAAACTTTACAGGAATGTTCACTAGGTGGCCAATCAACTGAATTTCATGCCAAAATCTGGTTGCAATGGCAGCTGAGAGGTGAAACATGCGAATGAGTAATAAAATCTTCTTGTCCAAAAGTACTCACTGGATTTTAAAATAATTTGGCACAGATGTTTCTTGTGCCAATCACTACCCAGATTGTAAAAATTAATTTGACCAGTCAAAAAACTTGGCCGCAAAAGGGCTGAGGCAGATTTGCATATAAATATTTAGTTCAAATTTGAAAAATCTGCTTGTTTGAAAGTACAGGCTGGATTTCAACCTTTTGGCACAGGTGTTGCTTTGGTTACTTTCTACCAAGGTCATAAAAAATATTTGGATCCGTTGAAAAAATGGCTTCTAGGGAGCAGAGCCTGTCTTCCTAACATGTAGATAGTACAAATTTGAAAAAATCGTCTTGGCCAAAAGTTCTTATTGGATTTTTTTATTTTTTTTTTTTTTTTGCACAAATGTTTTTGGGTGACTCTACCAAGATTGTAAATAGTATCTGGATCGGTTGAAAAAGAAAATGGCCACTAGGGGACGAAACTGGTTTTCCTTTTGTGTATATAGTACAAATTCTCCTTGTCCAAAAGTACTTATTTGATTTCAAAGTTTTTGGCCCAGATTATAACAAGTCGGCCACGATGACCATAATTCGCCTACTTGAATTCAACTGCTACAGAGAAAATACTTAACTGAATAGAGGATAAAATTGCACATGATATATAGAAGTAAAGAAGCAAAGGGTCAAAACTCTGTAAATTTTGAGTTGATATAGATAACTGGACTTGAAATTAGTTTATCATGTTCTATTGAGTTTCATCAAACTCTGCCTAGTGGTTAGGCAAACAAAAATATGTGTATAGTGCTACGATCTCAAAAAAGTTATGTAGGGTAGGGACTGAGTTTGTGTGTGCGAGTGTTTTGTTGTTGTTATTTTATTTTATTTACTTTTTTTTTTTACTTTTTTTAAGTAGGGTTGGGCTGCCCGAAACATATTTTTTAGGCCTTAATAGGGGCTTTCGTTTAAAGATATTTCTTCTTTAGGCCCTGGCGGCCATCTTGTTCAGTGGACCAAAATGATTTTTGCTATTTTTGTACTGTACCACCCAGTGATCATTCCTATTTATTTTCATCAAAATCTGCTCAGCAGTAAAGGGAATGTCATATAAAGATTGTTTTTTCTAATTTTAGCTCTTGCAGCCATTTGGTTTGGCAGACTAAAATTATTTTAGCTGTTTGTGCATTATCGCTAATTATCAGTCCTATTGAGTTTCATCAAATTCTGCTCAGCGGTTAAGGAGATGTCGTTTAAAGCTGGGTTTTTTTCTTCTTTTTTTAGCTTTGGTGGCCATCCTTTATTTGACCGGAACCATTTTAGGTATTTTTATGAAGTATCCCTGTGAAGTTTCATGAAAATATGCTGAGCGATTTAATAGGAGATGTATAAAGATTTTTTTCTGTTTTATCCTCTGGCGGTTTTCTTGTTTAGCGGACTAGAACCACCTTTGCTACCTTTGTGCAGTATCACCCAATGATCATTCCTATTGCGTGTCATCAAAGTAAGCTCAGCGGTGCCTTAAGATTTTTCTCTCTCTAAAACAAATGGAGCCTGTTTTCAATATATGTATATAAGTATAATGTATACGTATGAAAATAGGGCCGCCGTGGCCGAGCGGTTACAGTCGTGGACTACAAATCTCTCAGCCCCTCACCGCTGTGGGTTCGAATCCCGGTAGGGACTTCGGATTTTTCATGTGGGGAAGCCTTCCAGCTGGCTTGCGGTAGATCGGAGGTTCTACCCGGGTGCCTCTGTGTACTCGGGGTCTTCCTCCACCTGTAATTAGCTGGACGTCGCTAAATGATTGAAATACTATCGCAGTGACGGTAACCCCAATACAACAACAAGAGGGCCATGATGGCCCTGAATCGCTCACCTGATTATAAATGAGCAACATGTTGGATTTTTCATATTGACCTACTTTTTGAACCCACATGACCCACTTTTGAACTTGCCCAAGATTTTATGGAAACATACATTCTGACCAAGTTTCATGAAGATATGGCCAAAAATGTGGCCTATGGAGTGTAAACAATGTTTTTCTAAGATTTGACCTCATGACATACTTTTTGACCCCACATGGCCCAAATTCAAACTTGTCCAAGATTTTATAAAAACAAACATTCTGACCAAGTTTCATAAAGATTGGGCCAATAATGTGGCCTCTAGAGTGTAAACAAGGTTTTTCTAAGATTTGACCTCATGACCTACTTTTTAACCCCACATGACCAATTTTTCCAATTTTTGGAAAAAACATTCTGACCAGTTTCATAAGATTGGCCAAAAATGTGGCCTCTGGAGTGTTAAGGTTTTTCTAAGATTTGACTCATGACCTACTTTTTGACCCACATGACCAAATTTTTAACTTGTCCAAGATTTTATGGAAACAAACATTCTGACCTAGTTTCATAAAGATTGGGCAAAAAATAGGGCCTCTAGAGTGTAAACAAGATTTTTCTAAGATTTGACGTCATGACCTGCTTTTTGACTCCACATGACCAAATTCGAACTTGTCCAAGATTTTATAGAAACAAACATTCTGTCCAAGTTTCATAAAGATTGGGCCAAAAATGTGGCCTCTAGAGTGTAAACAAGGTTTTTCTAAGATTTGACCTCATGACCCAATTTCGAACTTGTCCAAGATTTTATGGAGACAAACATTCTGACCAAGTTTCATGAAGATTGGCTTAAAATATGGCCTCAAGAGTGATAACAAGCCAAATTGTTGACGACGCACGACGGACGAAGGGCCATCACAAAAGCTCACCCTTGAGCATGTTGTGCTCAGGTGAGCTAACAACATATGAAAATCTTCTTGTCCAAAAGTATTCAATGAATTCCAATTTATTTTTGGCACATAATTATGCTCCTTGGGTGACTCTCAACCAAGTAGGACTTTTCAAAATTCCGATATATGGCGATCCATGCTTAAATGATTCGCGTATCGAAACGTGGGAGTCCATATCGGTCGTATTGCAATATGTTATGTATCCACGTTTTGTATATTTATTACCATGTTATAAATAAAATTCATCATCAACATTTTGATTTTTTTATCCAGAAGTTTATCAAATCTTCAATTGTTATTTTGCGGCTAATCTGATAACAAAAAGTGGAGAATCGGATAACATGTGTAATGCATACGCCACGTTAAAAATTTAAATACACGGCTTTAGCATGTGTGAAATTAGAACATAATTTAATTTTAGCCAGTGAAATCACTAAACGAGTTCCGTTAAGAGCTGCACTTCATCATCAAGAATTTCGACAACAGAACTCACTTGACATGAAATAAACAGCAATTGACTACAATGTTTCCAATGCAAATTTTAATATTTCAACGATTAGACCTATCTTAATAAGATTTTGACACCTTTTAGAATATCAATTCTCTTTCTCTTTCTAAAAATCACATTTAATTGTAGTTGTCACTCTTTTTATCGTTTTCACCACCTTTAAAAGGATTACCTTTAATAGTTATAGTGTGGGTTCGATCCCTAGCTGCGACATACTAAAGTTGCAAACATTTTGGATAAGGCGCGGAAAATTATTTTCAAATTACTTTTAGATGAATTACACATAAAGAATTCACATGACGCACATATCATAATGTAGGTTATATCCCAGGTAAATTAGAACATAAAGTAAAGTCTTAATGATAAAGAAGGACATCTCTCGCTACGCCCCTACTTAACCATGACGATTTCATTTAATATGGTCTAACGTTAACTCAGTATGACATGTTAAAGTC
This sequence comes from Solen grandis, assembly GCA_021229015.1. NCBI lineage: Eukaryota > Metazoa > Mollusca > Bivalvia > Adapedonta > Solenidae > Solen > Solen grandis. The sequence continues at coordinate 47,260,393 of CM037786.1, read as the reverse complement.
ACAAGGAAAAACTTATAAATAAATTGGCATCAAATGTAAAAATAATTAATCTTTTTCATGGTCTCGTAAAATAAACATTTTTGTAGCCTCGTTCTAGAATAATTTCATGACTCCGTTCCTTTTACATTCTAATAAAATTTGCAAGACAAGATGATAATTACAAAAATGATTAGTCTGAACAGATAATAATAGTACTGTGGTTTCAGCTATAGTCTAACGACGAATTTATAGTAACATTCAGCGGATACCCCTAAGAAATCCGTTTATAGCGAGAAAATTAAATACCATATGATATCCCCTCTGAAAACTGGAAGAATGGGAAATCATTCGCCTAATCTGCCGTACCTCATGGTTTCCTCTCTTTCTAAGTAAGCAGTTCAGTGTCTTTGTTGCTAGTTTTCAAGAGTTATCTCAACATCAGGATACATTGTTAAAGAAACATAACCCTGTCTTGATGCTAAACCTGAACTAGTATCTACTAGTATTTTTATATCTTTGTATTGTGTTTCATCATTGAATGATTAAGTTTAAAAAGAATCGACGCACAAAAAATGTCTGGTTTGACATCTGACCAGTAACTGTGGTTCTGTTTTTCAACGGTTGATATAGAGAGAATTGGGACTCATCACTAAACCAAATGTAATGAAGAATCTCGGCATTGTGTTACCCAAATGGAAAAAAATCAAGGCGTTGGTTGATATCACTTTATTTCAGATGTTGGAGCAATGGTGCTGTATAAAGGTGTTAATTTTAATCAAATCTCAGAGCCTTAAACACACTTGTGACTCTGGAGGCATTTGTAATGTCAGAAAGAATCTAATTGACTTCTGCGGTGCCTCATCTATCAACTGTTTTACTTCCGCAACATTCTCGTCGTTCCTGCTGCTCCTTGGATTTCCCCTTGATACTGTTTCTCTGGTCTAAAATAATCCCGTGCTCCTCAAAGTTTTTCACTACTCTGTTAACTTGTAGTCTGATCACTCTTCTGTCTTCATTGTAAAGTTTTCTCATCCTCCTGGTTACAATAATCACAGATCGGCTTTCATAATGCAATTTTATGATGTCCTTACAATTTTCAATTGACAACTTCATTTTGAAAAATAATAATTTTAAATGACATCAAGTATGACGTCAAAAATTCAACGTCTTCTCGTGTTTTATGTTACATACAAAATGGTGGTATCTCTTGGTAAATTTTAGTGTAAAAAGTGTTGATATCTGTATTATAAGAGAAAAGCCAATTATTTGAAAACGTATCACATATTATGATACACCCTGATAAAGAAATGTGCCGGATGTGAGGATTTAGTTTGTTGTGTTTAACGTCCCGCCGACAGCCTTTCATCCGCTTGGATACTATAGCTACTTGAGACAGATATAGTGTTGCCACACTGCAAAGGGGTTACGGTCCAGTGGGTAAGAGCCTCCAATAAAACTCGAGGACTAGACCAGTGTTCCCAAATACCCCCATATGGGAGTATTTTACCCCCAAATTGGTCTTCAGTACCACCAGTTTTGAGAGTAAAGTAACAAATCTCTTACAGAGAGGGTACAAAAATTCAAGAAAAGCACACATTTTATCCCCTTTTTTTCAAATCTTAGTGGGAACACTGCTAGACAGTTGTAACTGTAGTTGTCCCTTATTGGGTGTTCATCTCGCGTAAATATAATATAAGGTAGCTGGCAATTTTATAAATGTGATGGAGCTCTCATCAGACATGCATGAACCTGTTCAGTGTCCTCCTACCACTGATGGGCGCCGAACGGACCTGTCAACCGTCACGACAGGCGGTTACCCCCTTACTACTAAGGATCTGCCCCGAGTACTCTGCTCAAGGGGGCCAAATGCATGATGAAGACAATTCTTTCCTTCAAATATGACCAGGTGCATTTGTCTGTAAATTGCATACAATGGTTTGCAGTATTTGCACTACCTTGGGTTCCTTATGTCTTGACTCTTGCCAGTTGCTAGTAGACACCTCGGGAGAGTTCTTTGTCGTTTGGCTTGGGTTCTTCCGGCGTGGCTTCATTCCCTCCCTGGCATAGCGGGTCGGCCGCATATGCGCTGTGCCAACCATCCAGTATGTCTGGCAAGAGGAATACAGGCTTATCCCTTAAAGACGTACCCTCGGGCAAAGGTTTTCTACCAGGTAATGGAGCTGTAGGTGAACGGACAGGCTGCATATGTTCTGCATCTGTAGACTCAAATATAACCAGTACTAGCATATTCAAGTCAGACACCTAGCGGTGTGATGGTTTTGGGATTATGAATCCCTCTGCCTTGGCTGATGTGTAGATTGGACTGAAAGCATCAAATCCAGCTACTGGCAAGGATGAAATCTGCTCTCCTTCGCTATGGGTCACCGCTATTTTGGGTGATGTTGTTGCCCTATGTGTTTGGATCCCGATAGGTTATTCTTAAAAACACAAACACACCAGCCGAATGTTCAGAGGATAAAACCTAGACAGAGTTTGGATTGTCAATTTCTGATGGATGAGGCTCCCGACTCGGTCGCTAAGCGTCGCTCGCGAAGAACATTGAGTTTATATCAACTGAATTGTCTGATTTATTTAGAATAAAAGTAATTTGGATACCTTTAACTTTTTGGTCTTATCTGCATGCCTCTTGGTAAGCGTGATGTGCACGAAGGTTTCTCTGTCCCTTTCTGTCTTCCTTGCAGCATACCCTGCAGGAATACATCATATGTGGTTCGTTGGTTCTTCCGAATATGATTTGCAATATGAATACAATATGAATAGTTAACTGACAAAACTATAAATAACCACAGTTAACTTAACCTGGTTCCCTTTTATCGATACGATTTCATGCCGTGCGTCAGCCGAACTACGATTGGAGTTACCAGACTATGTTACAGTACTCTGTCTGTTTACTTATCTAAAAGCGTCTCGGTTAATAGTTAAGTTATGTTATGTATAGGCTCTTAGTTATTTTATTAATTTGCTGTCTCTTCTAACAAAAAGGAACACTTTTCTTCCGCGTCTTACAATTATCAAAATGAAAAAGAATCGAAGTTAACCGATTTCATGTCTTCATAGCATGCGGGTGTGTACTTAGTTTATTATACCCCCTTCCTTTATATATACATATACATCACTCGTATTACCTTTTCTCGTATTATTTATTTATCCGGGTTTCTCTACAAACCTGCTTACACTTTTAATATTCAGTTACTTCTGTTCTTTCACTTTATTTATGTAACGTTTATATTGTTTTCAAACTTTCAAAGCTATATTGGTATTCAACAGTGCTCAAAACTAAGTAAGTTTTCCACATGGAGGTAATATAACAACCTCGAAAAAAAAATGCATCTCAGCATTATATTGAAACAATATAAGGCACAATTACACAAAGTCCCATATAGATAACACATTTTATATAATATTAAATCCTTTTTAACACGAATTGTCTGGAAAAAAAGAACCGTCTTACATTTTCTGTATTTTGGTGTCTCTTAAGACGGTTGGACATGTTGCTTTCCCCCATCCCTCGTAAGGTTTCAATTTATGATGAAAGACCTTCGACGTTCCATCTCGATCAAACTGAACTTAGATAATTAGCACTAATGTCTTCTTCGTGATCACACATGGACCATCGTATCTCGTCTTTCTTTACTCAGGCCTTTGATGCTGCACCGGCAATACAAATTGAGTGTTCGAGTTTCGGACATGTTTCTTCTAGTATGTTGTTGTAAACTCCAGCTGAAATCATTGTGTGGGAAGCTCCTTTATCAGCTGAAAAAAGGACTACGGGTACTCCATTTACACTAGTCCTCAAATATACATTATCTATGAGACCCCTTCGTCTTCCAGAGTTTACGTTATTGGTATGTTAACTCTTTTTAGATTTGCTTTTTAGCTCACCTGAGCACGTGTGCTCAGGATGAGCTTTTAGGATCGATGAATGTCCGTCGTCCGTCCGTCCGTCCGTCCGTCTGTCCGTCCGTCCGTCCGTCGTCCGTCGTCCACAATTTGTTCGTTTGCACTCTAGCATCTTCATTTTATGAGCAATTATCTTTAAACTTAAAAACAATGTTTATAACCATAAAATCTCGGCCAAGTTCGATTATGGCTGATATCGGAACATTAGGTCAGGAGTTATGCCCCTTATAAAATTCAAAAAAGCCAGATTTCACATTGTTTGCACTCTAGCATCTTCATTTCATGAGCAATTATCTTCAAACTTTATGGCAATGCTTATGACCATAAGGTCTCGATTGAGTTTGATTATGACTGAGATCAGTTGATTATGTCAGGATTTAAGCCCCTTTTAATATAAAAAACCAGATTTCACTTGTTTACACTCTAGCATCTTCATCTTTTGAGCAATCATCTTCAAACTTTATACAATGTTTATGACCATAAGGTCTCGATTGAGTTCGATTAATGCTGAGATCCGTCAATTAGTTCAGAAGTTATGCCCCTTTTAATATTCAAAAAATGCCAGAAATCACTTTGTTTACACTCTAGCATCTTCATCTTTTGAGCAATCATCTTCAAACTTTATGACAATGCTTATGACCATAAGGTCTCGATTGAGTTCGATTTGGCTGAGATCCGTCAATTAGGTCAGGAGTTATGCCCCTTTTAATATAAAAAAGCCATATTTCACGTTGTTTACACTCTAGCATCTTCTTTTTTTAAATCTTTAAACTTTATGAATTGTTAATGACCATAATTCTCGATTGAGTGGGTCATTTAGGTCAGGAGTTATGCCCCTTTTAATACAAAAAATGCAAGATTTCACTTTGTTTATTCTCTACCAACTTCATTTTTTTAACAATCATTTTTAAACTTTAAGACAATGTTTATGCCCATAATCTCACAATCGGGTTCAATTATAACTGATATTGACATGTAAATGTAGGAGTTATGCCCATTTCACCATTACAAAAGTCAGATTTCACTTTTACACTCAAGCATCTTTATTTCTTAAGGAATCATCTTTCTCAGGTGAGCGACCAAGGGCCATCTTGGCCCTCTTGTTCCTCATGACATAGGCCATCGTCGCTCCCTTAGGCCCAAAGGGCTTAAAGGGACTGCCACAGAGAAGCTAAAAGGACGAAACAAATAAACACTTCTAATTTCAAGAAAATCAATGTTATAATTGTATGTGAGGCATTGAAATCTGATAACTTACATTACTCTAAGAAATCTCGAAATATTGCCGTTTTCGCATTTTTTTCTAACGCAAACTTTACTGCGTTACAAACGCAGTAAGTTTTAAAATTAGATATCTGAAAAATCACGTGACAGCGCAAGTGCCCGTTCGCATCTAATCAAACAAGTTATTTCAAGCACTATGATGGGGCTGAAAAACAGCAAGCGCCAACAGCGTACACTTGCTGCAAGACAAAAGCTAAGATCAAAATATCGGCGATCGAGTCACACGATGGGGCGACATAAAGAACAAAATCGGAGCCGACAGCGACAGCCTGGCTGCCAAAATTGTTGATAGACAAGTAAGTGTATTTTCAAAAACTATGGACTTTTATTTGCACATTGTAACTATGACCGCTTTAAAACGACTTGGCGACAGCTAAGAGATTTAACCTTATGTAGACCTTGATAAGTATTGATGTCTTTCTGATTGGAAATTAAGACGTTAACCACAAAACCGTTTCGTCCCATTAAAATTCGATCCCTTCTCTCATTGAAAATTCATTTATCGATCACGTGATATATGTGAAGAACCCGTATAACGAATCAATCTTTTTTTTATAAACGGGAAACTTCCTTGTTGGGTAAGATCGTAAACGATTTTATTTGATTATAATAAGAAAATCCGTATTTTTTTCTGGCTGTTGGTAGACTTAATAACAAAATTAATAACATATAACGTTGCTTCTCTTCTTTTGTGTCTGCTGTGGACCCTCTTCTCTGGACAGTCTCTAGCAAAATGCCCATAAAGATTGCATTTGTAGTATTCCACTTCTCTCGATCAAGATCGATTATGGCTTATATTGGTTAAGTCAGGAGTTATGGCCCTTTTAATGTAAAAAAAAGCCAGATTTCAACTTGATGACACTCTAGCATCTTCATTTCTTAAGTTATCATTTTCATTTTCAATGAAAATATTTGTGACATTAATTTTTCATCAAGTTCACTTATGGCTGATTTCGGCCAATAAGGTAAGGAGTTATGCCCCCTTTATTATAAAAAAAAGCTATATTCACTTTGTTTACACTCAGCAGTGCAGTTAATGAAGGCAGTGTTTCTCAGGTGAGCGATTATAGGGTCATTTTGGCCCTTTTGTTTAATTATGTCCCTTTATTCATTTATTTTCTTTATTTTAGGGTAATTATAGGGTGACCACAAAAGCTCATGGCTTGCGATAGGTCGGTGGTTCTACACGGATGCCTCCGTGCATTCGGGGTCTTCCTCCACCTGTAATTAGCTGGACGTCGTTATATGACTGAAATACTGTCGAAACGACGGTAAACTCATATAGTGAAGTCAAGCCAATAGTCTAGTCACAAAAGCTAGCCTTGAGCACATCGTGCTAAGGTGAGCTTTTGTGATCACCTTGCGTCCGTCGTCGTGCGTCGTCCGTCGTCAACAAATTGCTTTAAACGACACTTCAGAAACCACTGGACAGAATTTGATTTAACTTTGCAGGGATGAACCTCCACAAAAGTACTAAAATAAACTTTGATCCATGTAGAAATCTGGTTGCAATACAATGAAAGATAAAAATATGAAATCTTAAACAAGAAGCCAAGATGGCCCTGAATCACTCACTTGAAGAAGATGATTGCTTAAGAAATAAAGATGCTAGTGTGTAAACAAAGTGAAATCTGGCTTTTTCTATACTGAATGAAGCATAACTCCTGAATTAACCGGCTGTTATCAGCCATAATTAAACCCCATCGCGAGATTATGGTCATAAACATTGTCTTAAAGTTTGAAGATGATTGCTAAAAAATGAAGACGCTAGGGTGTAAACAATGAGAAATTTTGCAATTTTCTGTAATAAAAGGGGCATTCTAATGACCTTTTGGCCATTTTCAACCATAATCAAACTCGATCGAAAGATAATTGTTATAAACTTTGTCTTAAAGTTTAAAGATGAAGATGCTAGAGTGTAAACAAGTTAAATCTGGCATTTCTTATATTAAAAGGAGCATAACTCCTGACCTAATTGGCCCATCTCAGCCATAATCGAATTCAATCGAGACATTATGGTCATATACATTGTCATAAAGTTTAAAGATGATTGCTTAAGAAATGAGGGTTCTAGAGTGCTAAACACTAATACTGTTGATGACGCACACCGGACGACGAACACTTACGGGATCACAAAAACTCACCCTTCAAATTTACTGGCCAGATTTTAAATGATTTCAAAATGTTCCTTGAGTAACCCTCTACCAAGATTGCTAAAATTATTCTGATCCGTGGAAAAACATGGCCGCCAGGGGTGGGGCTAATTTGCCTTAAAAGTATACTGTGAAAATTTTAAATGACATCTCCTCTGAAACCGCTGGTCAGAATTTGATTAAACTTGGCAGAGATGATCCTTGGGTGAACTTTCACAAAAGTTGCTATATTCAGGTGAGCGATCCAGGGCCTCTGTAACTTTTTTTTTTTTGCAGGAGCATAACATATATAAGTTATACAAGATATTAACTTGAAACTTACAATATGAATAGATGGTGAGATTGGGAAGTGCAGTAACCAAGACCTGTAACTCTACCTGGACCAATTTTTAGTTATCTCCTTTTATTTAGTTTTATTATGAATTCCTGTCCAGGGGATGATTTATATACTTTATACTTGAAAACTTTACAAGGAATTGACTTGAAACTCAATTTATAAGTAGATAACAATTAGGAAAAGTTAAGTGACCAAGAACAATAACTCATAATGCCCGTTTTTTTTAATCCCCCGCCGCGAAGGAATGGCCTACGTCTGTCTGTCTGTCCGTCCGTAACGTTTTCGTGTCCGCTCCATATCTCCTATACCGCTTGAAGGATTTTTGCGAAACTTACCTCAAATGTAAACCTAGTTGAGACGATGTGCAGAACACAGGTGGCAGCCATGTAGGCTCAAGGTCAAGGTCACACTAGAAGGTTATGTGTTTGAACCTTCAATTTCCATTTCAATTTCGTGTCCGCTCCATATCTCCTATACCCCTTTTAGTTTTTTCATGAATCTTGCCTCAAATATATATCTAATTGAAACGATGTGCAGAACAGGTTGCAGTCATGTCAGCCAAAGGTCAATGTCACACTTGAGGGTCATGTGTTTGAACCTTCTATTTCCTTACAATTTCATGTCCACTCCATATCTCCTATACCCCTTGAAGGATTTTAATGAAACTTGCCTCAATTATAAACCAAATAGAGGCGATGTGCAGAACACAGGTGACAGTCATGTTGGCTCAAGTTCAAGGTCACATTTGATGGTTCAGTGTTCATTCCTGGATATTCTTGTTTCCATGCTATATTTTCTGAACAACGGAAAGTTTTTCATAAGTCAACTACATCAAAATGTTGTATTTATTACGTAAAATGCAGTGTTAAACCCCACTACAACAGTAGTGCTGAAAAGGTTTTTATTAAGGCAGCGGCGGGGGATATGGCTGTCTTTTGGACTGCATTGTTTTTATTATTATCTCCATTTTTCAATATTTGTTGGGAGCAGAATTCAAAACAAAGTAAGGACTTAACATGTGAAACATAATATTATAGCAACTAGGTCCTGTTCAGTAAACAAGGTCTGATTTTTATTATCTCCATTTATTTATTTCATATAATGTTTTGTTTGTACAGATCAAAACTCTTCAAATTTTCAAGGTATTGATTTGAAATTTGAAATATATATATATATATTAAAATAAATAGTGAGTAGCAGGAGTGTAATGCTTACGAAACAGAACTTTTTTGTTTTTTATTATGATCTACCTATATTTTCCTTATTATTTTTTATTTTGCCTTGAGCATTTCTACATGGAATATATGGTGTGTATATTTGAAATACTAACTCCACTCATGAATGGCTTCAGTTGACATCTGTCCTGCTCAGACGAGGGCATAGTGTCTTTTTAACACATATTGTTTCTTCTCTATCCATGTATTTTACAGTTAACCGCTCTGCTATATTACTATGTTTCTTTGTTGAACTCCACCTGAAACCTAATCGCTATCTATGAATCTGCGAACCAAGTCCTCGTCTCTGGCTCTCTTCTTTCGAAAACTATGTGCCCTGTCGTAAAGGCGATTTAATTCGGCAGCATAATTTTCGAGGGTTTCATTCGGTTTCTGAGATCTGCGGCTAAACTCGGCTGTAATTTCATGAGTAGTTTCTATACTTGTGAATCAACTGTTCTTGTTTGAGAGTGCAATAACCATCAAGCACAGCTAGGGTTAAAGCTTAGCCGCCACGCCTTCAAGCTGTGGCAACAGTTAGTGGATGTTGGTCGATCACGTTGTTCTCAGACCAGAGCCACTCATTTTGCTATCAAATCGTGCCATCTTGACTGAAGGTACATATGGCTGATGAGGTGTTATCTGTCCCTGCCGCATAGTGACCATGGTTCTTTCACATATCTGACAAAAAAATCGTAAGGGTTTTATATGTATTTTTTAAACATTTTTATCATTTAAATAGCATTTAACGTCAGCTTCATATTAATTTGATAAGTAGGTAATCTTTTGATAAAGTGTAAAGTGTGAATGCATTTTCTTGATGAAATATTAGTAGTCTCTACAGAATTAAGTCCTTGAGGACTTTTTACATTTTTTATGTGGTCCAATTTTTGTGCAATAAGTTTTCCCAAAGACCTATTTAACAGAGACAGAAAACACCTAAAAAAGCCAGTGGAAAATAATGTTTAGGCACACAACAGATCATGAATATTTCAAATTTTCAAAAAGTATGGACAATCACAGAGGAAAATGTAACCCTATTATAACATAATAATTTCTCTCTACTGCAAGGAATTATTTTTAGTTTGAATTATTTTAAATAAATTGTTTAATTATAATTAAATTCAATCAGTGTAGCAGAAAAAAACGACACATTCTAAATCATCAAGATGGTACTTTACTATTTTACATTAGAAACTTTAATACATAAGGTACCATTGTGATGGTAGTGTAATGTTCCATTGTTAATACAATATCCTTTCAACATATCTTCAATAGAAAAGGAGATATTTGAAAACGTGACTCGCAGAGATTTGGATAATTTGTTAGATGCTTTTGTGAGACTTAGACTAGTCGCCAATCTTTGATTATTAGGTCTTTGGTTTTGCTTAGCTCAGGAATGATGTCAGTATGAAGTGAAAGTATAATAACACACATACCTAATCTCATTCAAAGGTCCAGAATGTCTTAGGGTTGAATTATTACTGTCGTTCTATCTTACATCTCCGAGACTTGGCGTCTCGAATTTACGGTATCTCGCCGGGTAACGCATCTCTTGGTTATAGGTCTTGAATTGATGTTTTTATGATGTTTTTTTTTTTTTTTTTTTTTGTTTGTTTTTTTAATTAACAGTGTCCGCTCTTTTACTCTAGCAAACATGAATCAATCATTATCAAACTTAGTCATAATGTGTATTGGCAAATTCGAAAACCAGCCAGAGTGTTCCAGACACTCCGGGGTTATGGCCCTTGAATAAATGAAAAATTGCTAAATTAACTGTGCATTTTTAACACTGACAAACGTGAACCTATATCAAATCTATATCAAACTTTGTCATAATGTGTATTGGCACAGTATCTCAATCGAGTTTAGAAACCAATCAGAATATCCCGGACAGTCCAGAATTACGACTCTTGAATTGGTAAAATTGCAGGACGGGAGTATTTTATGATAACCAGTGATCTAATTTTCTGTAAAAAAAACAACTTCCAACTGACTTGCAGTAGGTCGGTGGTTAAAGCAATGTTCTTTTATTTACTCCTTCCACCGGTAATTAGCTTGAGGTCGCTATATTATGATATATCGCAACTATCAACTCTGTTAGCGTTTAATTTAGTCCGAGATACAGTGTAATGGGCGGTAATTCCAGTGTGTTCAGTTATTGGCGTATTAAGTGCCGGTAATATTTTCTTCAGCCAAGGCAATGTGTTGTTAGATCAGTAATTGTTATGTTCATTCATTAAACTTTAAAATGGCAAGTGGTGAAATGTTATGTTCAGTTAAACTGGTGTGAAGGGTGTTGTAATAATTGTGAATATGCTGTTTGGTATTCCAGCCATAAAAAAAACTGTCGAGGGTTACCATCAGTTTCAGCGTATTATTGAGCAATACGAATATGCTTCTCAATTATTATGTTATGTTGTCGAGTGCTACAGACGTATTGTTCAATTGTTGAGTAGTAATGTTATAATGTCTGATTGACTGGTATCATCACTATGTTCAGTTACAATAATATCTTGTTGGGTGCTATAATTAGTTTGCTCAGTTAAGAAAAAAGGATTGTTTACTGGGATATTATTTTGTTTAATCACGTCAGTGTGATTTGAGTGGCACTTTCATTATGTTTAGTTGAAGTAAACTATCTAATAAATGCTATCGTAACTGAGGCTAAAGATGGAAACATCGAACAACATATTATTTGAACATAGCATAATGACTTATATACCGAGTAGCATTCCGTCTTAACTGAACATATTGGCAGTACCAGACCTGAGTACGTGTAGGGACTTGGATTTGTTCTTGGGTGGGTGCTCGATGTTAAACAGGCCACATTCTGTCCGTTTCCTTCCTTTCTCGGGCCAATCGAACTGTAACTGTTCCTATCTAATTATACGATAAACATGCTTCAATGAGGCAAAGTTTAACTTCATATGTTCGGCTTCAACAAGCCTCAAAAAGACTTCGATTCTTTAATAATTTCATAATTGGTTAATTATTCCTTTAATTTCTATATGTGATTGTTACCTTTAAACCCAAATCAAACGACAGAAAGTTCGTATAGGTAAACCTTAATTTGAAAATTGTTTATATTTGGGCAGATAGTCCTGAGGAAAAATATTTGATTAAATCGGCTTTTGGGATGAAATGA
>CM037786.1:47198257-47248257 GCA_021229015.1 Solen grandis | reverse complement strand
ATTTTTATGTTTGTGTTTTGTAATTGTAGTTTTGTTTTATTTATTAATCTATCTAGTCATTTTGAACGCGGAGTTCCATAAGGTAACTTTATTTATTGACATTTTGTTTTGTTTGCATAAAAAAAAAGAATTTTATACATCTGTACGACTAGTATAATTAGTTAACCCGATTTATTTAAGTAAAAATATATATGAGTTTAATAAATATTATCAATTACACTATTTTTCTTTATCATGAAATAATGTTCAGTACTATCACTGGTGTTATATGTGATTGAGACACAATACATAGTAACTACCATTATAAAACTATGTTATAAATACAGGTAGTTTGAGCTGTTGATAAGCAAGACTTATATCGTTTATACCTTAGTGAAAACATGTTTGCATTTTGTGTATTTATAATATATTATCATTATCAATTATTATTATTGGTAGTTTTCGGCATTACTATTATGAATTGATATTTTTAAATTTATATTTATTTTATATTTTTAATATGGTGCTCTGACGTCTATTAAATATACCCATGCTAGTGGGTGGTCCGTTTTGAAATCAATACAAAATTACTTTTTTTTTTCTTTTTTTTTTTTTTAGTGAATTAACAGTTACTGAAATAAAACACTCACACATCTGTGAAAAATGCACAGATTCGTATTGATATGTGTGTGTTTTTAATTTATTTAAAGCAAAGACACTTGTTAATATTCTAAACGTCGGTAACGTTTGAACTCTGTAATAACAGTGTGTTTACGAGTCCGTATATTTTGTACTCATTTCAATAATCAATACAATTTTAACAAGAAACTCATACACGAATTTATATATCCTCTTTTTTAAGGAAGCATCATACATTTGGAAAATAAGTTCTGATATAAAAAATGGTTAAATCAGATTTTATTTTCACACGCAAAACACACAAATAACTAAATGCATTATGAATTATGACCCGTTTTAATTTTAATACATCTTTAAAATAAATATTAATCAATACATGACAAATTTACAACAAGTAGTTCATTTCCAAAGTAAAACGCACAGCCCAGTTTTATTTTTTATCAGTGTCAGGCGAGCGCGACTCCTGCCCAGCCAGTTTTGTCAGTTCCAAAGATTCACCGGCCCTGTAGGGCAACAGGTTGAAGGGTGAGCCCAGGAGACCGCCGATAGCCCCAGTGTACGAGGGCAGGCCCGGGTAGGCGCCCGGTTGTGAAATCCCAAACCCGGCCGCAGAATACTGTCCAGGAATAAATGGCGAAGTCAGTGGCGCCGAGGTTGTTAGACTTCCGGAATATCCCGACAAGAACGCTGAATGAAGGCCAGATAATGGCGCTAAGTTTGGTAAAGGTTTGAAGGCAGATTTAATGTCAAATGGGTTGGAAAATGAAGTAAATTGGGAACTTGTCCGGGGACTCCAGTGTGAAGGGCTCGCATATGGGTGGTACTTCATGTTGTTGTTGTTAGACTTAGGACTGTCACCTTTGCCCTGAGCGTCAATAGTGTCTTGCGCGGACAGAAATTGTTCAATAGCTTTCACAAGGTCGCCATTGCATCCTTGTAAAACAAGTTCCAGCACTGCCTTTCTGTGCAAAGGAAACACCCGTTCGAGTATTTCAAGATTGTTCAAGCGACCAGGTGTGAATGCTGCAGGTTTGACTAACGCAGACGGACGAACGGGCGAGTCTTCCTCGGACTGATACGTGGGTTCGTGGGCTTCTCGTCTGGGTATCCTGCTGTTAATTTCATGATGTGATTCCTCTTTTGTATGACATCTGTCTATATCATCGCCTGAACACACACTGACGTCATCTTCCTCGGAGGCAGACTCTGAAATGTGTGATATCAAAAGTTGCAAGAATATGTCGATACATATATTTAATATTGCCATAGTTACGGCATCATAGATTGATAAAAGAAAAATAATGTCACTGTATTATTTTACCTTTGTGAAATATAGTACATCTAAAATGACATTTCAATACAACAATTGTATATAAACCTAATCTAATGATTATGATATAAACAAAGTCACCACATAAAATATAATGCGAGTATAAAATAATGAATAAAACAATTTGTTCCACAGGTTGTTATATGAATGAAAATGGAAAAAATGAAACTTAATATTTCAATACTTTATTATATGTATCTATTTATTGTAGCATTTAAATGTTAATCAAGTTAGCTATGGAACAAAAGTTTATTATGCAGGATTTGTTAAGGGTAGTTACATTTCGATACTATAGATAAAGCATGATTAGACTCTAGTATAACTTCGATTCTAAAGTAAATAAAATTAAAAACGCATATATTAAAAGTAATATTTCCACATAATATTTTTCACATTGATAAGTTTACAATGATCACGGGGTAGACAAATCATATTTGTATTTATTATAAAAGCTATGAGATGAATCATTAGATGTTGAAACATACCTTCGGAGGAGGGTTTATGTTGTGCTGTTTCACGGTCGGATTTCAATTCATGGGGCGGTGACACGGTTCCTGGTCCCCACAGAGGTCCCTGTGTCATTATAGGTATCGGAGTCTCACCGGAACATGCCCGTATTCCCAGCGCGATGGCGTCCTCGGTCGCCTGTTGTCGCTTGAGAGCCACCTGGGCGGCCATGACGCGCTGTCGCTCCGCGATAAGGTTACACTTAGCACAAGTACAATCCTTAAAATCACAGTGGCGTTTGTGTCCCTTGAGCCAAGACACCATCCCGTGGTTCCGGCAACGGGCACATTTTGGTTTACGAGTCCCTTTTTCTGTCACAGGATATAAAGCAGACATTGAATTCATCTCGACACAAATTTGTCCACTTTTTAAAGACTGTTTCCAGCAACTCCACAATATTGTAATGAAATTTATCTTAACTTGGTTGATCTTCAAGTCAGACCGATCTACATCGGTGGCAAAGATGGTTACTTTCTGAAACAGAATGCGTATCCCGTTATATTGTATACGTTTTCAATATGGAAGAAAAGAGATGGGCTGGACAAATGTTTGAAAGACAAGCTTGGGTAAACAGTTTGGGTAGGAGAGGAGCTGCCAGCGATTCCCATTCTCTTGTCTATGTTTACCCAAATTATGTCAACAAGGCGTTAGCCAATGAGAGACGTCCTGGTCAGGAAACTCCTACAGTTGAAGATTGGGTAGAAAACGAAGGGCGGGGAATGTGTGCGATGGGCCGAGATTTGGTATTTACGTATATGATGTTAATATAACAAAATTGCGGATATTAAATGCTGTAAAAATGTTACTAATTCATACACACGAGCGTACATACATACATACATACATACATACATACATACATACATACATACCATAAAAACCTATATCAACATAAATCATCATATACACATTTAATCAACATGTAAAAAAAAAAATAATATACACCGACTTTGATTAACAAAAAATAATATCATTTGCCAATAAATAAAAAAAAACATTTCCTAGATTTTGTTTAGCACATACTTTTTTGCGTCTTTTACAGATTATTTTAGAAATAAAATACTAGTAAGTAATGAACAAAATTTAAACAAGACAAATGAATTAGCTGGATAGTTTTCAAAATGCGTATCAATATGTTTGTGTAAATCAACGTGAAAATTACACATGTATGACGACTGACTGAGAATATTGTTGAATTCGTATGTTTATAAATACACTTCTTTGAACAAAGTAGCAGTAGTAATAGAAGCAGAAGTAATATAGACGGGTTAGTAGAAGCGGCGTCAGCAGTAGTTGTCGTTTTCGCTGGGAGTGGTTGCTCTAGAGTTGTTAACATTTAAACGTTATTTTACATCTATTTTACTGAAAGTATGTCGTCTTATTGATGATTTTGTTGGCACTAATAGGGAGGACAACCGTTTCCTATCCGTGTGATAAAACCAAACCGTGAATAATTTTGTTCATTGTTTCAACGTCGGACCGACAAGGAATCGAACATGGATTGTAATGTGTTAGAGAGAGAGAGAGAGAAAAAAAGAGAGAGAGAGAGAGCACGGGATTGGGGGCGGGAATTTCATATAGAATATATACAAGTACACATATCAGTTTTATCTTGCAACATATATCAAATAGAAATCGTCATCTTCTTCATCTTTAATTTTACTGTAGAGGTAAACCAAGTACTTACTGCATCATGTTCGTTTAATTATAACACCGTATGTCGTTTCATTTAGTTTAGTTAAATCGGTATGACAGAATAACATCTGAAAAATATGAAGATACTAGATGTCCCAAAAAATAAAATAAGATAAAAAAACAAACATAATCTACTTCTAAAGTATCATCATCACCATCATCAATAGCAACAGCAGTAGCAGCATTGTCCCTCTCTTTTTAGCGCGCGTAGACCACACAGAATCATAACGTAACCGGAGTTCACCGCGATCCATTCTTTTAGTTTACATTTCCTAGTATGATTAAATAAAATTGATAGAAAATCTAAGCAGATATTTCACGTGCCGCGAGCTAATTGAACAGCGTGATGGTTAGTTTTCTGAATTCGCCCGGCAGGGAAATTTTAAACTCTGATCTGTTCCGAAGATGAGCTGTTTATTATCAGTAGGCATTTATAAAATGACAATGTTTATAAACAAGTCACGAATCCCATTTGTAAATGAACAAGTTCGGTGGTGTATAAATTTAAAACATATGTTTCCATCGCTTGCTGCCTAAACAAACGGGAGGGATGTGTCAACTTGTGTTGCGGCCATGCGCCTGACTCTCGCGGTTTCTCGCGGTTTCTTGATCAAGGGGTCTGATTTCTTTAATGTTATAAAAGACGATTTAAAGCATACCTTGGTAAACAATAATTAGAAAAAAGTTTATTATACACTAAATGTATGTTACAAAATAAATATTCCTCTATTAATAAATATATTATTCGTGATGATATGCATGTATATGTATACAAATGCTGTAAAAAGCCATATAACATGCGAACTCATATGAAATTGACTATGTTAACAGAAAATTATGTTAAATGAGACACTAGTTTGAAATAAATTATGAAATAAGAAAAAAGAGAAGATTCGCAGATATGTATCTACATGATATAAAAATAGACATATTGCAGAAGAAAAGAAACTATAAGGAATAAAACGTGTATATGAAATATACATGGTGAAAATACTGGAGTTTACAAGAAATACATAAAAATAAACATATATCTGTATTTATTTTATAAAAAAAATTGTTCTGTTATCATTATTCTCGCAATTGATTTAGGCATATCTTTTAATGACATATATCCTTTTAATTATAATATATACACGCATTTCATTATTTGTTCTAGTATCACTGCGTTATGTGGTACATTTGTCTCTATGTATGGGGTATTTATAACTCCTGATTATGTTTCCGTTTATGAAAATAAAAACAGCATTGGTGTGTGCGGTGAAAAATATTTTAAATCCAATATATGTTGTACATTTGTCCTTTATATGAAGTGCATTTAATACATATGTTCTAAATCGTTATATGCATTTTATGCTTGAGTAATATACTCGGAGTAGATATGACTATATGTGGGTGGATTATTGTAATAAGGACTCCTTGAGGGGCAGATAAAGATTTGTTACTGTAGTTGTGTTGGAGTGACAGTATTTCAGGCATATAGGGACGTCCAGCGAATTAATTCTGTCATTAGTAAAACTATTCATTTAGAATACCGGTCTCTTGGAGAGTACAGAGGCTATTAACTATTCATATAGAATACTAGTCTCTTGGAGAGTACAGAGGCACCCGGGATGAACCATTGACCTACCACAACCGTCTAGGGGGATTGATAGTGATCCTGTCGGGATTCGAACCCACAGCGGTGAAGGGCTGAGTTATGTAGGCCATTTGTTTCTTAATTAAAATGGAATGAATGCATTTGAATGCTATACCAACGTTGTTTATATTTTTTCATTAGTAAAACTATTTATTTAGAACACCAGTATTAAGTTTGTTGTTTTCAACTGTACAGTAATAATAAAATTGAATTGTGCATCATAGATTCACGTATTATAGAATGTATGAGCATAGTAAATATCCATTCCAATATCTAGGCTCATATACACCCTCACAGAAAACCGTAATTATTCTTACTATGTGTATTTTGTGTATCTGATCTAAAAGCATTGATGGCATATTAATCAATTAATAATAAAATACAAAGTAAACGTAGTCCACACTTACTTAATAATATAATGAAAAGAACAAATGTATTATCTACGTAGCATAAATTACATGCATGACAGACTAACATGCATGACAGACTATTTAAACACAAACACTTAAAATTAAGGGAAAAAGGCCATAACATAACCGGTAGATAATTACTTCCAGTTAAATCTATTTTAACAGCCACCTGCACTAGACAGACAACCTGTTTAAAGTAACCATCTCATAGCTTAACAAATTACAGATTGTAATAATTTTCTAATATTTTACCCCCATTAAGCAAACACCTGCGCTAATTGGTCACCCTTGTTATCCGTTTACTGACCATTTAAGAACGATTTGACAAGTTTTACCTTTTTGAACTGTATTACATACTATTTACACTACATGCTATGCACTGAGGTGTAGTAGTCTTCTTCATGTCATGTTTAGTTACGATGACGCGCGGTGCGTATCACTGCGAGGCGTGAGTCCTTATTTGATGGGCGGTAAAGACCCTGTCACTCATCCTCCTTGTAATGCAATGGCTTTTAATTCCTTCCTTTATGTTTTACTAAAAGATATAATTGGGATGAATAGACCGTTTTATTGCGGTATGAGAACTGCACGATACTCAAGACGGAAATGTAGCTGCCAATATACGAGTATCAATTCTTTTGAAAACTGTGGGCGTAATTGATTAAAATTTAATGCTGCAAATGGGCAATACTGGCTTAAAATATGGATATTTCATTTTTCTATAAAGAATTTTAATTAATGTTTACCGAGCTGTTGCAATGTCATGAAAATGAAAACCAGTGATATGCCTAGGAGAATGCCAGATTATATTACCATTGGAGTAATTAAGGGGTCGGGGGGCAAAGCGGGCAAAGCGGGCAATGCATATTGTGCAGACCTGTTGGACGGTAATTAGTATTTAAATTAGGTCTTAGAAAAAGGAGGTGACTGCACCGGGCGCAATTTGGTTGTGATATTTAATTATCCTAATTTGATGTTTTTATTAAATAAAAATTCCTGTTTCACAGGGTACAAGCCAAATTACCTTATATCTTATGCTGTCGATTTCTTTTATTCATATATTTGTTGTTATTTTCTGACAAACTTCTGCGTCAATGCTGAGTCAATGTTAAACGTACCACATATTTGTCTATATCAAATATCCATATTAATGCAAACGATATGCATACACATACCGTTTCTACTAAAAGGAACTCTGGCAGAACTTGCACTGCTTCTCTGGTACGTCCCCTGCTTTGTATGGGTCTGTTATATTAATTTGGAAATCAAATTAACTGATTTACCTGAAAAATATTTTCTTAAGCAGAGCGGAAGAAGTAACCATTTCTTCTAAATCCGAAACCGGAAGTGCATATCATCGTGTGTGGTCTCATATTCAACGAACACTTTCATGATTCAAGAGAAAAGTTTACCTTTTATTTTTACAAAACTAGTTTCTTCCTGCGGGCAGTGTTTCTTCTGGTACCAATAAATTCGCCTAATGCCGGTCTGCCTTTCTAAATGACGAATAATAAACGCAGGAAAAGTCGCCATCATTGTTTACGTGATTATAATCTGTTCGGGGTGTTCGTGTGTCGACTCCCTGGAAATAAGTTATCAAATATGTTCCAGATGATACTGTATAACAGATCTGAAACTATGAAAACAAACCTTGGAAGCCCTGGAAGCCGTATCGCGCGTGGGTGGCTCACATCTCAGTTGAGTTTTGCTTCCGTCGCTCCCGGCGTAGACAGACATTTTAAATATTTTTTACTGATTCAATTTCAGCGTAAAATTATCATTATTTTGATATATAATTTTAAATTATTATATTTTTTCTCAAAACTTAAATGAAGGGGGAAATACATTGCTTCTTTCACCGTAAATGCCGTTATCATTATAGTCTTAATACATACATAATTGTTGTTGTTGAATTTGTTGATGAGGTTGATGTGTTAAAGACTTAAAAAAGAACTAAGTAGAAAAAAACAACATATTTTGTCATATTATTTGAACACAAAGACAATTGACAGAACTCTTTTTTTATCCTTGTCAGTTAATAAGTTATATTGAAATATGTACATGCATTTTTCTTCGATTGTCCGCAATATTATTCAAAACTTAAATCTACAGCAAACAATTGTAAGACATTTAAAAGTTGCGACTTGACATTCATATTGACTTTCATTATTATGTTACCGACTTGTTGTTAAATATAAAGATACACACAATTTTACCATTGGCATCTCTGACACTGAAATATTAATGGAGTACATAATCACTCAAATGTATCCGCAAACTAAACGTGTCCTTAAGATGGCGGGATTTCAAATAA
This sequence comes from Solen grandis, assembly GCA_021229015.1. Taxonomy (NCBI): domain Eukaryota; kingdom Metazoa; phylum Mollusca; class Bivalvia; order Adapedonta; family Solenidae; genus Solen; species Solen grandis. Next base: position 47,239,747 of record CM037786.1, on the reverse strand, counting down.
ACCGGGTCACTATTGTCCCATGCTTATCCTGTATTGACGTTACCTGTGTGGGGACAATAGCAGGTCGTAGTTGACAAACCTTTTATTTCTTGTTACTTTAAACTTACTCGTCACGATAGCTCCAACTTCCTGTTGCAGGGTACGTGAGCATCTGTAGTGTTTACAGACCTGTCATCATGTTTGTTTACACTTAAACGTTTCATAACACCAATAATACAGAATTATGGAAATTCATGACAAACGTTAAATTTATAAAGAAACGGAGAGAGTACAAGTGTCATTCTCCCATTTTAAACTCTCTAGTATACTAGTTTATTCTTTCTGATTTTGCAGAAAAATGAACATCTATATTCAAACAGCATTATTTCCATTCTAACTGAAAGTTGTTGTTTTCTTGTTTTTGTTTTCAAAATGAATATACACATTAAAACGTGTATTATAATTTAATTCTAAATTAAACAATTTAATAAAATAAATATTTTGTTACAACATCCCTCGTAAATAATCACGTAAAAAAAATCAAATGAATAAACTAAAATGAACGTCTTTTGATAGATTATTTTATAATCTCAATATTTTAATAATATTTGTAAAAACGTCTAAGCAACATTTATATTCATCAAAGTATAACTTTTCTGTCTGGAAAGTTGGAAAGTTTACCCTGGTAGAAAAAAAGACTTGTATCATCTCCAGCGATATGGAAATAACATGTTTTTTGTTGTTGTTTTGTTGTTGGTGGTGTTGTTTTTTTTTTGTGTTTTTTTTTTGTTGTTTTTTGGTGGGGGGGGGGGTGCGTTATGAATATAATTATATACATGTAGTTGTTAGTTGTGTTTTGAAAATGTGAACATTCCTCTCGATAATTAATATCTCGAGTCAGTATCTTAAGAATTATTATAGTTTAGCATTGTAAATACTAAGTATATGCAGAAGGTCGACCCTGTAGTATGTGTGTGGGTTGCTGTTGTTTTACATGCATAGACAACATTGGTTTAATGAATGCATTATTGTATAACAATCTTTTAATGGGACCAATGACAATGCAATTATCTTTGGCTATTGTCGAATTTGGTGTTATATAAATCGATATAATAAAAAAAAGTAAAGCATTAGACGAAAATTGTTACATTATTATTACTATTACATCATCCACGGGAACTTAACTTTTAAATGTCTATGTTACAGATTCTCTTATTACATTTGTATTTTATTCACGTCATCCCATTTCTATCAACGAAACGAATCCCTTGGACTAACAAGCATTCTGTTGACATTTTTAATCTATTTTATTCTGATGACTGTTTGAAAAGTCAATATCCCCTCAAACGTTTCGTAATATAATGACAAAACAGGTTTGTTCACAAACGATGGCATCCTCGAATGTCAACCCTATAATCCCACCTTTGATTGTTAAAATTATGACACTAGTTTTTACCTGCTCATCTTTATCAATTTGAAGAACCTTCATTGTCCGTTTTCAGTCCAGTGTTTACAGTTATCGACTATTGACCATTTCAGCCTGCCCATCTTTGCTCATGTCACCGGATTATCTGGTCTGGCGCCGAATGTCCTTCACGAAGAGTTTATTTAATATTTCTAACAAATGTAAATGAGGGTTGATAGAATTTTAAGTTAGTTGTCGAGCTTCCTTTGGAGCGCTTTCTTGTGACAATATTTACTGTGCTGTTATTTCAACAGCCATATGGCTTAAATTCAAAATGTGATACAAACTAAACACGATATCAGTAACTAGTTTGTTAACTCTATTTCCGGTTTGTTTGTTCTCCGGATCGGCGACTTGAACAGCATGTTTGTTCGTAGTTTCCTTCATTGTCTTGTTGATCGAATTCACGTTAGTGTAAGATTAAGTGATCTATCATTGCACAAGAGCATTAGCTAAACTTGTCAAGTCACAAACGTCAAGAAAACCATAAAAACGTTTCGTGTCCAAAAACAATTAAATAGACAATGTCTTAGTAATCTATCTATCTATCTGATTATTACACTAGTTTGTCTATTTCATTTTTTTTTAAAATTAATGGGATAGGATTTGGCTTTGTGGTTTAGATTTTATGTTGGTTTAAAAACTAAAACAGTGTTCCACTGAAATTATACACCCTATACATTCTCTCTCTCTCTCTCTGCTTGTGTGTGTGTGTGTGTGTGTGTTTGCGCTACCCTTTTTGTGGTATCTTAAAACAAAACGCCTCTTAATGCCCAGTCTTTTTCTATACTGTACCTATCAACTGACGTTATGCATAAGGCTTCCGATCTTGATGCAATACCCTAATTTATTCTAACCAGATATCTTCCCACCCGTGAGCAATACATCTCACCTTTCAAAAAATTGGATTTAAAATGTTTTACCTATTGATTTATCAAAATCCATTAAAAGACACCGCTTTTTAGAACCCCTTACAAAGACGACTGACGGCTAAATGGGTTGATATTTTTCAATTATCCTCCCTGTATTCAATGCAAAGCAAATATCATAACCATACTTATTATCGTTGAATTGCTCAACTAATCGGAGCCATAACCTTTTAATTAATGAAAATTGGCAAACACTGAAAATCAAATGAATGCCAAGATGTATTTAAGGTGTGTAACGACATGAAATGAACATTAATTAAATCACAGGCTGAGCTATGTACAGGGATAAAGGATACGTCGAAGGAGTTCATGTCAGTTGATACACACATAGAAGGACACTAGGTCGACTATTATGATTGCAACAAAGGCAGCAACTAGAGGGCGTTAGTAGTAACTCCCGCCTTTATTAGATGGCCGTCCTCTCCAACTATTTGCGTATTTACACAATATTATGATATGGCAGAAAAGTATTGTGAATCTAACTAGATTTGATAGAAAGTTCTACAAAGAAAAATAAGATACTAATTATTTTCCAATTATTTTGTGTTCGTTCCTCCTGTGCAGAGAGGGGTGACTGGGATATACGCAGAACGTTAATAAATTACCGGCATCAGCTGTTATAAAATGAAACGAAATATTGCTGATTTAGCTTCCTCGAATGAGTTCGTCTTTCTTTTTCATGCCTCAAGTCATTAGGAAGGTCGCGAGAAAAAGGAGAAAATACAGTAAAATTAATATCTTTGAGTATCTAAATAAATGCAGCATATTTATGTGAATAGCCAAAAACGAAAATAGCAAATGCATTCACATGACATATTCAATTAGAAATGTACGAGGGGCAATCAGGAATTTTATAGAGTTTTGCTATATCTCGTTCAGTAGCTTATAACTTTGTTGTTGTTGTTGTTTTGTTGTTGTTGTTGTTGTTTTTCGTGTTGTTGTTGTTGTTGTTGTTGTTGTTTTTTTTTGGGGGGGGGGGGGTTGTTGTTTTTTTGTTGTTTTTTTCTTTTTAATTCTGTTTTTTATTATTTCTTTATTACTTTTTGGTAGTGTGGAAAGTCATCATAATATACATGAGGCTGCAAGATTGACAGTTCCAGTAATGGTATCTCCTTCACATTAAGATTCAAAACGCATGAGATGAGATAACATGGAAAATATCTTAATGCCTAACCTAGAATAATTGATGTGAATTATGTACGTATATGATCCGGTCAAGCTATTTATAAAACATATAGAAGATATGAAACATATGTGCACATAAATGATAGTGGCAATATGTGAACCGATCAAGTTCAGACGATACTATCACGTGCCTTGATTTACTATCACGTGCCTTGATTCACTATCGCGTGCCTTGTTTCAATCTGGATACGCTTCTGTAATCTTACGGCTGCCATTTAGGAATAACAAACAAACGGTCTAATTTCAGGACATAAGCATCACGTCCAAGTATATCTTTAATCTGAACGTCTTGAAACAAGGAACATGACGAGACTGACGTTTCCCCGACAGTTTATGCACTCTCTAGGTAACAAGCTGAACACACTGAGACTACTCTCAGTCACCATCTCACGTGCAGTAAAATTCCGATTATCCGAGGACTAATGGGAAAATATGACATGTTCGAATAATCGCAAGACTCTGATAATCGGAAGACTTGGATAATCGAGAATATTTTCTCCCTGTTTCTCCGTACCGACACTTTGGCTTTACATCGAATTAAGAATTAGAAAGAGCATTACAACTTTTTCTTAAGGATAATTGTTTTTAATCATAATTAATTTTCTTCGACCCTGTCAGATTGATTGATCAATACCCAGTGCGTGCAGTCCCCCGATTAATGTTAACAGTAATCATCGGTTCATTGCTATCAAAAGTACCCAGTGCGTTGCTATGGCCGAAAAGAACATCTAATTTTACACCTAAACACGCTAAAACTAAATTATAATAAAATTAAATCTACAGTCACTTAATATATTAGAAAGTGTAGACATGAAACGTTTTAATTGGTCTTATTTTGCATGGAATGTATGGATAATGTATACATGTTTAGACATTCAGAAGTCACCCCGAATTTGTGGCCATTCAGAAGCTCTAGGAATTCAAATTTATCAACGATTTATTTCAATAGAAAACCTTAGCAGATTATTTAATGGAAAACAATTAATTCGTGGATTTCTTTTACCAATCTGAGTATTACTACTAATAAAAACATAGTTCAATGTGTTTGTTTGGTTGATTGTAGGTTTATAACCAATAGCGGTTGTTGAAGTGAAATGGTTAGTCCCTGCAGGCTCTATAAATAGATTGCACTAATTCTCACGTATCTGCTTATCGGCGGGTTGTCGGCAGTTCTTTTAAGTATTTAATTTCGTTTCTATGTTGTCTTTAGTTTTAAATATAAATTTTGGACTGCATTTACCATTATTAGAAATATTTTGCGTTTGAAGTTGTGCTTGGTGTAAGATGTCCAAGAAACATAACAATTTTAAATTAGTGGAGTGTGTTCTTATAAGACTGCACAAATAACCAATCAATTAGTTGATAGCTTTGTGTCTCAACTGTTCTTTGTAGAGGTTATTTAAGGATATGAAACCTTTAATACCATATATGACATTTACACATAAAAATAAATATTGCTGGAAATACTTTATTATGAAAATTTATCCCTCCTAAAATTGTAAATTTCCCTTTATAAACTTTGAGCAAAACAGCCCATAACTCCAAGTCAGTGGATGCTAGCATATGCACTGAAGTGGCATTAATAATTTGAAGGACCTTGATTATAATTCAATGATGGGGGGATTGTTTGAGGGATAACTATACGTAAAACACCCCATTTTTGTGTTTTGATATAAACATTTTGCAAACACTTGCAAATTTGGCGAAGTTGATGCTTTGCATTGACTCTGTTTCGTTGTATCCTCTTTACAGTTCAAAACGGTTGTGTGATGTCTAATCAGTTATTATCATTGAGGAAAAAAAAATACCGTAAACGCATTTTATTATATCTTAAAAGTTTAAGGTTCTTTTGTATTGTATTCGTTATCTATTTCGATTAGAGCAACGCACCGGATGCCTTTGACTGCAACTGTTTATTAAATTAAATATCTCGCAATATTTGATGGTTATTGTCATCTTATAAAACGTTTTTGCATTTTCTTTTATAATATTAATGTTTATTCTCCACTTACTATAAAAATGAGTTTATAGATAACTGTTTAAAATTATTCTGCAAAAACAAAACCAAATGTAACATACATCCTTATGTTGACGATATTTTGAATGTCGATTTTTTTTTATACCTACAATTTGTATTATATTATTGTTGAGAGGACCATAGTGAAGAATGGTATTGCCAAATATGTTATCCTCTAAAAATAAAGATATTATTATTATTATTATTATATACCATATCATACACCATAAGAGACAGGATCTATCATTTTCATTGCACTAAATGTTTCCTGTAGATCTTTTGCCTATTTAATATTACGTCGCTTTGGCGAAGCCGGGTTGAATGACATTATTGTACAGATGAGGCTCTCCGTGAGAAATAAGAAAATATATGAAAAAGAAAGAAAGAGAAAGAAAAACCAACACGGAATGAAAGAACCAGAATTTTAGAAAATAAGTTTATTTTGTAAGATCATATAATGTATCATTTCATTTGCGGACATAGGAAATATTTGTTTATTAATACTCTATCGTGAAATAAAAAGTGAAAATGCAATAAACTAAGCAGATATCGTCTGCCTTATTGTGCTAGATAAGCTCACTCAGATATGAATCACATACGATTTCAGCCTTTAACTTATTTGTTTTCAGTTATCGATTGTTTTCCTCCCAGTACTTAATTTACACTTGTTTATTTATAAGTGTGAATGAGGGCGCAACTTCTTGAATACATAAAGATAAATTGTTTAGAATATACAACAATTACAATGTCTAACAGTTGACTTTTGTATTTGAATTTGCATTAAGGCTTTTAAATGTACATTAACAGTTTTATGTGCGAAGTGCTAATGCCTAACACACATATAACGCAGTGTTTATTTTTCCTAGATTATCACGCTTGTTTAATCTGATTTGTTCATAGAACTGACCATTTGCCGCCAGGAGTAGAAAGGTGGTGACTGGGTGTTCCACAATCGGAACTATTCGGCAATCTACGCTTCTTTCGTTCCACAATCGGAACTATTCGGCAATCTACGCTTCTTTCGTTAGAGAAAAGTAGACAAGGTCTATCATTCAAGTAAAAATAATAATTAAAATCGACCTGCATGCGTGCACAAGGATTAAATACTAGCATAATACAATAATTTTAAGAGCATGTACAAATGAGTATTGCTTTTGTTTTTGTTGATGATGTTTTGATGAGCGTTTTGCGGATTGGCCATTTTAAAGTGATTTCTAAATAAAATTAATTCTTCAAAAAGCGAAGGATAACGTAACAAACAGTATTGAAACAGATGGCAATATACTTTGGAAAAGAAGAAGAAGAAGAAAACATCATATATACTGTCATTTTTACTTTGCTAGATTGTGAAAAGTTAATGTTATTATGACAAGACTTAATTGACATATTCATTGCGCACAAGCATTAGCTGAATTCAAACATTTAATTAACTGAACAGGGTTGCTTGCAACTCAGTTCCATGGTAGCACACATTTCTGCATCGATTTCCTTCTTTTCTTTTCTTTTACTACGCGAAGAAAAAGTTCCAAATTTTGTTTTCTGTCTTAGTACGGTTAAAACTGGATTAAAATGTGGTGATAATCGATGCTGGAGATAACGTGTTAAACAAACTATAATGAAAAGAGAAAGTACGCAAGAAACAAAATCGCACATCAATCGGAAATATTTTGAACCATAACTGACTGGAATTCCAGTGATATGATTATGGATAAAATTTCTGTATGCAACAGTTGGCCCATTAGTGCAGTGGGTTAAGTAATTCGCTATATACAAACGGCGTTGGAGAGAGTGGATTCTAGTCAAAGCGGGAGAACTTTTTTTACAATATTTATTTTTTAGTATTATTATTATACAAGGTACATATATTTTTGTTATATTCAATATCATTGATTTACCCAAATTATATGTAAAAATACATACATTAAATAATGATAGTTTCTTGTTTTAGATTTGCTTCCACACATTCATATAATCCTATAAACTGTAGAAGAAGAAGTAAGAGAAAAACGGAAGAGTAAGAGTGGCGGTTTTCGTATTGTTAGTAGACCATTAAGACAAATAATTTGTTCATTTTTTTAACGACCTTGTCCACAAAAGGTTAAAGCAGGTTTATAACATTTGGTTTAATGGCAACACTTGAAAATGTGATTATTGTTTATTGAATTTACTTTGATAAGAAAAAGAAATTCGACATCATCACCTTAAAAACCCTGTTCTCTCGGTTTATGCCCAACTGTCCCACTTTTTGATATTTTGTTTCCCAACTGTCCCACTCAAGATTTTTAGCACCTTGCTGGGTGTGTTTTGATAAGGGATTATAATCTATTTCAAACTACAACACATTAAAATGAATTGAAGTTGTATTATCTGATTTTGTTTCTGATTTTTTTTTTGATTTTGTATTTTAAGAGGTAAAATTTCATGTTTTAGTTATATTGTATTATTTCTTTCTAAAATGTGTTTATTAAGGTCCATTAATTAGGGTTACTAAATTAATTGTAATTTATAGTGTAAACATGCATTCCTTTGATCTCTGGCTTTAAAGCTTATGTGAATTGATAAAGATAAAAAATAATTTGAACTTATTAAGATAATTATCACCTCTGCTACTTTTTTCTTTAAATTGTGTTAATTGATTGGTCCAACTAAAGTCCATTTATCCTGTATATATTGCTAAGTGATTGGATTAAGAAATACAAACAAGTCCTTTGATCTAGCAGTTTACTACTTAAGGTAAACAATTTGATTTGAAGTAATTAACATTTTTGGTTATCAATTTATTGTGACTTTCAAACTGTGATATCTCATTAATGAACTGAACTGTATCAGATACAATATATTTACATTCTGATGTAAATGTCTTCATTTGATAGTAAAATTTCACTAAGTAACATCGTCTGAAATTATAAGCTAAAATGGCAAATGCACAAGTGAGTGTGCAGTTTGTCAAGAACCAACGTGGTGGTGATAGTCTGGTTTACAATGGATTCAGATACCAGGTCAAAAACCGAAAACCAACAAGGGTGTACTGGGTCTGTCATGTCCGAACCTGTTCTGCTAAAATCACAACAGCTGACAACATTCCAGTTTCTGTGACCAATACCCATAATCATGCAGCCGAACACATGGAACTGAAGCGCCATGAAATAAATCAACTCATGCGAAAGAGGGCACGCGAAGAAACCACGCCGATTCCGTCAATATATGAAGAAGTCATATCCAGTCTGAGAGACAGAGAATGGGACGAAGATGCAGAACAAGTCTGCAAAGGATTACCAACCTTCCCCTCCACCAAGTCATCTCTATACAGGGAAAGAGGTGCATTGAGACCGGGGATACCAAAGTCCAGGAGTGACATAGATTTGGATGGAAAATGGACTGAAACGCACACTGGTGAGCAGTTCCTACTGGTTGATGAGGCAGAGAATGACAACAGGATGCTGATTTTTGCTACAAGAACAAATCTCCAGCATCTGGCACAGAACCCAACCATATATGGAGACGGAACATTTTATGTGTGCCCAGACATATTCAGCCAGGTCTACACACTCCATGGATATATTGATGGACACATGTATCCGTTAGTGTTTGCCCTTCTGCCTGGAAAAAGTGAAAGGATTTACTGCAGACTTTTTCAACATCTTCAACAGAAATGCAGGGAAATAGGAATGGAACTGGGACCAGACACACTCCTGATAGACTTTGAGGCAGCAACCAAGCAGGCAGCTCGCAGAGTGTTTCCAAATGTGAATGTGAAAGGGTGTTTTTTTCATTACACACAGTGTGTTTGGCGGAAGATACAGAAGCTTGGCTTAGTTGGACTGTATTCTGAGAATGAGGACTTTAAGAAACTAGGAAGAAGAGCTGCAGTTCTGCCTCTAGTCCCCATACAACATGTTGAAGATGTGTGGTTTGTCGCACTGACGGATGCTGAAAATGCAGAGATTCCAGTGGATGTTTCAAGGTTCACAGACTATGTCACTGAACATTGGGTTGAGGGAGACAAGGACAACTGGAACCATTTCGAGACAGAAGGACCAAGAACAACAAACAACTTGGAAGGCTGGCACAACAAACTAAAGAAAAGTATGAGACAGTCACATCCGAACATTTACAAGTTCTTGGAAACAATACAAAGGATTGAAGCTGCCAATGCTATCAAAATTCTTCAGCACAGTGCCGGTGGAGTGAGAGAAAGAAGAGGAGGAAATACCGACAACTTGAACAGAGACTGTCTGCCCTGAAACACAAGTACATGGCTGAAGAAATCACTGTGATGGAGTATGCCGATTGTGCATCGCATTTGATTCGGTTTGACGAGTAACTCTGTATAGAACAGATCAGTAGGGTGGAATGTCACAGTTGTTTAAATGAAATGCTTGTTTTCAAATTAAAACAAAATACAATAAATTGTACCACATCCGAATATAGCCCTGTCTTTATTTGATTTGTTCATGACACATGAAATAAAAATAATAAATATATGAAAACATAAAGAGTTTGTTTTCTTCATTTCAGAGAGAGAGAGAGAGAATACTGACAACATCCTAAAACATAATAAGTATTATAAATACTTATTATAAATAATTTTGCTAATAGCATATAACTTATTATAAATACTAATGCAATATATTACTAACCATAAATACTATTGCAAATTGCTCTTAATAATATAAGACAATAAGACAAATAATTGCACTGAAATATTCCATCCATTTAGGTAAAGACTATAGTCACTCATCCATGACAGTCTATTGTTATCCAATTAAGCATGATTCCCAACTGTCCCACCTTGATTTTTACTGTTTTATATAAAAGTGGGACAGTTGGGAAGACACCGTTCTCTCAGCGCTATCAGCGCTTTGATTTTATTAACTGTTAATCGTCCCGCTTCTTAATGTAAAAAATAATTTAGCCCCTCAAGGTCATAGAAAAAAAAAATCAACAAACTTGTCAGGTACAATATATTTCTGTTAATCTTAAAATGCAAATCGTATATGTTAAAAGAACTGCATGAAGTTCTTGCTTAGGGTGATTTTATTGGAGAAGAAACTGCTAGATTGATATTAAAATTCAATATGCGAATGCAGATACTTTTTGTTAATGGCGTTTTGAAAACCAATTTTATACATCGAATGGTGTTTTTATTTTACTTAAAACGTAATAGTTTTTTTTTTACTTTGATCATTCAGTTGAATATTCTTACTCGTTTAATGTATGCTAATAAACAAAAATTAAGTAAGGTAATATATACATGTAGATATTATAGCGTATTATGCGTATTATGTCGCATGAAATATTTAATTGAAATTTGTACCAAAATGTTTCAAATAGTAAATGCTGTCATCATGCTATTTTCTATATAACCAATTTTTTTAGTGAATGTCAGACACCACTTTTTTCTATATGGTTTTAATTTATATATCTTTGAATTAAGATTAAGATCTGTTGTATTTTCGAAATCTTAAGTACATGTATGTATCAATTTGAAAAAGCTACATCAGTCAAACGAATTACCAAAATCCGTAGGTGACCGTAGTACCGTAGGTGACTTATCATTTACGACTTAATATCATGTTTTAGGTATTGTCCTTCTCTACTTCTGTGCAAAATATAAAACATGTATATTAGAGTCTTGAATACAAAAACGTCTTTACAGTTTACAATATCCGTGGTCCCGATATCTTTTTATGAAGGGGATTTTATAAATCTTCCATGAGAAAATGTCTTTTTTGCACATCCGGTATTGTTTATGAGTAAGCACAACTTATAAAAAAAAGCTCTCTGTTCGGTCATGGGTAATCGCAAATATTGTTGTTATAAAGATATTAATCTATCCAATTTATGCAAGAACCCGTCAGCAATTTGATCTAAAAGATATTGTCAGTATAATACTTTTATATCATGCTTCAGATTGATAATTACGTTATTGAGATGTGGTAAGCTTGCACAATATTATGTCCTTCATATGGGTCTGTAAATTCTTTTTTAACATGAAATTAATTGAAAAGTGATATTTCATAAATACTAATATGATCTTAACATGAGTGTATTTCTGAAATATTTCTTTTTTTGTAAATATAGGATTTGACATGAAATGTAATTTCACATCAAATTTTACTAAACGAGTTCATAAAAATGTTACTAAGCGAGCCTCTGGATATAATATGACAATTCATGTCAGATTCTGACATATACTGACAGTAAATCGCGATTTTGACAACAAAAAAACAAAAACACGAATGAAGGGACTGTGAACGAATTACTATTTGTAATCTAAAACCAAGGAAAAAGTTTCAAATAATAACTGATAATAACGATTTAACGTGTGTATTTCTCTTGTACATTTTCAACATCATATGAATAATGAATCTTTTTTATCAATGTTAGTTGCACCAAACACATTTAATCCAGATGCTCGAGTAACGCACCATGCGTATATATAGAATACACGCGCGTGACGCAGGGTGATGTATTTCGGCCTAAAAGTTATATGTAACGTGTTAATTATAAGAATATATGTGATGGTTATACGAAACCGGAAACAGCTGTTTGAGCATAATGTCATATGATTAATCGTTTATGAAATAACACTTTGTAATTCCGAAATAAATTACACGTGAATCACAAAGAAAGCGTGCGTGGTCACTTTCAGGGTTCCGTATTTCTGTGTAGAAGATTTTTTTTTCATCAGAAACCTTTTTTTTTTTTACTTCGATACTCCGGTTATAAATTAGAAGCTGGTTGATAGTTGATACTGCAAGACAGGTTGGGTGTCCGAATAGCGCTGTGGTTAACACACTGGTTTATTACCACTGCAACCCGGGTTCGATCCCAGCTCGGTCCGATGTTGTTAGTGTGAGGGTATGTGGCCGCTCATTCGGGCGCTTTAGATTTCTCCACGTACTCTGGTTTCCTTCCACACCAAAGAACACGTCAACACCACCATCAGTGTCAGCGATAAGATTTTATAAGCCATGTCGCTTTCTGTTCAATCGTTCAAAATATACAAAGTTTAAGACAGTTTTTTTTAATATGTACTGTTTACTGGTGATAGTTTACCAAGCCAATCCCTGGTACATAGTACTGGTCCAACCGAGGAACCGTGTAGAGAGATTGGTATGAAACATGTTCCTCAATCAACTTAAGATAAATGTTTAAACTGTACACACTCACTTTAACTTAAAGATTTGTGTCAATCGTTTAAATGTCAGACACATCGGGGCGTAGTCATAAAATCCATTAAAAATGCACAATATCTTTTCCTCTGACTTCTTGACACCGAAACAAATTGATCTAGTTGATCACATGACCAGATACCCGGTTATTCGCAGGAGAGACATGAGACAAACGAGCCTGTCCTCACGTATCGCACCATTTGTAATTCCAGATAACAGTCCGGATAAGCTTGGCGATCACTAATGTTTCATGGCATGTATTAGTAACTAATACCTGCCTAGGGCAGCATTTGCCTGTCGATTTAAAGGGCCCTCGAAGTAACATATCTCGAGATAAAAGAGACAAATTCGAAATTAAAGTGAAGAATAAACACTTTTTACATTTAGTGAAAGTGTTCCACGCAGACTTTTTAGAAGCAAATTGCAAGTTCGTGTTCAATGTCCGAGACATGCTTCAGTTCGATATTCTAAATATTTTTGGCGTCAAAACAGACGTGTCACCCCTTGAAGGAAACGATTTGTTTATCGTTACAAAACATGAAAAAATATTTATCGCCGTGATCTGTTAAAATAATGGACTCTTTTGAGTCCTCCGTGATTAAAAAGAAATATATGTCGAAATGGGCAAATACACTTTGAGACGGCTCTTGAACTGTGAAAGCAGAGATGTGTGTACTTCGAAAAGAATGTAACATTTTAAACAAAGGTTTTGTACATGGTAATTAATATGAGTTATAAACATTTGAGACATAGAAGCCATAGAAATAATCGTTGATATAACTAATCAACCAGGCACAATAAAGTAAATAGTAAGCTTGCCTGGCACTCGAATTTCACCAGTACTACTCACCACTAAAAAATACTTAAATTCTTAAATTGGGTAGAATTCGCATTCCACCATTCCTGATTTATCTGATATTCATTGTATTACCAAAATTACATGCATTATGACCGTAATAACTGAGAATATTTGTTAATAAATGAACTACCGGGTATCTACTAATTTCTTATTTGCACATAAACATAAGAAGTAGGATTTAGATTCCTTGCGGTAAACAGTCTAATAGTTTCGTGTGCAGAAACAAAATCCGCGAATCAGTAATATTTTACATCTGTGAAATTTGCGAATTATGTTACTTTTTTATATTCGTATGAAGTTTACTTAAACAGGTCCCATGTCGATACAATGTATACATGTATATGTATTGTTTCCGTATCTTCCTCCTATGTATAGGTTGCTAAATATGTTGTTGTGTCCTGAATATAATCATATCAGAAGAAGCATATAAAAATATTATATAACACAGGTTTGTTCAAGTTTTCCAATAGAAATGTTATATATATATATATAACATATCTCGAGATAAAAGAGCTCGAGATAAAAGAGACAAATTCGAAATATATTTGCCTATGAAGCTAGCTATGCAATATAATCATATAATAATTAGGTACATATAAATTATTTTTATATATTTATTTCATGGGTACTAGAAAAGGTCCAGCGAAATCGCATGAATGTTTTTTACTGTATAGATGAGTTATATCATGTCCCAGTGTCTAACCACAGGATAGAGACCATGGGTTTCACCTAAATAAACCGGGTTTGATGGCTCTTGACTGTTAAGCTGAGGGTTGTGGGTTCGATCCCCATGCACTGGGGTCGGGCAGGGTCTCCGTGATGAATGAGTTACAATTGCTTTCTGATTGTAATTCGCATTCCACCGATATGCGTGCTAAAGTTTCAGTACTGTCAGAAAGAGTTGTTAGGTAAACTTGACATCTGTTAGCCTTTGATGGCATAAACTGGCGTTAAATGATTCAAATAAAATCAAATAAATCAAGTTTAACACACAAAACTAATTGCTGTCAAGTTTAAAGGTGTGTTTTTAATCTCACAGGGGAGGATGATGCAGCTGAAATATATAGTGCAGAATGAACTTCATGTAATTAATGAAAACTTCAATTGCTGTGAACAATAATAGATTTATTGCGACCTGCATAGCAGGAACGATAAACGAACTGAAAAAAAAACAGATCACAAATCTTATATGGTGCTAGCAAAATGCACAGGTTACAATTGGGCTGTAAAATCCGTTGCTCGTTATCTGTGTGGCAATTATAACATTGAATCGAGTACGAGTACGACACCTTAAGTCCCACTTATTACTGCACACACCTATGAAGCTATTTTAGCCTAGATCCATATACCATGCTTTTCACGTGTACCTTATGTTGTCTGTATCAATACTTGTACCTCACCAGACAACAGCGTCTTCCTTCCGAGCGTTCGTATAAATGCCACACAATATAAAGTTGAAAGATATATTGGATAACTCTCAATTATAAATAATAGGACCCGTGTATTTGAAATGAGGACACAAGACCTATTTCGTTGCTTTGTAACTCTTTTAGCGTGGCTGCGAGGCTAATCGAGTCCACTATACCAAACGGTGTTCCCCAGAAATGTTATTATTTTAAGATTTATCCAACTTCAATTAATTCGCCATAAATTCTGTACAATTTTACTTATTATTAAGCACAAATGACACAACTACTGAATGGTTACAGAATAACCGTGATACTCTGTACACACAGTGTTGTTTCGTAACGGTGCCAAATCCAACACAAAAATCAGCTCGTTTTTTTTATACATGTGATATATATTTTGATAATTATTGACATGATCTTTCTGATTTACATACACTTGATCATGTGATTAACTATATGTATGTTATATTTAATGGTACAACAAACTGCAAAGTTAACGTCATTGTAATTATCTGTTTATTTGTCTTTCTATAGTATTTTCACCAGTATAGTGAGAACAACACGTGAAAAGCACGTGACCATATTTTTAAAATGTTCAGGAGGTAACATGAAATCCCCTCAAGTTCAAATTCAACAAATAACAGTTAGCGCTTAGTAATACACTCAATTCTTAAATAGGGTGTTTTTTATATAGAGAGAATTAATCAATTACATAACTAACTGACATGAATTGTACCCTAACAACTAAAAGTGAAATAATTGGGTATTTGAATTAGAGAAAAGAAAGATAAAACTAGCACCTAAGTATATAAGATTAACTCAGTGCTAAGTTCTAGGCAGTTTTCGATTGTCATATGGATTATTTTGTGCATCATGTTGTTCATTATTTGCGCTAATGGACACTGGATAGACACATGGCGCAAAGTTATATACTTATTTTCTATACTTATTTTCTTAAGTAAGGTAGAAACGCATTCGATCATAAAATATTTAATTACATGATAAACTTGACAAAAATATTATCATAATATCTAACAATTATTTGGCTTGATTTGAAGTTATGGCCCTTTGTTATATAAATTGAATGTGTTTTGTCTACACTTTCTTTCGACTACCAATTGTCTGATTTTGATTTAACTTCACAATTATTATCACCGGCCCAGGGCGTCGATATTATACTATCGAGCAAGGAAGCAACCTTTTACTCCCGCGCCGAGACAGGTTCCCTCTCAGTCGGTCGCAGAACGATGAAAATCAGACGACCGGGAACAAGCTTTACGGAGTTAGACTGGTTGGCGCATATTGGCCAGATTCGATTGGAGTACGCCCCTTGATCGATGCTGAACCAAACATGATAACATTTCCCAGCTATGAACCCCTCCTATAACTGCAAGTACTTCGACATATAATTTCCCTTTACGTAACAGTGTTTTAGCATTTTTTGAAATGCTGATACTTGTTATAAATATCAAGCTTTCTTGCTCATATTGGTGGCATGTAATGCTTGCTTCATTTTTTATTGAGTTATGTCCCCTTTGTCATTTTCATCAGGTCTATTTCTCAAACACTATTGGTCAGATTTTGATTTGGCTTCACAGCATTTATAACAACGCTAGTTGCATATATCTTAGGCATGTCATAAGTTCCATTGCCCTTTTTATATACAAAAAAAAATATTGAATATTTTTGTCTACGATAAAGGTATAAGTGTATTATTTATATATATAGAGGGGTCGATTTTTTTTTTTTAAGTTTTTTTTTTTTGACTGAATATCAGGTTCCTGTGATCAGAGCTATACCCACGGTGCCTGTCGCTATATCGGCTGTATCTCTGCGTCCGCACAGGTCATTCTCTGCCATAAACAAAATGCGCGATGGACGGAGGGCCAAGTAAAAGACAAGTGGTCCCTTTAAATAGGTGAGTTGCTCAAAATTAAGTTATACACGGAACATTAGAGTATCTTTGCTGTGTATATCTATTATCAGCGAATGTGCTCCAAAACTCGGACAAACAGTTTAGTGACAAACCATTATTGATTACAACGTCGGCACTTTCAACAGACTTAAGCGAGTTCTTGCTTTGATTATGTTCATAATATGAACATCGTACGTATTCTTTTATGTATATTCTGGAAGAAGATAAATTGGACTATATTTATTTAAATTCCCTGATAACCCCCTACTTTCGGTTTTATTGGTGCACGGGAGGTCACTCTGCACACCTCTTTTTAAAGCACCGTGATACCTGTGTTTGTGTGTTTCCAGCTGTGTGAAGACCGTCTCAGACATGGTTACAGAGATTATGACAAAGCGGTGTCTGGGCAAGCTATAGAGACTGTGACGTCACTAGCTTGCACTAGACCGGTGTTGACACATTGGTATCTGGTGGTATCCAACGTCTTCAATGATAGTTCTTGTTTTCGATGATTTCCACGTATTAACCCTAACGTAAATGTTCATTTGAAAGTCCTTGAGTTTCCACCAATCACGAATACATGTATACACGAAAACCCTTTAAATCGGTAATCAACGGAATTTTATGTCAACGAAAAATAATAATTTAACTGTTTTTAGATATTCGAAACTAATTAAGAGGATAATAATGATAATATGTGTAATGGTTTCATATCATTTCAATAAAATACTAATGTGCATGTTATCAGACATTCATCGCTACCAATGTTCGAAGTTGGGAGGCAGTAGAAATGGAAACTATGTGAGTTCATTATCTTTTTCCATCAAAATGTGATAGTCTGCCACTTATAATGTCTTTTCTATTTTTTTTTAGGTACATACAGAATGAACACTCATTCTCATTGACTTAAATGTAGATGAGTGAATTTCGTTAGTACAATAATATGGTTTTAAAACTGAATTCTTTAAAACATATGATACTTAGGCAAAAAAAAATGTTTGTTTCTATTAACATCGTCGAAAAATATAGGGTCGGTAGGTCGGCTAACCTTTTTTCCATGTTTACCTTATTTTTTAGAGGAATTGACGAAAACCAGGCAGGAGCGTTTTCCAGCCGTAATAGCCTGAAAACTAGGGAAAACAAGTCTAGGGTCGGTACAAAAAAAGGTCGGTCGGGTTAGTGGAAACCAGTAACTTTTTATTACGCCTTATTTCTTTTGGTGGATTCCAACAAAATTTATTTCACCTCCGTTATGCTTCTTTTTCAACTTAATTTCAGGCATGAAATGATCATTGTGGGAATTTTTCGATATTATGTGTGAAATAACATACCCGCCTTCAATTTCAAATATCAATATTAATATTTGAAACAGCAAGCAACCCACACAGAAGCCTGGAGACCACCGAGATAGTTATTAGGTAGTTAGGACAAACTTTCACCTTTCCGATCAGCGCCATGTCACGTGAAGTGTTTGTATCTGGAACGGACTTGACCACACGAGAGGCTTTCTATCCTAATATGGGGAAGTGTCTATTTCAAGTTGACATTTATCAAACAAGCTGTCGGCGCCAGGCACGTTTAATCCGTCTAGAAGTCCATTAAGGAAGGTATCAATATGGGATTGCTGGGTAAATACTAATCATATAGGGTCATTGATATGTGAGCAACTAACTGCCGCTTGTAGAATTCACGTGATAGCCGATTATTCAAAGGGATTGATCTTTTTAACTGTCAATTGTATTTCTCCCTTTGACAAATGTTTGTTTCCAATAAATATACGTCATCTGCGAGTTCCGATATTGCATCAATCTTGTCATAACAGTGTTTATTTTAATGCTATTATATCCTTTTATTATTCTTAGGCGTACACTTACAAGTATCCAAAGATACGTAGGTGCCATGTAATATAATTCACTTCATTATTAAAAATAATTTCCACAACAAGAAAAAAAGTTTTGTGTAAGAACGATACATTTTTTGTAGAGGCTGGATGGGAGGTGCTATACAATTTTACTGGGAAAAAAAAGAATTAGAAATGATTCTAAAATAAGACGTTTTACGTCAATATATATATACTATATTATTAAATATCAAGTTAAAAGTTAATTTATGGTATGGAGCGCAACTGAATTGTGCTAAAAATTTGACAAATATTGGTGGACTGCTTACATAGTCGCACGATTTTCACGATAAAGTTGCACGAGTAAAAGTCCTGTACACTTTCCTTTTTGACTGAGCATATTTAACGATTTGATATGCGTGTATCATCATTTACATTAGATATTTTATATGCAAACTGTGTGTGCCTCTTGTGTGTTTTGCAAATCCTATTTGAGTCAATTTACATAATTTAAGTAATAGTTTGTTTATCTTACTCGACACATGCTATTGAAATAAAACTTGAATATTGAATATAATCTTTACTGAAAACTAAGAATTATTTTCAATGTTGCATTTTTTCAAAGATCCATCTGATATTTCTTATATCAAAGTGAGACCTTTAACAATTTTAATGCGACATTTCCTGTATAAATGTGTGTCAATGGAATTTAATTTTACGCAATCAAAAATATTTTCTTTCCTTTGATCCCAATACTCATTTCAAGCACAAAATAAATATAACATTATTTCTTAAACTGGACTTTATTTCTCACAAAAACATATATCTTTCACTTTCGCCTTGGATTTAGACTTGAAAGGGGAAATAGTTTAGACTGCTAAATGACTCGTAAATCAGTAAGATTGTTTATCTACAGTGATCTATACCAGACAGTTTTGATTGTCAGAGATGTTGGTTAAATGTTTATACAAATTGGCATTAATAACTGAAACCACTTTGAAATGATTGTATAAGAAGACAATATTCACTCTCATGCAGGTTAACACTCTCCTTTTTAGCTCACGTGAGCACAACGTACTCAAAGGTAAGCTACTGTGACCAGTGAATGTCAGGCTTCGTCGCCATCATTTAACTTCAAACGATATATCCTCCTAAACTAATGGGCCAACTTTCATAAAACTTTTCTGGATGTTGTTCAAAATTTAATCACATGCAAAAATCTGTTTGTTACAGCAACCTAAAGGAAATTAAAGTATAAACTTAAAACATATTTTAGTCCAAAATTGGCATAGACGTTTCTTGGCTCACTCTGTAAAAAAGATTACCAATTTAAAAAACATGTCTGCCAGTGGGCGGAGTACATTTAAATCTCTATGTAGATATTCTTCTGTAAAGCCGATGGTCAGAAGTTAATTTTGATTGGTTCCATAATCGCTAAAACTCTTCCTCTAAGAAGCCAACAGTGATGAATTAATTTAATCTGGCTTGTGGCTCCGGGAACCATGACCCTCTTGTATTTTTTTTTTTTTTTTTTTTTTTTTTTGTCGACATTCCAATTTCAGTAGAGACAAAATGAGGACAATAAAATATGTTTCTTGTTTGGTTTTTACGTCCGGCCGAGAATATTTCTGTCATTTGGAGGCTGCCACATTGCAGTGTATTACGTCGTAGGCATGTGGCATGAAACCACACCCAGTCACATTCAACCAATACTGGAATTACCCTGTATATACTGAGCGCCAAGCAGGGAGCTATCAGACCCAGTTTTGACAATTTTGGTACATGTATGTCTCAGTCGGGGATCGAACCTTTGACCTCCCGCTCACGAGTTGAACAATAATGTCAATATACACCTATAACATATTGTAACTAACACAAACATTTTTTAGACTTCATTTTGTGTGTGTGTGTGTGTGTGTGTGTGTGTGTGTTGATTTCTCTTTACAAATAAAATTCAATGTATAAGCATAAGAGTTTTTCCTTATAAAATGTCTTAAACTTTAGAGTACTGCGCATGCGTACGTTCGTTCGAACTTACCTACCTACATAAATATACACCCCACATAAGAGAAGATCGACTGTATATTTACAAACTCTGTGGCAGACTTAAGTCTGATCCCACTTCTTAAGAAGGCAATTACAAGTGCTAAGTAAATATTAAGTTTGAAGGCGATATTTTATCTACTTTGCAAGCAAAACTAAAAGCCACATTTAAAACTCATGTAGTTTCAAAATAAAATTAGCAATTAGACGAGTCTCTGTTTATTTTACGGCAAGTTAATTTGATATCAGGATATCATTTGTGAAAGCTGAAGACAAAATTTAATGGACTTTGCTGGTTAAATATTGTCAGATTAAACCAAATGAATCGAATAGGGTCGAAACCTACGCCTTAAGTCAACTGAATTTTATTTTAGTATAGTTTATTGCTTACCTTTTTTCTGATTGAATGACTGGATAAATTCCTGGATGTAAAATGTCACTATTAACCCTTTACATGGACCAGTGAATAAATGAATATTTATGTACAAATTCATGACCTGATGAATATTAATTTATTGTATTTTAAATGGTTTATATAAAAAAAAATCTTGCACACGGTGTTGAATCTGAGCTACAGTGAGACTGCTCTGCTCGTCAAAGGGTCAGACATGTTCATTTAAAGAAATCGAAGAGATTTTATTAAAATTTTGCACAGAAGTACTTTAGACTTTAACTAGAGATATAAGAATTAAAAGTCGAATTCCCATAATCGTTATCTTATTTTAAAACATCACTGTTGACTTAAATTGTTGGGGAAAATTATATATAAAAAACATAAGTATATATATTATAAGCCTTTCCTGATTTGAAAAAATATAAGAACATATAATTAAAACCCAAAACTATTAAAATTATATACTGTTTAACACACACACACACACACACACACACACACACACACCACATCTTCAAAAGTTTGGCAAATTACTTTTAATTATGTCTTTATGTTTAACATATGGTCATTGAATGTTATGTAAAACTCAAGAAATTGCAATGTTCTAAAAAAAAATTTAAAAAATACGATGCTATATCCGTAATGCAAGGTTTTTTCATACACTAATTGTATACATAGAGACCCTGTGTAATGTAATTAAATATTGACTTGATTTCGTTTAAGTATCAAAACATTTGCAAAACAAACGGAATACATGACAGTAACAACATATTCTTAAAATTTCGACCACTGCCATAAACTATCAACTTTTGGCATGTAACAATGATTACCTAGTTCAGAACGATATTACCCTGTACCTCATGAACATATAACTTCATATATATTTCTTTACTAACCTTAAAATGACATGAAACAGTGATATTTTTTCTCTGTAGAATCTACCCAGAGTCTGCACTGTTTGCCAAGGGTCAATGCTTCATGGAAAACCTTCATTTATAAAATTAGTGCAAAAATAGTGCCAGTCTTCCAGTAATACAAAATAGGTATTTTATAGCATATGTGTAACGTTAAGAGCTAGAATTGAATAAATATTTGCTGTTGTTTTTATACCTCTAGATAAGACGTAAATGTGGGGTATATTGTTGTCAAGTCCATGCGTCCGTCGGTCCGACCTATTTCTCGGCTAACTTTGGTCAATTTTGATTAAACATTGGCATGCCATGGCTTCCTTGACTTTAATTGTGTTACGGCCCTTTGTTATATTTTTTTCGCAGCAACTTTTGGTCGAATTTGATTTAACTCCACAGCATTAAAAAGTATCAAGCCTTGCTGCGCATATCGTTGGCACGTCATGATTGGCTTGATTTTTAATGAGTTATGGTTCTTTGTTAAGTATATTTTGTCCGCTATTGTTAGGTCGAAGTTTGAGCTAACTTCACAACATTAATAATAAGTACCGAGTGATTGGCACGCCATAATCAACTTGATGTTAGGTTAGAAATGGCTCGATGATAGTATTTCTTAAAATTATATTCCGCGCTATATCTCGCCTACCTTTGGTCGGACTTTGATTTAACTTCACAGCATTATTAAGTACCATGCCTATATTGGAGTCACGTCCTTCGGTCGGTTGGTCTGTCGGTCCGTCTGTAGACGAGATTTGTCCGCCCTATTTCCAAGCTATTTTTGGTAGGATTTTGATAAAACTGTACAAGACTAAAAAGTATCAATCCATGTTGCGCATATCGTTGGCACGTCATGATTTGCTCGCTTTTAAATACGTTATGGCGCTTTGTTATATCTCTTAAATATATCTTGTCTGCCCTATTTCTCAGTTATCTTTGGTCGGGTTTTGATTTAACTACACAGTATTAATAAGTACCAAGCCTAATTGCGCATATCGTTGGCACGTCATGATTCGCTTGATTTTTGAATGAGTTATGGCCCTTTGTTATATTCATTGAAGATATTTTGTCGACACTATTTCTTAGCTACTTTTCATTTAACTTCACAATTAAATACCAAGCCTACTTGCTCATATTGTGGTCATGTCATGATGCTTCAATTTTCATTTCAGTTATGCGGCTTATGCCCCCCCCCCCCCCCCCCCCCCCCACAACACACACACCGGCTTGCCATATTTCTTGAATATATTTTATCTGCTGTATTTCTCAGCACTATTTGTCAGATTTCGATTTTTAAGTACCAACCATTGTTGCACATATCCTTGGTATGACATGATCAGCTAATTTTTTTTTAATATTTATTGAATATTTCTTGTTGGTGGTACATGTATAAATGCATCAGAGCTCCTGGTTTTGGTGTGTATTTATTTCAATCCAACTTTATCAAGACTTTCTGACATGGTAACAGTAACTGTGACAAAGCAGAATCTGGGGGTATTCGTCATCTTCAATGATTGTTCTTGTTTAATTAATCCCCCGCCGCGAAGCGGGAGGGGGGTTATAGGAATGCCCTTCGTCCGTCCGTCAGTCCGTCCGTCAGTCCGTCAGTGTGTCCGAAACATTTTCGTGTCCGCTCCATATCTCATGAACGCTTGGACACATTTTCTTCAAACTCGGCTAAAGTGTTAACTTATTGAGCTGATGTGCAGGGCGGCGCTGGCTCAAGGTCAAGGTCATACTTGAAGGTCAAATGTTATTTTCGTGTCCGCTCCATATCTCATGAACGCTTGGACACATTTTCTTCAAACTTGGCTAAAATGTTAACCTCATTGAGCTGATGTGCAGAAGGCATGAGGCGGTCACGCTGGCTCAAGGTCAAGGTCATACTTGAAGGTCAAATGTTATTTTCGTGTCCGCTCCATATCTCATGAACGTTTGGACACATTTTCTTCAAACTCGGCTAAAATGTTAACCTCATTGAGCTGATGTGCAGATGGCATGAGGCGGTCACGCTGGCTCAAGGTCAAGGTTATACTTGAAGGTCAAATGTTATTTTCGTGTCCGCTTCATATCTCATGAACGCTTGGACACATTTTCTTCAAACTCGGCTAAAATGTTAACCTCATTGAGCTGATGTGCAGAAGGCATGAGGTGGTCGAGCTGGCTCAGGTCAAGGTCATCCTTGAAGGTCAAATGTTTAAGCCTCCACTTTTTCATGTCATCTCGATATCTCGTGTCATGTTCACAATCATACAAATTATGTCATGATATATAAAGTTTTTAATTGAGTTACACATGTATTTTGTGGTTACCTAACACATCCTATACTTCATTGATGTTCACTTTTTGTACTGTTTCCCATGTAAAACTTGTCAGTAAACTTTTAATATATGTGCCTCCGAATTCTGAGATTCATACATAACTCCGGAAAGTTAAATTGTCTTAAACTGATCTTCTATGTCTGCTACAACCATGCCAGGTTAAGGTGAATATAATCCTATGACCAAACAAATTCTAATATTTGGCCAGCGGCGGGGGATATAGCTGTCCTTTGGACTGCCTTGTATATTTTGTCTGCGATAAATGTATCGGTGTGTCAGATTTCTTCCTGTTTTTGTGTGTTTTTTTATTTTTATCCTTCTGCTGTGTCAAGACTGTCTCTGACATGGTCACAGTCACTGTAACAAAGAGGCCATTCATTATCTCAATATTTTTTTGTTTTTTGTTTTTATAATTCGCAAATTTATTCAGCTACAATTAAAAAAACAAAAACAAGAAAAAGTCTTATATTAATTATAAATTTGAAGACAAATTGCCCTAGAACTATTGCCTTTTGAGGAAACATGCGGAATAAAGGGCTCTTGAAAAGGTCCAGTGTAGCATATACATGCCCCGTTGGTACCTTTGGGCCAAATATAACAGTGTATCTACTGTTGTGATTCATATTAAGTGAGGAAGATTCAGTACTATCATGTCTGAGGCAGAAGCTCCGACTATTTGGCTATCAAGGTGTTTCGAAATGTGAAGAAGAACATGCATTACTTGATAAAATGTCTTTTTAAGTCCATTATTTTTATAAATACTGGTTATTTTTTTCTAAAAATAATGATACATCACATTTTGAACAAATATTTATTTGTGTGTGCAACAGAACATAACTAGAAGAGGTCAATTCAAATTTCTACCAAACATCTGATTTTACAAATAAACATAACAATATTTAACATAATAGACAATAATAAACTAAATTCAGTCCACATTAACGATAAAAATATGAAATATATTCAACAATATTGCTTTATTATATTGATAATATAAATCTGCGTCCCATCGAAAACAAGAATTCTAGCAAAAAGACATAATGTAACAAAATAATATTTTCAACTGTGATAGATGAATTACAACTTTATTTATATTATTACAAGTATGAACGACATTAATATCATACAAAAATAATGTCAAATGTTGACTTTTTCTAGGACGTCGCTCTATTTGTATTGCAACTGGGTAGTTAAACGATCTCTTAATCAAAATTAACTCCTGCATAAACCATTTTTACACTGCTTTTTTAACATTTTTGGTCATTTAAGTAATGGAAAGTAAATAATCCAAGCTGTCAGTGGTCTCACTTTAATAATATAAGAATGATTTAGGAAAAAAAAAAAAAACTTCATGTAAGATAAACTGGTCTCATCACATTTAATTTCAAGTTAATTAATTATTCAAGTTTCAAATATTATAATCATAGCAGAGGTTTCATATAGTTGTTATTACTGTTTAGAGTATACTTTCACTGCAAACGTATTTCAGTCATATTGTGACGTCCATCTAATTACACATAGGCATCCTTGTAGAACCATGGACCTAATGCAACCCAGCTGGGATGTTCCTGTGGAAGTTTCATGTACATAAAGTGATTAAATTGATATATTTACTTGTGTGTGCATGTTTTTGTGTGCTTTTTCTTAGTTTTTATTTTTTTTAAGTTTTACTATTTTTTTTAATTCAATTACTTGCTTATTTTCCACAACAACCCTACAACTGTGGCATGCCAGTCACAACTTAATGAACTTACAGACAACATGTGGAGAAAAGAGGATGGGTTCATACACAAAAAACACACAACAATAAAAATATTATAAAGGCAAGTATTTTTTATGTATATAGATATATGTCAATAATTAAATGTGACAAGGTGACATGATGATTCCTGAATAAATTTGATCTAAATAAATGTAAAACAAAAACTACCAATGTTGACTAAAAAAACCATAAAAAAACATAAAGAACTTTCAATTTCAATGAACAAAAGTGAACAAAACTACAAGAGTAACTGTATTACAACTTAAACCTTCATATCAATGAAGATTCAGAAATACATCTACTTAAGTATAGCACATCCTGATATTCATTTTACTTTCAAGCATTTTACTGTAAAGGAATAACAGGAGGTGGACACTGTTATAATAATCTTTAACCTCATGAATATTCATGTATATATTTATGACTTGATGAATATTAATTAATTGAATTTTAATGGTAAATGAAACCATGGATTTATCTTTACCATGCAGACTAGAATCTGAACTACAATATTGTGTGAGTAATTACCTGAGACCCTGATCAAGCAGCTCCTGCTCTGTTTACCAAAGTTTCAAAACATGTCTATATAAGATAAACTGGCTTTTCTAAAACACATGGGTACTCATGGGTACTCAAAATGACAAAAATAGGCATCAGTTTTCTAATTACTCATAACTGTAAAAATTGGCCAAGGCAATGTCAATGACAACAACACCACCAGAAGGATAATAATACCTTAACTTATTTCTTTGTTGTTGTTGTTTTATTTTGTTTCCGAAAAAAAATATCAAACATTATGATTAAAATTTCATGGGGAATTTCATGGTGTAAAAGCATGATGCACTTATTTTGTTCTAAAAAAAGTACACACTTTTATGATACAGATTTGAACCCTGCAGAACACTTCATGTAGCAATATTTGGTCCACCATAATACATTTGGGCAGTTTCGTACATGTAAAATCACAGTATTCGAGATTTTAGCAGTAATAATTTAAGCTTCGCCTTTCCCATGAAAGACTATCACTATGTTCACTATTTACAAACAGTATCACAAACAAAACCATGTTATTTTGTGATAAACAGGTCAACCATTGACTACCTATCCCAGCGTAGCTCTTGAACAGTCAGTATGTCAATTTGGAAACATCTGTAAACATGGGAACGGTCCATCATCAGATCAGAATGCAATCTTCTTTAGGAAGGAAAGTACCAACTTAGGCCATCATATATATATTATATATGTATATGTACATGTATTTCTTTTTAAAAATTTCTGTGTGCACAAGATTTATTTTTTCTGAACAATGAGATCACCTTTAGACAAAGCATTTCCAGAAGCAGTTAAGATTCATATAAGAAATAATATCACAGACTATCAACATTTGAATCAAATATCTTCTGTGTATGTTTATAAGAAAAAGGAAATGCACTGTTACATTAATTCATTTTATGGTCTAAACATTGCATACCTGACAAATTTTCTAAACTATGCAATTTTGTTGTGAGAAAAAGAAAAGTTAATAATTGCAAAATAAATCAATTCTTATTAAATCATCACCAGTATGCACTGTTACTTCCTTAGATGGTAGTCATCTAATTTCTTGTGACCAACAATGCCTACCCATAGATTGAAAAAAAAAACCTACTGTGTAAGATAACTGGACTGTTTCCCTATAGGTTTCTATAATGTGTAGCTGGAATACACTGTTGCATACTGTAAACTCATTCATTTTCATTAAGAAGTGATTTAAAAAAACAACAACAAGATACTGAGGATCCAAAATCATTAACACCTCAAAAATCATATAGAAAAGCCCCCCCCCCCCCCTCCCCAATAAATGTACCAACTAAAACACCTTGAGTACAAATTTAATGTTATCCAAAAATATTTTTTCTTCACAGTAAAAATTACATTTTATATACATGTAGTGAGATCCTGTGCTAATGGACCAAGTTTCATCTCAGAGGCATGTGTGCAAAACCCTGATAATTGGGTTTTATTCTTATCCAATAATCATTAATTTAGAATCATTACATTTAAGATATTAGACCATAATTTGACATCAAAAAGAAATAAAATCTTTTATAGTACAATTTTGACTGGCATGAAATATTACAGAAATTGATCTGAAAAACAATTACTGCACTGTCATAGTCACAGGTGCACAGGAGTTGTCTTTCCTTGATTTTCAATTGGCAATAACAGTGACATAGAAAATGAAAAAGAAAATATCATAAATAAATAAATGCCTATTGATTCTAAGCCTGTGATTATTATAACAAACAAAATCAGTGAAATAATGATATAAATGTTTGGATGAATAATATTGCATTTTCATATAATATTTGCACTTATAAATGAAACATGCTACATCTTCAAAAGAATACAGCTAATATATACATGTACATGTGTGGTCAAAGACTCAAATATATCTATTTTATAGCTGAACATTTACTGACAACTGTATCATACTGTTTAAAATCATGAACAGGTTTAATTTCAACTAACAATGTATAGCTGATATCAATCAAAACACATTCCACTATCCTTTTTTCACATAATACTTAAAGTTAACCCTTTCCCTCATATAGACTCATTTTGACGCACTCAAGAGGTACCACATAAAGCCTGATCTGCAGAAAACCACAGTTAAACCTTACCAAATTTAATTATAAAGTCCTCATTTCCAGACCACTGAGGAGCAGCGAACAGCATAAAACCTGATCAGCCTGCGAGTTACTCGCAGGCTGATCTGGTTTTATGTTGTTCGCATAGGTCTTTTCATGGTTTCCTCTATGAGGGAAAGGGTTAACATTAATAATTACTTAATAATTTTCTTACAATATCTGCTGAACTATTCAGGTATGCTTATATATTCTCATGGGGAATCAAGAATGATAAATTCCTCAGTATTTAAGGATTACAGTAAAGAACCACTTCTAGAGAGTCAATTATGATATTAATTCCAATTTACAGAGTATGCTCCGTGTCAAATGAGGATATGCAATTGCAATGTATTCCAATTTAAAACAATTACTAGGACTGGACCCAAGTAACAGCATTGTAACGGATTTTAAATGTACCTAGCACTATTGAAGTAAAGTTCATAGAAATGACGCCTGGCTAATGCAAGTATATAATCTGCTGACTTATATATTGCACAATATAAATTATAGTTCCACATAAAACTGGTTAAATTATGGATCATACAGTATTCTTTACTGCTTAGTAGAGCTGTCATTGATTCCATTAAAAGCATAATAACTATTATCATATATCAGATGATAAATATTGACAATACATCTGTACATTATTTGATCAAGTAGATCCCTTAGTAAGCGTGAGGATTAAAAAGAACAGCCAACCATATTAATTGGACTTTAAAAAAATTATTATGCAATCTGTTAAAAAAAATTCTTAAATAAATTCAAACCTTACCAGTGTACTTGGTGATTTGGTACTTGGCCAAGACTTGGAAAAAAAAGTTGGTGTTTAAACAATGTAAGACATAGCCCAGACTACGTTTTCTTCTTGGAATAGTCCTGCTTAATTATAAATTTTGACAGCATGTTTTCAACATTAGTCATAATGGCTACACAAGCAACACAGAAATGAAAGATAAATAGAAATCACACAGATTTTAAATACATTTCTCTGGCTGTAAACATTTGCTTTTTGTTAATTTAAATTCATAACATTTTATCTATAAATTGTATTGATATTTCAGAATGTATATCATTTATTAATTGAAGTAGAAATTCAATATTATTTGAATCAATGACAGCACTATTGATATATCTATCAGTAAAACATACTGTGACCTTTCCAGTTTTTACAGTAAATATAAATCCCATTGTTCACGGATTATTTTTCATAATAATGGTAAGCTGAACTACCAGGTGCTCAAAATCAGTATCACAAACATTCCTATATGCTCCTTTATGTAAATAAAGTAAGCAATTAACCACAATGTATCCCAAGTTAGCTATTCTCTTCATTAAATTTACTTATAAACACTCGAAAGGTCCATAAAGAATAAAGCTCAACAAGCAACATAGTACAGAGTTAAATATGTACCAGACATAATCTCAGCACTGGAGTAAAAGCATTAAAAAAAAAATTAGAATTATAAATGCAGGACTAAAAGGTGACAAAGGTGTGCAGTGCTGAACAGGTTTTCTCTCTGGAATGTGGTGTCAGGCCCTGGTCCCATGACGTCCTGAAACTTGAGCCCTGATGTACCACCCGTATCACAGATAGCACCCATCGGAATCACTCCCAGTCTCACCATGTCAGAGACTATAGTGCATCAAAAGTATGTGTTTTAACTGATATGTTCCTTCCAAAATGCCCTCTCTGAAAGGGCTCGTAAAATATTGCCAGGTACTTTCTGATGCTTTTGAATTAAATCCTCTACACCCTCTTTCACCTGGTCAAAACAAAATTCACATGTAAATATATCATGTACACTGTTGTTCCAGTAGAACACTATATATGAGATTCAAGTTTAGATACCAAATCTTTTGTACCACACTGATTACACGTATATAAATCGCACTAAAAATAAGGTTGGAATCGGAAAACTGATGCCACTTGCATTATAATGGAGCGTGTTGTAACGGATGTTAAATTTAAAATGCTAAGTTGTTTTTTTTGCATAAAATATGTACACTTAAAGTTAAATAGAAATAGAGAAAACTTCTATTATCAATGTTTGAATCCATGCATTTTTAGCATAAGATTCATAAATCCATAATCCATTCAATGTTTTTTTTTATGTCTGGGTCTGCAAGGGAAGATCAGAATACCTAAAACTATCAATATATAATACCCCCACATTCCACCTTCACTCTATACAATCTGAGTGAAGGATCAGATATAGTGTAACAAGACAGGACGGGTGTGACAAGCATAATCCCTATATAACCCTTACTTGTGTGAAGCGCGTATGTAACTAAAGGATGCTGTATAAAACTTGACTCTTACCTTTAATGAAAGCTCCTCAGGCGTCATGTCTCTGGTTGGATATATTGGTTCTCCCAGGTAGGTTCTGAAACAAGGCAAGATGCTGAGATAAAACAAGGATAATCACAGTGAGAGCAACCCCGATCACACTGCATGCTGTAACAGGAACAGACATATAGTGCATATCATTGTCCATTTCAATTTATTATCACTGTTCTGTTTGTGATACGGTCCAGAACAATAAACAAATTTTACACATTTAAACTTGGAAAATTATTCTAATGAAAAAAAAAATCACTTTAAAAGAAATAATACAGTGTTTCCTTAAAAGAAAATCAACAAGAATGACAAAAATAGAATATTATTTTGTAGTGACAAAGTATCCTTTTTTAAGTTTTCAACCTCATTTGGTAAGGTCTTTTTTAAGATGATGCGCCAGAAAGACTGTATCAACAATAACTGTGCAATTCTTATTTCATTTTTTTTCTCTTGAAATTCTCTTACTTGATTGAAATCTCAAGGTAAAAATCTCATGGAGAAAAAAAAGCAAAAAAATCTTCTAGAATAATGAGTCTGGTGCAATTTTTAATGAACAATATATTATTTTCATCTGGACATCCAGTAAGACTATGCTTTAACAGTATATCATCTTTAACTTATTCTTTAAACATGTACTTACGTTAACTTTACAGGAAAAAATCCATAGATGGGAACAATTGGTAATCTATATTTTTCATACAGCCACCTCAAAGTTCCTGAAACAGAAGAAATTGAGAACAATCACTCAAAGTAATTAACCATTTACCTCACGCAGACAAGTTTAGACACCTTTACAAACTGAGCAGACCAAATCAGGGTCTTGTGTGTTTGCTCATACAATATTTTAGCTCAGAATCTACACAGTCTACATGGCAAAGAAAAATCCATTGTTTCATACACAAATGTACCATTCAATAATCAGCAAATTGATATCAATCAAGTAAGACATTCATATGTAAATATTTATACGGTAAAAAGTTACTGGTAACTGTCTCAAAAAGAATTATGTTCCTTCAAATTTATTACATCAATAGAATATGTAAAGTTGAGATTTGTAAATATGGCTTACCTCTACCCCAACCGGGGGTTCGAAATGATTCTCGAACATTTTTGGTAAACATTGGAATGATTGGCTGTAACACATATCATCAGTCAAGTTATCATGGTGAACATTAAGTACCTGTCAGTATGATCTATCTAATGACCATATCATGTACCTATCTTTGTTTGATTAAGGAGTTACAATAAAGTCTTCATTAACCGTAATAGTTATCATCAATTTGACATGCTTCTTTAAAGATGACTTGACTATTTGAGTTTACCGTCGCTTCAACAGTATTTCAGTCATATAGCGACATCCAGCTAATTACAGGTGGAGGAAGACCCCGAATGCACGGAGGCGTCTGGGTAGAACCACCTACCTACCGCAAGCCAGCTGGAAGGCTTCCTCAAATGAAAATCCAAATGACCCTGCCGGGATTCGAACCCACGTGGTTAAAGATCATCAATACAAAGAGACATATGGTGTCAATATATATCAGGCTCCATATTTAAACCTTGAATAATACATGCAGTGATATACTGATTTACAGAATGGGAGAACTAGCATCTTCTCACCTGTTA
Source organism: Solen grandis (assembly GCA_021229015.1). Lineage (NCBI taxonomy): Eukaryota > Metazoa > Mollusca > Bivalvia > Adapedonta > Solenidae > Solen > Solen grandis. The sequence goes on along the minus strand of CM037786.1, from coordinate 47,206,916 downwards.
AGAAAACAGTAAATTTTTTCTTGTTGCTTTGATTGTCAATAAAATAGTGCATAGTTAAAGAACACATTTCTATGAGACAATGCAGTGTTATATAGAAAACAAATTTCACATTGTTATTTTAATCATATTTTTAATGAGACTTTCACATGCATAAGTCAATTATAAACAAATTTCACATGCGAACCCTGCCCTTTGGGCCCCCATACCACTCGGTAATATTCACCCCCAAAAAAAGGGCTTCTTTACCCCAACCTGTAACCATATTTAATGATGCTGTTTTGATACAACATGTGGCTCTAAATCACTATCTAAATTTCAGCCTAAAAAAGAATTATACGTCTCTGTCTCATAATTTATTATTTTTAATTTTTCAAATAGAAAAAATTTTAAATTTTAAAAACCCCCTTTGAAAAAAGGGGTTTTTGGGAAGAGAAGAAAAATCCCAAAATGTAAAAATAAAATTTCGGGAAAAAATGTTTAATTTGGGGAAAATAATGCTTTTGCTCATGGGAGTGTACTTTTTCTAGCCCCAAAATTATGAAAAACAAAAAAAATTTTCTCGAATAATGCTGGCTGATAAAAGACAAGTCACAGGAAAAAATTTAAAATGGATTTTTTAGGACAATGGCAAACAAAAAATGAGCATGAAAATTGACTTTTTATTCTTAAAAAAGGGAAAGACTAAAAACAGAGGACAGTAACCAGTTTTAAAATGCGGTTGTCAGGATATGATCTGATATGATATAATTAGCCCTGTTTTTTTTTTATAGCAACATCAATCAGCATTTATTATCAAAAATGTTTAACTATTCAAAACTTAGGGTTTACGTGTATTGCGGGTTTAGAACCTCTACCTGATGGACCTTGACCTTACTCCCAATGTTTGGGGGAAACCCTGGGGGTCCGTGGTAGTTATACATGACGTTTTGGTCTGGGGGTTTATGGGTTTAAACCTCCCTGTGGGGGACGACTAGGCACAAAGTACTGGCCCAAACCCAAAAATTTAAAACAATTTTTAAAAATTAAACCTATTTCTCTGTACTTTTGTTTTTTTTTTTGGGAAAAAAGTTCACTAAAAATTTTAAAATTTTTCAAAAGAAAACTCAAATATAGGTTATTACATTGTATCATGTATGCAATTTTTTTACAGAGCTCATTCATCCAATAAAAGCTTGAGGTAAGATGTGAATTTCAAGTCCCCAGACACAGTGTTATTTCATGTACTCAATATCTTGAAATTTCGGGGAAAACACTCTTGCAGTGGCAAAAAATCTGTAACAAGCTCAAACATTAAAATTTTACCAGGAGCTATACCAAGGATCGGGCCTGACTGGTTGATGTCTACACAGTCTGTACCGTGCCAGGGTTAAACGCGAATACCTCCATCAGGGTTCGCCAACCTGCAAGGGGTACACACAGATGGCAGATGCCACATTTTTATGTAATTATTTTTTTTACTTTAGGAGTCATTTTCAGTTTAGCAGCGGGACATTTTCAATAAATTTTTAAAACAAATTTAGCCCCAAATATAAATTTTTTTTAATAGCTAGATGTTTTTAAATTTCCAAGATGGTTTTTACTGGGGGTTTTTTAACGGGAGTCTAAATCTTTTAAAAATCACTGTATAAAGTCTATATATGTTTAAAAAGTAATGTTTTCCATAAAATTAATTTACTTCACAAAACAGGGGGGAAAAACAAAAATTGGAAAATTAAAAGACAAAATTAAATGTACAAGAAAAGATGTAGTGATTTTGATATCATATTAAATTGAAAAAGCGTGTATTTATTTTTGGTAATGGGAATGTAAACTGTCAATTGTAAAATATTTTTTTAAAAGTTTATTTGGGTTTTTTATTTTAGTATTTAATACAAAAACAAGATTTATAACTCATGTATACATCAAAAGGCCATTTCATTTTGCAATGATAAGTCAAAAGGGAGAAAGGAGCACAATGGTGTCCCAAACATTGCCAAGTTTTAAAGTGCTGGGTGAACCCCTGGACACATTTTTTGACACTACATATTTTAAATTTTAAGAAGTGTGCACTACTTTTTCGCAAAGTGATAAATGAAATTTTAGATTGTCCAAAAGACTGCATTTAATCCTATAAGGCATTTCAAAATTTCTGGGTTTATGCCTTTAAAAATCTTTTTTATTTTCTTTTTCGCATTCTTCATCTTTTCTCCTTGTTTTTTTTTCCATATTTTAAGTGTTATTAACTGACTTCCCATCAGGTTTAAGACAATGATACTGCTGCAATCACCAGGGATGCTGAAAAGAAAATTGTCCCCAACGCGGGGATGGGAAAGTTGTTTCTCTATGATACTTTGGTTACTATGGGGGTTTTTCTACCATGGGATAGGTAACGGGCGGCCCCTTTTTGGGATTAAATAATATCTCATAACCGTATTTTTGATTTTTAAAAAAAACAAAAACTATTTTTTTAAAAAAAAAAAAAACAATACCTTGAAAAAATTCATATTTTTATTTTCACTTAAAAATTTAAAATTTTATTTAATATTTTGCAAAAACAACTGTTTTTTTGAAATCTTTTTCCCAAATGTTAAGGTTTTTCTAAATTGACTTGATTTAAAAATGTTTTTTAAAAAAAAGTGTCATCTAAAGGGGGGAAAAAAGCAGATAGAAGACCCGATGAAAAAATTGATCACTATGTGTCACCTCTTTAAAAACAATTTTTAAAAAAGGGAAAGGGGCAGATATAAAATTCAATTTCAAAAATTTTATCAAAAAATTTCTAATAAAAATTTAATTATTAAAATTTTGTTGATAACCCTTTAATTGTTTTAAAAAATTTTTACCTAACAATTAAATTTTTTCCCAATCCCAAATTTTTTTTTTTAAAAAAATTAGTTTTTTTAAAAAAAAAAAAGTACTTTAAAAATTCTTGATTTTTAAGATTATTAACAAAATTTATTTATTAATTTTTTTTTTTTAATCAAGAATTTTAAATTTAAAAATTACAAAAATGGTTTGTTTTAGGTTATAAATAAAAAGGGTTGGTTAAAATTAATTTTTTCCCCTAAAATTAATAAGATCCCCCAATATATTTACACTTGAAATAATCCAGCAGTGAAAAATTTGTATAAATGCTAAAAGGGAAAAATGACAATTAAGGAAAATTAAAAAAAAAAAATTAAAATAAAATTTTGTTTTTTTTTAAAAAATTTGGGTTTTAAAATTAAAATAAAAAGATTAATCAAAAAAGGGGGATTTTTCTTTAAAAAAAATTTTTTGACCTTTTTATTCCCCTTTGTTAAAAATTAACTTAGCCTGAAATATTTTTTAAAATTTTTCACTAAATTACGGGTTTAAATTGTTTATTTTAAATGGAAAATTACTTTTTTTGTTTTTAAAAATTTCCTTTAGAAAAATTTTAAACCTTTTAAAAATTTTATTTTAAAAATAATTTTCAAAATAATAATTATTAGTTTTATTCAAAAAAATTTTAAATTTAAAAGTTTTATTTTTTTTTTTTGGGCTAATTGGGGAAATAAGTTTAAGGGGGGTTTAATACCATTTCCAGAAAATCGATGCCCCGGCTCTCTACTGCATCCAGAGGTAAACCCAAAGGATTAAAACACCAGCTCCGTCATGGTAACTTATATGTAAAAAACTGAAAACCTTTCCCCTTTTAATTGTTTTTGGGGCCCAAAACCCTTTTTCTAAAAACCCTTTATAAACAAGGCACTAAATATAACAAAATTTTAAATTTAATACCCTTTTGGGCTTTAGAAATGATAGACTACAGGAGCAGTTTTTACTGAAAAAAAGGGGTTTTCCCCTATAAAACTCAACTGTGATGGATGGTTTATGAAATTTTTGGGAAGTATCGTCATGTTGGATATTACATTGAATATACACAAGTTTCAATACATTGAGCAACTTTATCAGAATCTACTACATAAAACTTGACTTACCCAGCACTTCTTATACCCCACAATCTCCCCTCCAACAGCATATTTTTCTGGTACATATGTTTAAACCCTGATTTTTATGACACCTGCTTATCTTTTTAACCCGGACAATGATTGCAGGCCCGGGGTAAATTTAAACAATGTGTTTTCACATTCCCTTTAAACCCGACATTTTTTGATCTATGTTTTTCTTTACTTTCACCTAGAGAGCCCTAAAGCTTAAAATTGTTTAAATTTTTGGTACAGACAAAAGCGTTATTGTCCCTTTAATTACTGTTGCCGTCACACAAATAAAAACATAATGATTAAAAATCATTTTGAGTAAAAATTTTTTAAAAACCATCAGAAAAAAAAATGACAGTTTTGTTTTTTTTTAAAGAAAGTCAGCTTTTATTCTTTTCCCATTGCTTGCATTCTTTTTTATAGATAAAACGTTTTTTTATGTATATTTATGTATTATTTTATGCTAAAAATTACTTAATTTTCGTAAGTACCAGTGATATAACATTACTTTTTAAAAAGAAAATTTGGGAACCGGGTTTTTTAATTATGACACCTTTGCTTTATCCGATATAGCAAAGTGGTCCCCAAACGATGTCAGATAAAGCAGGTTTTACGGGCAGTTTTAAGAATCAGAAAAACCTGTAAGTGTGTTTTCCCAAATCTAGATGTTTTTTTTTTTTTGTTGTTTTTTTTAAACCCTTTTCCCCCCATAGAGGAACCTGAAAAAACCTATGCAAAAAGCATAAAACCAGACGCAGGGCGAGTAACCGCAGGCTAAATCAGGTTTTTATGCTGTTCGTTGCCCCTCAGTGGTCTGGAAATGGGGGGCTTTTAATTAAATTTGGGAAGGTTTAAGGGGGTTTTTTGAAATCAGGCTTTATGTGGTTTCCCTTTTTCAGAATGGGGGGAAAAATTAAAAAAATTTTTTATTTCCTTTTTAAAAAATTTTTTTTTTTGGGGAAATTAAAAAGGGGGTTTTTGGGTTTTAAAAAAAAAAATTTTTGGGTTAAAAAAAAATTTTTTTTTTTTTTTTTTTTTGTTTTTTTAAAAAAAATTAAAATTTTTTTTTTTTTTGGGGGGGGGGGGGGGGGGGGTTTTGGGGGGGGGGGTTTTTTTTTGGGGTTAAAATATTTTTTTTTTTTTTTTTTTTTTTTTTATTAAAAAAATTTTTTTTTTTTTTTTTTTTATTTTTTTTTTTTTTTTTTTTTTTTTTTTTTTTTTTTTTTTTTTTTTTAATTTTAAATTTTTTTTTTTTTGGGGTTTTTTTTTTGGTTTTTTTTTTTTTTTTTTTTTTTGCCGGTTTTCCCCATTAAATTTTTTTCCCCCCCAAATTTTTGGGGGCCCCTTTTTTGAAAAATTTTTGAAGGGGGTTTTTTTTAAAATTTTTTAAAAAAAAAAATTAAAATTTTTTTAAATTTTGGGGGGTTTTTTAAAAATTTAAAAAACCCCCAAAAAAAAAAAAATTAATGGCTCCCCTGTAAAATTTCCCGGTCGTTTGCGTTTTAGGGCCGGGTCATTTTTTTGGTAAAATAGTACTCTTTTTTTTAACCCATGTTCCAGTGGAATTTTTGTGTGTTTAAAAAACCCCAATAAATATCAAAACGATCTTTAAAAATATTTGGACAGTTCATACTGCGGCTTTATTTCACAGGTTTTGGGGCATTTTTTGAGTATGCCCTTTCAGAGTTTTGGGGTTTTTTAATTCGGGCAAACATGCCCGGTCCTTGTTTGTCAATAGAAAACCACTTATTCAGCATCATTTAAAATTCCTCTGAATATCTTTCAAAAAATTAGTGCAAATTTGAACGTTTTTCCCTTTTTCAGTTTTTGAAAAAGGGTGCGGCACCCCCCCGCGCGGCGATTTTTTCCCCTCCAAAATTTTTTGGGTTAGAATAACAGGGAAAGGAACCCCTTAACTTTATCCCGGTTTTAATATGCAATTTCCCCTTTTTAAATCGTCTATAAAAATTAAAGAAGTTGGGCAAAAATTTCGGTGTTTCGGGTCTGTCTTTAACTGTCCCCGGCCCCCGGAAAGGGAGGGTTTTTGGGAAGACTCTTGTCGTCCATTTTTTTAAGTCCTTCACCCATCTAAAAATTTAGTGAAAAACCCAAAAATGCCATTTTTTTTTCGGGTCAACCCCCCTGGAGTCCTTTTTAAATTTTTCCCGTCGCTTTCTTTTCCGCCCCTTTTCTCTCTTTTTGGTTTACACAAAAAATTTCTTCTCCGTCAGTGAAAAGCATCGTCCCTTTCAGTTGTTTGATATGATGTCTTCAAAAATGACGTAACTTTTGTTGCTTTTTTAACCATGGCTTATTTTGAAAAAAGTTGATTTGGTTACGTGCCAATTTTTGTGGCTTTATGTTGTTTTTTTTAAAATTTTAAAAAACCAACTCTATTTTTTAGGGATGCCCCTTGGGGTAGAGTTAAATACTTAAAAAAAATCAAAAGAAAAAAAAAATTTAAAAACTTGTTTTTTCCCATTTTAGTGTAAAAATACATGAAAACAGTTGAAAATCGGGATGAATAAAACCAAAAAAATAATTTACATATTACCTTAAAAAAAATTTTTAAAAACTGGTGTTTGCAAAAAAAGGTTTGAAAATTTTTTGTGTTTTGGGGGGAAATTTTTTGGTAAAAAACATGATTATATCATTAAAATTTTTGAATAGTGAAAACCCCTTGGGAAAAATTAAAAATGGGTCTGTTCCCGGTCCACCTTATAACAAAAAAAAATGTTGGAAAAAAAATACTGAGATGCTGCCCTTTTAAATAATTGATATATTTATTTAATACATAATAAATTTTATTTTATGTGAAATCATCTTTTTAAATACTTAAAAATTTTACTTCCTTAAAATTTTATTATTTCGGTATACTGCCAAAACTCTAGTAAAAATTTTCGGGCGGGGACAAGTACTGTATGTCAGGGGGTAAGTATTTTGTAAAAAATTTAAGACTGACAGGGGTGCTGCTTTTGTTGTAGTGGGGATCAAAAAACAAAAGTATTGCATGTGGAGGGCAATGCTCGTCTGTTTTTTTTTTAAAAAAAGGGGGAGATAAGTTTTCAAAATGGACAAGAGTTATGGCATCTTTGGGAATTGTAGCCCTTGTGAAGTGAAGTTTTTTTGAAGTTTGTTTACGGGAAAAAATTAATTTTTTTAAAATTTTTGGGGCCAAAAGGGTTTTAAAAAATTTTTCACCAGGGTTGAAAAACCCCAAAGACACCAAGTGATGACAATACAAAATTTTTTTTTTTTTTTTTAAAAAAAAAAAAATGAGCTAGATGCAATAGGTTTAAAATTTTGAGAAGTTGTTATAGATTTTTATACATTAAGTTTTGGGTTTAAATCTTCATTGTTTCAGGGTCTCCCACTTCAGTTGGGTTTTTGGGTGGGGAAGTAGGGGGGGGGGGGGGTCATTTTTTAACCCTTTTTGCTACATGTCTCCGGACCATTTCAAGTTTTCAAAATTTTTGGTATTTTGGGGGATGGACTCCGTGGACTGGATGCAAAGGATTCGTGTTTTAAATGAATTTTTTTTCAGGCAAGCTTTTTTTCAGACTGCACAGACGACGGAAAATTTTTACTGAAAACCCCCCCAAAATGCTGCCCCCCAAAAGGTATCTAACCAGGCCGCATTGGTGAGAAGCCGTGCCCCCCCCAGAAAGCCCCCCCTTTTAGCCAAAAATTTATATGAATTTCCATCTTTGGTGATGGGTCACTCACTCCATTAAGAGTATATTCAGGATTGATAGTGAAAAAAAAAAATAAATTTTGAATTTATTAATGAGAAAAATTTAAAACTTTTCAAAGGGGTGTTTTTTCAGATAAAATTTTTAAAAAAAATGCCTCTGTAAATTTAAAAAATTTCATTTCCCTTTAAACCTTCATATATCCTAAAATTTTTGGGTTTGTCCGAAATTTTGGTTTTTTACAGGGGGGGGTAGCGCGGTTTCTCAAGAAATGAAAATTTTCGTTTTTACATCTGTAAATTTCAAAAAACAGACAAACAATTAAAAATTTTAAGTTTCATTCATATAATTTAAGTTGATATAAAAACTCAAAAAAAAAGGATAAAAAATTTTCCTTTGGATTTGTTTGAATTTTGAGGGGAGTAGCCCCCCTTGCGTTTAAGGGGGAAATAACTTTAAAGCCCCGTTTGTTATGAAAAAACTTGAAAAGGGCGCTGTTAAAAAACCCAACCAAAAAAAAAATGGGGAGTTGGAAACTTGAAGTTTTTCAAGGTTTTTTTGTGAAATGTGTTATCTTTTAAATACGCATTTTTTTTTCCCAATGCACTGAAAATCCCCTTTGTTTTTATAAGGGATACTCCCTGTTTTTTCTTTCTGCATTGCATCAAAATTTTTCCGATAGGAAATTTTTCATGGCTGCTTTTTTTGTTTAAGGGCCAGATGTTGTGATAAAATTTAAATTCACACTAAGAACAGTCAGGGGGAAATTTCTCTTTTTTTTAGGTTTAAAGGTTTTTTTTTTTTTGTTTGATTGGAAAAAAAAGTTCTTTCAACATTGCAAACTTACAAAAAACCAAATTTGGGTGGTTTCCCTTAAAAGGACCAGTACTTTGTGCATGGGAAGGCCATGAAAAACCCTTTTCCGGGTTTAAAAAAAAAAGGGAACATTATATATAAGCCCCCCCAAAATGGTTAACTTCACCCGGTTTTTCCCTTTTGAGAACTTTCAAGGGAAAACTTAAAACC
>CM037786.1:47148157-47198157 GCA_021229015.1 Solen grandis | reverse complement strand
AATCATTAATTTTCGTTGACATTAAATTTCGTTGATTATGTGCTTAAGGGAATTTCGTGGGTACAATTATTCATGGATCCATATCTAGAAAACGTGAGATCTATATAAGAATTTTGGGGAAAACCCATGAAATCAACGAAAAATTTAAAGTATGGTATTTATATTTTCAAAAGAGATAACAAATACAATGTGTATTTTACTGACTTCGACCATAATAAATTCTGATTAAATCTGAAGTTTTCAAACTTTTTCTATAGTTGTGGTTTTGGAAAACTGCAACAGTTTTTCAATGTCACAACTTTTTTCAGCGGGAGACCCTAAACCACCACCCTACCACAAGCCAACTAAAAAGCTTCTCCACCTAAAAAAGAGTGACCAAACTGGAATAAGAACCCAGGGCAGTGACAAACCGAAGGATAGGAAGTTGGTTGACTCTTACCACTCCACTGCTGAGGCCCCCTATGCATAGCCTATCACCCATAGTGTCTTTGACTTTCTATGGCAATGTACAGATTGCTTCCCTACCGGACGTATTACCAACTTCCACCCAGATAATAAACCTCTTATATACCTCACCTCAAAGGGGTTTGGCACGAAAGGGGAGGGGGGAGCATGTATACATATAGTGATTTATGCCCCCACCCCCTTTCATGCCAAACCCCCTTTCCTCACTTACTCTTGACTTTGTCAAGCTAAAGAGGATACAGTCAGCCAGGCTCACATGATCATTGAAAATTGTGTACCTGAAAAAAAGAATATGTAAGAATGTCCACTTGAGGAAAAAACGCATTTACCTCATATAGAATCGTGTTGACATTGACAAACATAGCAGATCCAGATCAGAAGCTCCTTCCAGGAGCTGTCTGATCAGGGTCCTATAGGAGCTGTCTGATCAGGGTCATAGAGCGCTGATCAGGTTTAACTGTCTATCAGGTCCTTAAGAGCTGTCTGATCAGGGTCCTATAGGAGCTGTATAATCAGGGTCTCTTCTGTTTGCTCATACAAAATTGTAGCTCAGATTCAGAACACAGATTCTTCACAGGATAAGAAAAATCATCATTTTTTTTAAAATAATAAATACCATTTGTTCTGTAAATATTTTTTTTATCAAAACACAAATTTATTCATGGATATCCATGAGGTTTAGAAGGAAAATACACCATATGGTTGAGCATAGACATATTCACCAACCTATGTCTGTGGTTTGAGAAAATAAGTACATAATTCTTTTATTTTCAGATTGTTTGATGTTTATAAAATAAAAACCTTTCTTTGCTCAAATATCATAATTATATGTATATATGGCGAGATAATAAATCTCACTTGAAAAACTTCTTTGTACCACTCAATTTTCCTAAATCAAAAAATCTTCATAGGTACAACTCTTTAACATAAATAATTGTGACATCAATACCTCTGTTCGTGTAAATCAAAAATATGATTACATTTATCTTTTATATTTGATGAAAATGAGATTCTAAGATTTAACGCTGTACATTTTCATTATTCTGTCATTACTGATTATGAAAATATAAATTGAACGCCACTAGGAAAACATTTAATCCCATAATACAACTGTAGTTAAAATTCAACAGATCAGTTTAGGTGGATTGTCCTGTTGGAAAAATGTGGATAAGATCTCATAGGCAGCTATATGGTTATAACGTCTAATCAGGCTCCTGTTTTACTCATTAACAAATTTTCTCATTGTACAGATTCTTCACGAAAGCAAAATATTTAAAAAAATAATTTGTTCGATAATATTTTTTTATCACAAAATTTGTAAGATATCCGATGATAAAGGTTTTAAAAATATAACATATGTATAGTGACATTTTTCAATCAACTATTTGTGTTTAAAAAAAAGTTACATAATGTTAGAATTTCATTTTACATGTTGAGGTATAAATAAAACTTGTTCTTTCATTAAATACAAATAATAGCAAAAAAAAAAAAAAAGAATGCCACATGGGTTTGAACCACAGACCTACCGCAAGCCAGCTGAAGACTAAATAACAATGTCTCATATCTAAACAGAAATCTGGCTACATAATAAATAGCAAACCCCACAAAGTGATCTCCCTTGCAAGCAAAAAAAATCACTGCCGTCACAAATGTCACGTGATGATGGTAAACTAACAAAATGGCGTCTCCGTCTGCTGTCACAACAAAAATATTTTTTAAAATGATTTATTTTTTTTACCACGAGGCGATATTTGATGTTATTAAAAGAAAACATACTTAGGGAACTGACACTCGCAGTAAAATAATTTTTTTGGGGAAAAAAGAAAAAATAGCTAAATTCTGTTAATTTCTACTTGTGGTGGCAGTGGTTATCTACAGTTGTAAGGGGAGGTAACTACTGCGTAGAGTTAAAATAAAGAGAAGCTACCAAATTAGACAGGTTCACCTTACAGTTGCCTTACAAACAGCATTTTTCTCAAAACAATTTTGTCAGCCCGAGTCCCAGCCTGCATAGCCACGAATTCCTTCAGGTCTCCTATCGTATAATCGCAAATGTGCTTTGGTAAAGGGAAATAACCACACTATGTCAGTATATACGGTCTTCAATTCTTAACAGCTTATTCTGGTGGCTAAAAGGTATATGTCAATAACCCAGAGGAATTGGGTTTGATACCTAACCGCAATATACCAAAGTCATTTAAAACTACCTGTGATTTTTTTTTTTTTTTTGGGGGGGGGGGGGGGGGGTACCTCTTATAGGATGTTTCACCTATCCAAAACTGACATTTTTCTCTAAAACAACTACCGGTACCTATTTTCCCAGTGAAATAGCATAAAGAAAGCATACTCTAAAAGAAATAAGCAGTTTCTTTCGTTATACGCATTTAAACGCATAACCAGTGACTCATAAAATGAAAACTTCAACTGCTCATGATTGAAAATGAACAGACATCGCAAAGCGTCAGTTACTTTAAATTTTGCCAAAGAACGCGTTGCGAAGGTTTGCATTTATCAAACAGCGGACTCAAACAATAAAAAAATATAAGGTAGACCTTAGTCTATTTAAGAAATGAATAAAAGTCGTTTCTTTTTGGTTTGTTTGTTTGTTTGGGTTTAACGTCCCACCGACAGTATTTCAGTCATTTGGAGGCGATGTCTACTTGAGACAGATATAGTGCTGCCACACTGCAGTATTACGCCGTAGACATGTGGCATGATACCACACTCAGTCACATTATCCTGACACCAGGCCAACCAGTCCTGTAACTACCGTTATATGCTGAGCGCCAAGCAAGGGAGCTATAACAGTACCATTTTTACGACTTTGATATGTCGCGGCCGGGGATCGAACCCACGACCTCCCGCACCCGAGGTGGACGCCCTAACCACTCGGCTTCCGGGGACGGTTTCTTTTTGGTACTAGGAAGATATCGGCAAAATGATAATAGCGAACACTTATGTACAAAATAGTTTGCAGAAGACATTTGCTAGGGGCGTATGCAAGGTTGAAGTAAAGATACACATATGCTATGTCAACGTGTGATTTTAGAAAATAAACGGATTACCTAAAATGGATTACCTGTATGGTGATCCTAAAATAAAAAAAAAAAAAAAAAAAAAAATAACGCACGTAGGTTTAATCCCCTCAGCCGATGATTCAGGGATTTTACCAGGGGATTTTGAGTTGAACCCGCAATGGTGAATTTAAATAATTTTACAGTTTTAAATTTGTTCTGGATATTTTTGTACGCACCTGCGTAATGTACGCCTTTGCTTATTTGTGTAAAGTATGTTTTTTTTTTATTCACAAATGTATTGTATTACATAAAGGCAGATCTAAACGTTATTATTTATTGTATATCTCTTCAGTAATGGATTGAGTGATTCCATTCAGATAACGCATGGAAGCTACCAAACAACGATCCAATGCAGAGCCATGTTTCAAAGAAACGTCGGGGCAAATCACTTTCCTCTTTTAGAAGTCTTGTTTGACTTATTCTGTATCGACGATCGCGCTGATAGCATCTACCACTGAGCCAAGAGTCGACTCTAGAGTGCCAGAGATTGTATTACACTGACGACGATCGTCACATTTCAGAGTGAAGAAGGCATTATTGTACAAATGAATTAACATATATGCAGCTAACCTAGAAAATTTGTGAAAATATCCACGACGTATCTTGTATAAACAATGGCTCCTTTGTTTTGGCAAGACAAGCGATAAAAATGGAGAGGTGAAATAATCGAATTCTGCTTGTAGAATTTGGGTTCTGAAAATCCGATGTGATTATCACATGATACTGTCTGTGTTACATGAAAGATAGAAGTAGCATCAATAAAAGTGAGCTGTTCTTTTACATTACACAGTCAGTTATAGTTGTTTTGATTTAAGGAGCCTCCGTGGCCGAGAGGGTAAAGTCGCTGACTTTAGCACTCACTCAGTCCCTCACCGCGTGGGTTCAAATCCCGGCAGGATCATTCGGATTTTCGTGTGAGGAAGCCTTCCAGCTGGCTTGCAGTAGGTCGGTGGTTCTACCCGGATGCATCCGTGCATTCGGGGTCTCCTCCGCCTGTAATTAGCTGGGCGTCGCTATATGACTGAAATACTGTCGAAGCGACGGTAAACTCAAATAGTTTAGTCTGATCAAAGTGCAGTGTTATATGTATAGCACATAGAGCAATAGTGTCATATTTTAACAAGGCATATCTAATCAAAGGTCTGGGAGACCTAATGTTGCTTTAAGCATAAACTAGAACAGTAAAGAAGAAAGCGTGGCTTGTAATTTGGAATCCTTGTATTAATTTACCTCATCAAATGGATCTTGTAGCTTTACTAAGTCATTCATATACATTCGTATTACATTAATTAAGGACACAGTACATGCCAGAACTGCTGCACTTCACTGGCTTCATTTTTGCCGCCTACGCAAACAGGTGCGCGTATATCTTGTCCGCTAGAGGGCATTGAATTTGGATATCCGGTATTGTCATTTTCGCAATCGGTTACAATACATGTATGTTGCGTTATAAACAACGCAACATAAAAATGATATTTCGGCGTTGATAGGTATTTAAGTCATAGAGAAATACGTAAATCATCTCCTCTATAGCAGTTGGTAGGATTGTATTGGTATATATATATATATATATATATATATATATACGTAAAAAAAAAACGAATAATTCAAATATAAGAGAAGATATAATGGGTAAAAGAAACCGGAAACAGATGATTGAGCATAACGTCGGAAACAGATGATTGAGCATAACGTCATATGATAAATCCATCATTTAGACAGAAGGAGATTTAAGGTTTGTTTGTGTATGTTAAAAATTGAAAAAGACTTCTGAAATGCATATTAATGTTCCCGAAAAGTTTAGGCCATTTTTACCACTTAGTGAACATAGTCCTTTATTTGGCGTCCAGGGGCAAGCTGTATACATAGAGTACGAAGAAAACGGGAATATGTGACGTTGCAACTTTGTCTGAGCGACTCGGCCATGGTCTCATTGTGCATCTAAAAGAAGTGTTTTGATAACAACCATATAGACGCTGTATTAATATTTTGTGAATACAATATATATTTCAGGTAATTGTCATCTCGGCAAATTGTATGTTAACCTTTTCCCTAAATATAAGCATTTTCTACCAATGAAAATCGTTCAAATATTCAGTTAGTCTTATCTTGCGTATCATTCGTACATAGGTCAGAAGTGAGGTTAAACAGCTTCGCCGAAAAAGTATTTTGTATCCATTGAAAATATATCTATATATGAAACACGTCTGCTAGTAATCTATCTTTGCATTTTAAAGAAACTAGACATTTCCCTAAACGTGACCTCCCTAGTTTGGCGCTAAGCATATAAGATTGTTCCAGGACTGGTTGGCCCGGTGTCGGGATAATGTGACTGGGTGTGGTATCATGCCAAATGTCTACGGCGTGATACTACAGTGTGGCAGCACTATATCTGTCTTAAGTAGACATCGTCTCCAAAATGACTGAAATACTTTCGGTGGAACTTTAAACAAACAAAAAAACATTTACTACCCCCGCATCCCTCCTTGTTTTCGTATAATGTGAGAGTAGGAGGGGACAAGCTTTATTCCTACCCCCCCCCCACACACACCACCATCACCTACCTGTGAAGCGGGGTTATACTAGATAAATGAAATGGAATTGTATATTTCATGATGCTAATATAAATCGCCAAATAATTCACAGTTACGTATTTAAATGTACAAAATAATTATACATATACACAATGGTTTCAAACGAATAATTCGCAGGATATTGGCAACAAATACATTGTAAGTAAAAAGAAAATTGTGTCAAGTAACGTATGCTTCAAGAAGAACAAACTTCTTTCTCAGTCACATTACATCTAAAATCATGCAAATCAATCATTGTACAGGAACAGTAGACTTGAATGTTCTATTCAAAACATTTTCCCATTTAGACCGTCGTCACCCCTCGTCCCCGCAAAGTCCACGAATGCCCCATCATGTTTCAATATGCATTCGTGAGATGCTAATTTCTATGGAATGTATAGTCAGATGAATTCCTAGCCTTAATTAAAGGAAAAATAAAAGATCGAACTTTTGCAAGAGGAATGTAATGTGCGAACGTATACCAGCAAGTTCAAATATAAGCACATTTGAGCATTTATTCAGCACCACAGATGGAGTTGATTCTCTCGGAAAGATAATCAGAACAGCATCTCTTCAAACTCAGTAGCAATTTGATTAGCAGGGGTCTTGGGAAATCATAACCAGAGGAAAACATCGCTCGTCATGAGCGGGATATTTTCTCAGATACGGTAAGATTAATAAAAGACACTTTTAAAATACAACGCATGTCTTCCTCCACCTGCCGCTTTGACTGATATATTTTCGCAGCGACAGTTAAAAAAACACACACAAAAACAACACTTCGCAATGGGAGAAAGTTGTGATTTGAAATGTCTGAAATGGTATAACAGCTGTATGGCTGGGAGTCAAATTTGTGAAATTATAAAGTCTGTCGGAAAAGAGGGCCAAGTGATATGTGATGGCATATTTTCAAAATCTGAATCGTTTAAATAGCAAATATGATTTAATCATAAGCCACATGCATTAATAATACATGTATAAAGGTAGGAGCTGAAGTAGTTGTTGGTGCCAACTTTTAGGCGCAGGCCATAATGGCTGAAAGGTAAACACACACACACACACACATTATTATTTAGCACTAAAAAGCCATTGGAACAAAGATATATTGTTTGTATTCCTGAAGACTGTTTTTATATCCTGATCTATGGTAAAACTATTACCCAGGGTGGGTGGTCCGATGGCTTACGGAATGTTGTCTGACGAATATAAAAAATACATAAAAAGCATGTCATGATTCTCATGAAATGTATCCAGGGTAGAGCATACATTTCTTTTACTCAACGATAAAAATAGAAGTCGTGTGTAAAATGAGATGCACTGGGCTCTTCAGAACGAGTGGCTTAAATTTATTACCAAATCGTGCTCTGAGATTAACTGGATATCATTTGAGTATGTATTTCTGTCAGATCAAAGGCTGAAAAGTAATTCGTTTTGTTCCTCCAACCCAAACAACACAAGATCTCCAGCCAATGAATGTATAGTGTCTTGGCCCAATTTAAAGGTTATATTAAATATGAGAGCATTTTTCTGAACCATTAAGTTGCAACTAATTTCCCGGTATTATGAAGGCTTGCTTGTATATCATATTTAGTGGCACTTGCACCATCAAACCTGCAATGATTCAGATGGGCTTATTGATGGATCAACCACGTGCAATGAGGTGAACTTAAAATCCAAAGATTTGGTAGCGTAGTCAATGACACTGTTTATTTTCATCGATTTCGTGTTGGCTTTTATCCACAAACATTAATCCCCACGAAAACTTGTTTCTTATAAAGCTCACAATTTCTAAAACATAGATCCACGAATAAATGTACCCACGAAATTCCCTTAGGTACATAATCATCGAAATTTTATGTGAACGAAAATTAATGATTTTACAGTATGTCTCCTCTTCTTTTTTGAGTCGGCTATAGAAGCTAGGTGTGTAAACTGTTTTATGTGCCAAGGGAAAAACTGGAGAGCACTATATTTATGGGTTTGAGCCGCTCGGCGCGACATGTTAATTTTGGTACTGGTTGTCACGCCTCTGCGTATTCGTATCCTATGGGATATTGCCAAACCGGAAGTAGCACGCTATCACAAATCACGGGTACATAAATCGAGGGCTCAGCTCAAAACGGTCGTAACATATATGTATTAAAGAACAAATTACGATCGTTTTGCGCTGGGCCCTCGAAATGTGGACTATTGGGTTGTTAATTACACCTTTGGTTGGGCCTTATATGACCTCTTGGTTTATTTAGATAATGTATGGCATTTATATATAATTTGAGTTTAAATACATGACAGACACAATCATAATATATTTAAATGGTATTAAAAAAGTAACATACATGTAACTGAATCATTTCACCCAATGTTGTCTAAACCGAAACGGAAATCTCCTCTCTCTTTCTCATGGGTATTTCAAACCTGCATTTGATTTGGCTCTTTTCGTGATGGATCCGAGTGGCGTAAATCTATTATCAAATCATGCTCTGAGATTAACTAGATTTTAATACATTTACCATCTGGAATAAAAAATCAGCCGTATGTTACGAGATACTAAAGCTTAGGAAAAAGATCCACATGGCAATAGTGTAGGTAACACAATTCATTTTACGACAAATTCTTTATTACAAATCTCTCAGCCCCTCACCGCTGTGGGTTCGAATCCCGGTAGGGACTTAGGATTTTTCATGTGAGGAAGCCTTCCAGCTGGCTTGCGGTAGGTCGGTGGTTCTACCCGGGTACCTCTGTGTACTCGGGGTCTTCTTCCACCTGTAAATAGCCCCATTACAACAACAACAACAAATTCTTTATCTATCACAACTTCGTTGTAATATTTAACATCAAAGTAAACATCTAATGGCATCTAGTCGTTGACTTTGAGAATCTTTTTATCTGCACTGCGTGGTTTACTTGAACTACTGAACTGTAATATATGTGTTCGTGTAATTAAGCCGTACAGTATGTATTAAGGTAAAGTCCCTGTAATGGTTCCACTACGTCTTGGACCACTTAACCAAGGTATCCTAATGAAACATATCGTATCCTTGTGTTTTTAACGGCATCTAACCGCTATGTGGTAGTTGATTAGAAAGTAAAGAGGAACGATTAGCTTGTTTTCTGAACAAACTGAAGCTGATGAAGTTGATACAGAGAAATGTGAAATTCGAGTCGTTTGAAACTCTTTATTTACAACATGAATGACTTGAATTCTTTAAGTTCTCTGTATTGAGTTCGATTTTCCAGTTGAAAATCAGAAAAGTCTCTACATTCTGACCTTTATCATTGCTGTCGATATTTAATTTCGTAAGTGGTCCTTTTTATGATAATTACTATTACTGAACAGAATTCGAAAATCAATCTCGGCTGACCTCCCATTTTAAAGAATCCAACTTGTATTCTTGTGATCTAAGCCCAACGTGTCCTCTTTCTTCAGCGTCGGATACCCGGGGCTGTCTAATACATCGCGCTACATATGGAGGAACGAAATGAGCGCTCGTGGATATCCGACGATGGTCTTCTTTCTGTTTCCCAAGAAAGTGGAAGAAATGAGGCTAAACGTACTATTGAAATTGCAAATTATCAGACCAAGGACAGATTACCCTGACCAGCCCCGTGTTCTCGAAAATAAAATGGCACTTAAAAATGAGTTTTATACTCAAAATCGAACTATACCTATTAGAGATTTGTGTATGATACTCAAATTTGAGCATGAGATCATACTTGAGTATTTTCGAGAACACGGGGCCATATTGCGCTTGTAGAAATGCATTTTTGTACAAGGTGGCTTGGGGGGGGGGGGGGTCGTTTGTTCATTTGTGTTTGTGTTGTGTCGTTTGCATTATATTTGCATTATAACAAAAACACTTTACTTTTAACTGGAATTAAAACATGGGTAAATTACTTTACCTTGCAGGCCCATCCTTTGACAATGCATGTATTGGTTATAGTCCATGCCATTTTCTTGAAATGGTTCAGAAAGATTCGATATGTGCCCTAGCAAAGTCTTATTTTTCGTTGGAACTAATTCATTTGGTTCTGTTCTTATGTATGCCTCTGTTGTTAACACTAACATTGCATGAGATGTTGCATTGTGTCTCTCTGATAATTGTAGAGTGTCTAGACAGAAAGATATCTTAATACATACAAATCTAAATGAATTTGAACCATATATCTTACTGCAGAGCTGCATCGCCTAGATCTTTGCATCTTTTCCTAAGTATTTATTGTTTTCTGAAACACTATCCATAACCCATTACAGGGCTGTAAATATCCACTCGTCCGCTCGTATTTACGAGTGAATTTCAGGGTCGGACGAGCATAATTTCCCTGAACACTCGTACGACCGGACGAGTAACTTTTCGCGGCCAAGAAAGAAATGTTTCAGTAAAAAATGAATTTCATATTGTTACGATGGTTAATCAAGATAATAAAATGCTTTACTTGATCAGGGGAGCTAATTTTGACAAAATATCACCATAGCGACGCTCATTTTTTAGAAAGATCCATAAGGTCTAGCGCAGACTGGTTCACAATATTCTACGGTGTTTTTTTTTTTTTTTTTTTTTTTTTTTTCAATACGTTTTTTGTTTGTTTGCGGCACAGTCAGGGACAGCAAATATGTTCAAAATGTCGGAACAATTGTCAATGAAGACGCTTCTCGGCGGTAGAGACGACGAAAATACAAAAAAGCGAGAGTTAAAACATAGTAAGCACCAAAGCGCTTACGATTAACTGAAACGCACAAAAAAAGCCCCAGATCATTGGTTTTCTGGCTTTCCGTGGTTGATGAAAAAAAAAGAAAAATTGTTTTGCAATGTTTCCGCAAAATATCAAAAGCTTTACAACTTTACGGGAAGCAAAAATTAAAATCATTTTAGGACGAGCTAACTTTGTTTAAGGACGAGTAAGATTTTTCACCTACTCGTCCTACAGGACGAGTGACCTAAAAGAAAATTTTACACCACTGCATTATATATTTTGTTCATGAGAATATGAAAAACAATGGTGGCGTATGTACCTACGCGTAAAATTTGACTACACTGATATGAGCCCATTTCAGTAAACTGTGCTTTCATAAGTCAAATTTCTTATTCTAGAGACCTACCGTCCCGGATGGCGAGTGGATAGAGCGTCCGCCTCGGGGGCGGGGGGTCGTGGGTTCGATTCTCGGCCACGACATACCGTAAAGTCGTAAAAAATGGTACTGTTATAGCCCCCTTGCTTGGCACTCAGCATATAAGGGTAGTTGCAGGACCGGTTGACCCGGTGTCAGGATAATGTGATTTGGTGTGGTATCATGCCATATGTCTACGGCGTCATACTGCAGTGTGACAGCACTATATCTGTCTCAAGTAGACATCGTCTCTCCAAATGACTGAAATACTGACGGTGGGACGTTAACCAAAAACAAACAAACAAACATTATTCTAGAGACCATTTCACTCCGAAATAAGACGTTCACCTACGTAAATCAACGAACACTTCTCGAGCATCTAATCTACCTGCTGGTGTATTATTACACACTTTGTTCAATGGGAAATAAACATACATTTGAAATTTTTCCCCCACTCACAGATTGGTCAGTTTAAATCAAGCGAATTATATCAAGTACATGTATTGCCGAAACCCTGGTGACACTTCTTTTGCATTTCTCAGTGCTACCGAGCATGCTGTTTGTGGCTAATGATTTTATAGATGCATCGGTACATGTTAGTTAGTTGAATAAAATAGATTAGAGGAGAATCATGATTACTAGGAATATAAACTTATGGAAAACTCACTCTAGTAGCCACCAATACCGTTATGGTGCGTATCGTTAAATCTTCAATATTTTGGTGATGTGACAATTCTGTCAGTCCATCTGACCTGTATTCCTTCAGGAATTATGAAAATAGCAAAAGTGTTTTTACAAAGACGGATATTGACATTGAAATGGACTCTAACTATGCAAAGGCTAACCGGTTAGTGCACACTAGTGCTGAGTCTCTATTTTTAGGTTGATCAACAGCAGTTGAATGAAAATAGTTCCAATATGTCGCCTTATTAAATAAGAGGTGGTTTTCGGAGATAATCGCGGATAATAAGTCTGTCGTATGGTACCACCTCTGGGTCGATTGACATATCCACGTGCTTGACTGAACTCAGATTCAATTGTTGAATGCTGTTATGTGGTAGCACATATTTCGGGGCTATACATGTATTTAGACATCTATATTTAGATTTCTCTCCTTTTTACTACGCGGAGATAAGGCTCCATATTTTGTTTTCTGTCTTATAACTAAGTGATGATAGTTTGTATGTTGTTTTTTTTCAATACTATTGCATTTTGGAATTGAAACGGAACTAAAATGAGTCAATAATCGAGGCTGGAGATAACGTGTTTAATAGACTGTCATAAAAAAGCAAATGCGCAGTAAATGCGCAGGCGAATAAATCGGAAACCATTCGGAGACATTTTGAATCATCACTGGCTGGTTACCAATACCGTATAGTTGATAATTCGTTTCTTTGTAACTGTTGTCACATTTGTATTGTGAATAATATAGTTTGGATAATTTATATACAAGCATTGCCAGAGATGGTTGCTAGTTCGATTCCAACCCGGGGAACATGTTTAATATTGATGTTAAATATTTTAAAATATATACATGTACATGTTTGTAATATTGAAAATCATCAATTTTCCTATATTAAATACATGTGTAAATAAATGAAATGAAAAAAAAATAGTAATGAAAGTTTCTTGTTCTAGATTTACTTCCTATTGATATCTATAGTAACACATATAGATATAAATCGTATAAACTATAGGCAAGCAGGTTTATAATGTGGGGTTTATTGGCATCGCTTGAAAATTTGTACCTCGTTTATCAAATCTACCCTGATTAACAAAAGTATTGCGATTTTAACTTATTTAAAACCCTTTCCTCTCAGCGCTACCAGCGCTTTGGTTATTTCTCTGAAATGTCCAACGTGTTGAGACAATCTTTCAGACTGTAGACTCGTCAGCTTTAGATAACTGCAGTGAAATTAATTCAGATAAAAACATCTAATTGTGAGACTAGCGGTCAGTCAACTTTTATATGTGCTCACTCAGTTACACTGGCTTTCAATATGACGGTATGTTTCGAAATCATAATTTTCTTCATCTCAGTGATTTCTGACAAAATTTTCAAGTCATAGCTTCTTTGAAACATAAAACTTTAATGCTAGAGACAATCCCCTGGAAAAGATTCAAATTTACTTTTGCAAATTTCATTTTTGTATGACGCAAATGTGTGTGTTCATTGAGTTAATATTTACCAACCTTTGTTTACATAAGCACGTGCATTAAATCGGTTAAGTTCAGATATATACAAGTATACTCCTTCTATCTCTATAGCAACCGCTTTCATCTGTCTACTGCAGTGCTGAGAGTCGTTAAGCCACGGTTTGCTGTACGTACAGGTCACGTGAGCAAAGTTCATTAATAAGTGTTTGTTTCCACAAGTTGTTTTGCACACTTCCGGATTCTTAAAGCCCAAAATAGAAGCATGTCTTCCGTTGGAATTGTTTGATAATGAAGAGCTTGTAATTCTTATCGTTAACGGACTGTGACTTAAACACTAATCAACATGTTAAAAATAGCAGGTATTACTTGCGTTGTGTTCTTCGGAGAAATATGGGTCGGCTTCGCCGTGGATATAACGGGGCCAGCGAGTACTAAACGAGAAAAGGGTGAGTTTAGTGTATGCTGTGTAATATACACTCTCGAATTAGGAAACACTTTGTTAAATTGTGTATTGAATTGTGTATTGAATAGTCTGTAGGGGTTACTCAGACAAATGTTACGAATTTTCAACTGAGACAATCGACGGAGTGATATATTGTGCTGATATATGATATCACATTTGACATTGAATGATTTGTTAAATTAAGTACGAAATTAATTTTGTTGTAACGAATTTTCTAAGTTACCCCAATCTCTCTACCTCCCTCCGAACTGCACAAATGTCTTGTTTCAAGTTTTCAATTAGAAAATTAAATATTTCGATCAGTGGCTCACCACTCGGTCTTTTTGTATCAATGTGTGTTGCAGTATCGACATGGGAGACAAATTAGTCAATATGTTCTTTCCGAAAGGTATACTTACAGAAGCACACGCTCGATTGTTTAATTTGTACTGAATCAATCACAACGTGAGTGAATGCAAGAGAATTTTCCAGTGTTCCCAGTTCATGAACCTCTGGTCCTCGTGATTAGCAAACAGTATAAAAGTTGACCTGCCTAGATCTATTAGAATAAGTCTCTTTCCGGATGACCTCCAGGTGTTAAAGGGGTTTTCTTGTGTGTGTGTGGGGCGGGGGGGGGGGGGGGGGGGTATAATGGTGGCTGGCATCTGTGTAAAAAATATTAGTTTGCGTTTGTGTTATAAAATGATAGGGTGATGGTTGGCATTTGTATAGAAAAAAGATGTGACGTTGGTCGGCATTTGTGTTGAAAATGGTGTAATATTGTTTGTATTATGTTAAGTGTAATGTTGGTGGGTATATGTGTAAAAATATAGTGTAATGTTGATTGGTATTTGTGTAAAAATATAGTGTAATTTTGATTGGTATTTGTGTAAAAATATAGTGTAATGTTGATTGGTATTTGTGTAAAATACAGTGTAATGTTGATTGGTATTTGTGTAAAAATATAGTGTAATGTTGATTGGTATTTGTGTAAAAATATAGTGAAATGTTGATTGGTATTTGTGTAAAAATATAGTGTAATGTTGATTGATATTTGAGTAAAAATACAGTGTAATGTTGATTGGCATTTGTGTAAAATACAGTGTAATGTTGTGATTTGTGTAAAATTATGTAATTTGTGATTGGTTGATATTTGTGTAAAAATGTAGTGTAATGTTGGTTTGGCATCGTGTTAACAAATTGTGTAACGTTGGTTTGGTATTCGTGTAAACAAATTGTGTAATGTTTGTTTGACATCGTGTAAACAAATGGTGTAATGTTGGTTTGGCATTCGTGTTAACAAATTGTGAAATATTGGTTGTATTATCAATAAAATTCATGGTCATAAAGACATAGGTTTTAAAACATTTGATAAACTGTATCATAGTTGTGTGGTTCCTGTATTAGATTATTGCTCGAGTATATGGGGTTTTAAGCAGTACCAGGTTGCAGACAATGTACAGTATCGAGCAATTCGTTACTTTCTAGGGGTACATCGCTTCACGCCCGTAACCGCAATTTCCGGGGATGTCGGTTGGATATCTTGTCGATATAGAAGATGGATCAATATGTTACGTTTTTGGAACAGATTACAATTAATGCACGATTTTCTTTCGATAAAATAATTGACAGATCTGACGAACATTGTTACATTATTGGTTATGTTTTGAGAAAAGGAATTTTGTCGGTATTTGTAGCAGGGAATAATAACGAGAGTGTGACTTATATATTAGAATAATGAAATACTTTCCAGTGTCTTGGACCACTTAACCTCTACTAAAATAACCAAGGTACCCTAATGAAACATTAGGAAACCTTGGCTATCTCCGTAAAAGGCCATGTAAAAGGCCATGTAGGTCCGAAACGTAGCGGAATCATTACAGGGACATTACGTTAAGATACATGTACATGTATTTCATTGCTCAAATTAAGGTTGGCGGATGCACTATGTCTAGTTTGATAATTTAGATGCTAGTCTCATATTATAGACATTGCATCATCTCTATACCCATATTTCATATATATGACTGAAAACAACAACAACAACGAAGACGATGACGACAACAGCAATAACAATGTTAACTAAGTTACTGCACTTGGCTGTTAGGCGAAAAAAAAAGTTGTTTGATTCCACTAAGATCTCCGAAAAAATAGGGCCGGTAGGTCGGCTAAACTTTTTTTTTATTTTTAACTTTTTTTTTCTCCATTTTTACCATATTTGTTTTTTAGTGGAATTGACGAAAAACAGCATCTTCCAGCCGTAATAAGCCCGAAAACTACGGAATAAAACAGTCTAGGGTCGGTACAAAAATCTGTTTTTATACCCAGCAAATATAATGAATGAATAACATGAGACAAAGTTTTACATATTTAAAGAGATATTATAATACCAAACTTCGTTTAGAATGAATATTTATTGTTTTTAATATTTAGACAGCCCTGGTGATGGGGAAGGGTCGTATTGCATGTACCCTATTTTGGGGTCTACAAGCGCCATTTTCTTGAGTTTTGGGACAAAAGAAAACCCTTTGGGTAAATAACAATGTTTAGGAAACAGTGTGAAGTTAAAGAAATGTGTTCAACGGGACAGACGTCTATGAACGGTCAATGATAAAGAAGGAAAAATTTAGTTCCTAAACTGTCAATCAAGTATGTTATCCAACGAAGCACATGGAGACGCGGTAGACCTACTTTACTCAAAAGAACATGTGTCTCTTGTTTGTGATACGGCTTGTTAGTACTTGACCTAGGTATGAACAATATCAAAAGGGGGAGGAGTTACATACAATTTGCGGGACTGTCCACGGAAACTCCCGGTAAAGCGCATTTTTTTTTTTTTCCTTTCCTTTTTTTTAATTTGTTTAATATCTGTCGAAATGTGATCATGATACAGTGTACATCTCTGTGATTTCAGAATGCTATGGTTCCAGCATGGGATTCAGTTTCTCCGGCTCACACGAGTTCCACTACGAATCTCTTCGCCGAAGATACACCGGATGCACGCATGTCGATGGCAACCTAGAGGTCACGAATTTGTATAATGGAAACGTGACCTATGACCTCAGCTTCTTGTCAACCATCAAGGTGGTGACGGGTTACGTTTTGCTTGGTCTTTTGAATACAGAAGTCATTCCGTTAACCAGTCTGCAGTTTATTCGCGGGGACCAGACAATTAAAATTGGAGAAGAGAGATACAGTCTAGCGGTTGCACTGACGTCAGAGGGAACGCCTACCCCGGAGAACCCCAACCCAGGATTAAAAGAACTGCAGATGCCGGCTCTAAGAGGTAAAAGATATTACTTATTAAATTGACTAAGGGAAGTTCGAACCCCACGCTTAAAACTTATTTTGTCCCCATTTGTTCTATCAACCGACTAGGGACAGTTGTTAGTTTTGCCACATTTACGTTCATCGTGCAATAAAAAGTTAAATATTATTTTTTCTTTTCATCTTATATTTAATTGACATATCTCCAAATTCCATGTTTTCCAGCCGAAATGTCAGTCGAAGGTAATAGGAGAAAGAAAATTTTTGAAAGAAAGGGAAAGGTTTACGTACATATTTGTCGAAGATATTTGCAGCTTTTTATTGGTTAACTGTTCACAAATTTTTAATTTCAGGCGATCTGTCGTAAAATTTGTCAATAATGAAATATTCCAAATTATTGGCATTGATACAGATACAAGGGTGCACTAAGTGCGTTTTCTGATTTATTGCTTGATCATTAATTAATGAATTGTGGCTCTTCTCACAGAACATAGTATTTAAGAGACGAATTCTCTCTATATTACTGTGTGTAGAAGCTTATCTAATTATACATCTTTATTATGTAATAGATATTTTATCGTTCTACACTTGTTATGTTTAAATTAATGTATCTGTTAAAGAACTGTTAAAGAGGGAAACTACTGAATCTTTGTGGATATATAGAATCGACACTGATTGCCTGAAATGAAATCATGTGAAATAAAACTTAAAATGTAAGTTCTACTTTAGGTGGAATTGTCATTTGTAATTTATGATTAGAGTAACATTTCGAACAGCGAATTACTCTCACAGGATATAATTATATAAGTAAACGTTTGATGAAAATTTTTCTATACTTTTTGAAACGTATTGAAACGTATCCTAACCGTACATTCGGGATTATTTTAAGGATTTTTTTTTTTAATTCATTAAAATTGTATGATAATATATTTATATAATTTGTTTGACGAGAAACTTATAATTGTATAATTAATAAATATATTCTGATTCAAATATATTCAATGAGAGTCATGATTCAGTAGTATGAAACATTGACTCTAAATACAAATAAAAAACAAATGATTATATCTATTCTCATGTCATATACATGACAACATGGAGTGAATACAAATTTTTAGAATTTGTTTCGTGTTTACACTCGAATGTTAGGGATTAGATCCCTGTGTGAGTAAGAAATTGTCAAGACTTTCACAGGCGCAAAGTACTGGCCCAATCCAGAGACTGTCGGGTTGGATTAGTATAAGCTACACATAGTGTATTCCCAGTCTACCTAGAAAATATGTATGAAATTAAGTTATTTCGTATTTGCATTAACATAAACTGTACGGACGGGAATGAAAGACCCGTCGAAACAGCCAGTTCCTGTTCTCAATTCTCCAGGGACTGGTTCCCTGCAACGTAACTGGATTGGGCGCATGTTTCAGTATACATAACATAAACAGATATAGATCTATCACCTTAAGCCCTGCTATTAGGCTTATGCTAGTAGCGTATCCATGGAGTTGTTTTAAGAGATACTGCTAGGTTGTTCATCATGTAATTTCGGTGTAGGGTCATATCGCTGGGTGTTTACGTAGCGCAGTAAGCTCTTCGGTAAAAACGAAAGCAGTATTATGTGTGCTTTTTTATAGTGTCTAAATATGGGAAAGTTGGTTCGACGAAAAAAAATTATAACAATCATTTTTAAAATCTTAGTAATTCATATGTGACCCTATTTTTACAGATCTTTTTATAAATGTATGTACTGAATATTCCAAAATACATTCCTTGAACGTAAACATACATCTTATGTGAAAGAATCGAAACTGGTATTTATCTTTTAATTCGTAAACAGCTTTAGTTCCATTAAATCTTGGAAGTCTCATCTTAACAGAGCCAGAATGATTGTTAATAGCAGACTACAACTAAAAATTAAAAATAATGCTTTCAAAGATAATATATAATTTGGGATGTTGCTATATAGTTGTATTTATAATTGAAGTACATACAGTAGTATTTAGTAACGATAATCTTCCTTGCCTTGCTTTCGTGGTAATGTGGTAGAGTGTTTGACTTGCACACCTTGGCTCCCGAGTTCGATTCCAGCTCGGGACAATGTTTACTTACAGTTACATGTTGTTATATACTACAATAAGCTATAAAGGTAAGATTGAATCGTAATTGTTTTTTTAATCGACCAAATATAAATATGCATTGGTATTTATGTTTCACGATTTCTTTAACTAATGCTTGTGTCATATGGAATACAGACACTCATGCGGAAAACATATGGACATTAAATATTACTTGCGATTTAATGTGTTTTGAGTAATGCAAAAAATATGCACACATTTTCAGTATAAAGAAAAAACAAACAATAGTATGAACAAGTTCAAATGAAATAAATAAAAATATGCTTGAAGTTGCAGAGATAATGTATCATAAGAAGTATTTTTTCCTGCTTTTCCGGCGTTGCTGTCTAACTATTTTTTACTTTGACCTACTTAGGGATGATGACGTAAGACAGTGACGAATTTATTTTAACGTTTTCGTTTTTCATTGGTAGATAATTCCTATACTCACGGAAAAAAAAGAAAAACGATTCGCCGCACCATGTTGTTTGTTGAGATAACAAGTAGCTGAAACCTAAACTTCGTAGTCAAAAGAGTATTAATAAAGTATTCTAAATGAATTACAGTTTCTTTGTTAAATATAAAGTTATTTTATCAAAACTTTTCTATGATGCACACTGGGACTTGTTTTGGACCGAATATTATAAATACCTACAGTTACACCTTCTCCGTGTGACTGAAAGACAGTGCGCTTTATAACAATAATGGCAACAATGGCATTAACGCCGAATTTTATCTTTTGCTTATTTTAACTTGTTAGAATGCTTCACAGATTATGATTTGTACATCGAATAACCGCTCTACATTCTTTATTACTTAAGTTCACATCAATGCAGCATATCTTTTTAAAAGATATTTTTATTTTACTTATGTCTTTTACGCCAATAGGGAAACACTTTTCCCTATTGAAGGTTTCTGCATTGTACCAATACTTCGCTCCTAGGAGGTCTTAAACAGTTCTTACTTCCATCGTGGGATCTCCCTACCTTTGGATTATTTGTCAATGAACGCATTTACGGCGCTCATTTTGTCTATATAGTGCTGACACACTGCAATATAACGCCGTAGACATGTGGCATGATGCCACACCAGTCACATTATCCGTGTCAGGATTAAAGAGGCATTTTAGAAGAAATATTAGCAGTTCATATATATGTAAAGGCGTGATTAATTATATACTCATATTTTATGTGTAAGTAATGTCAAAAGGTATGCTGTAATATTTTATGCTAGAATTGGTATCCGTTTGAAATCAGTTATAAACCATTGCGTAACCTAAACAAACCCTATAAATGTCAACATAAATATGACATATCGTCGTTCGTCTGCTAATTGCAGACTCTTCCGCTGAACAGCTCGTGCAACTAATTCTTTGATAAGTATCACAGCAGGTAAACATCTCTTGAGGAGCTTTCGTGTTCACGTTTCTTGCATGGCGTCTATATTTACAGAAATTTCAAAAGGGAAAGTGATTTTTACCCAGAATCCAATGCTGTGTTACGTGGACACAGTAGCCTGGGACCTCATCACAAAAGATCACGTTGTCTTCAAGGAGGAGACTAAAACTGACCATTGTGAGTACTCTTCTTATATCAAACGTCCATCTGCCATCCAAAATGTATCCATGCTTTTTCTTTCTTTAAGTTTTGTTTTCATATTGATTTGTAACATTTCAACAAAAAAAAAAACAAAAAAAAAAAAAAATATCTCCAACTCTCGCATAATCTCATGAATGCAGTTATTGTAGGGATATGCTAATAGACATTTTATACTCAAGTTATATTAATAAACGTCTACTATGACGTCATTGAATTATAATCTTGGTCCTTCAAATGCTTAGAAAAAGACTTCAGTGCAGATGCAAGCATGCATTGACTTGGAGTTAAAGGCTCTTTTGCTCAAAGTCTTCATAGGCTTGCAGTTTTTTTAAGAATTTCCACGATCACTTGACGGACCATGATCCTAATCTAACGATGGATGGATTACATTAAGATGTACACAGAAATTATTGATATTTAAGTCACGAAAGGCAGGGTCAAAAACTGGAAAGTGTTAATCCTTCCCTCATATAGACTCATTTTGACGCACTCAATGGGTACCACATAAAGCCTGATCTGCAGAAAACCAAACTCAAACTTTACCAAATTTAATTGTAAAATCCTCATTACCAGACCACTGAGGAGCAGCGAACAGTATAAAACCTGATCAGCCTGCGAGTTACTCGCAGGCTGATCTGGTTTTATGCTGTTCGATAGGTCTTTTCATGGTATCCTCTATGAGGGAAAGGGTTAAAGGGTTTATCTTGTTTCGGTCGCATGGTATAGTAATTCTTATTGTAGTTTACTTTCACAGATAAGCATATACATTTCTATCAGATTTCTAAATTACTTTTTATATATGTATAATTAACAAATACTTTTGGGTTCAGATAATAATTTTATGTATGTACTTTCGAATATATTTTGTAATAAACATGTCAAGAACAGGCAGTATACTATCCATTCTTTGCATCACTTGGGTAAGATACCACGGCAGAATACCAATATTTACAAAATAAACATTTGCTTAGATAAAGGAATGGTTGGAAATCTACACTAATGCATTAATTACAGACGTATGCGAAAGCTAGACTGTTAAATAGTTTGCTTGCGTTTTTATCTCCCAAACGACAATGTATTCGTCAATTTGGGACTTATGTTTACATGAGACCGATATAGTGCTGCATCACGCCATAAGACAAGTTGCATGCTGGCCTCCGTGGCCGAGAGGGTAAATTCGCTGATTTTAACACTCACTCAGCCTCTCACCTCGTGGGTTCGAGTCTCGGTAGGGTCATTCGGATTTTCAGGATCATTTGGAATTTCATGCGAGGAAAATTTCCAGCTGGCTTGCGGTAGGTCGGTGGTTCTTCCCGGATGTCTCAGTGCCTCATTCGGGGTCTTCCTCCACCTGCAATTAGCTGGACGTCGCTATATGACTGAAATACTCAAAATCAGTCAATCAACAACGTTATTCCACCCCACCCACCCCTCTCTCTCTCTCCCTCCCCCCCCCCCTCCAAAAAAAAAAAGACTCATTATCCTGAGACTGGGCCAACCTGTGCTGGAGATAATTACGCTTTGAGCAATTATCGCATGGGAGATATAATCACATTTGATTTGGGCGTGTCTCAGCTAGGGATCGGACCAACGAATTCTTAATAGATTCATCCGGATAAACCCAATAAGGATTACCTATGATACAATGATATAAATACCAATTACATAAAAGATAAAAATTATACTGTTTTATTAATACCGGTAATTGGCATTTACCTTAAATGAATATTTTATATATATAATTGTATGATGTATCATACATATTGCATATTGCATATTGCAAGATAATTGTTTAAGAAGAGCTAATGACTTGCAGAGTTTTAGGTATACATGTATCTGTATTCTTTCTATTGTTCTGCTATTGCCGAACCACTTAAGTCAATAAAGATTCCACAAATCTCATGTATAAACTTATATAGTACTGGGGTTTTACCTTATGTTCTAAGGTAATCTGTCTATCATTAAGTTATAATTATGATTCTTCAAATGCTTTAAAAGACTTCATTGTAGATGCAAACATTCAATGACTTGAAGTTATGGGCTTTTTTTGCTCAAAGTCTATAAAGGCTTGCATTTACTATGAAATTCCCACGATCACTTGATGGACCATGATCACAAATTTTATGTTGGCTGGATTACCTTAATGTGAACAAAACGTTTTTAAACCAAACCTAGAAATGTGTTTTCCTCTCACGCTTAAAGCATTATTGATTAATTAACACCACAAACCAATCATGAGAAATTTGAAGTATTCGTGTTTTCCTTTGTTGTGATAGACAACACTATGGAATATGTATGGTTGGGTTATATTGATGACCAGGAACCGCATTTTCAAAAATACTTTAGTACGATCTCAGGCTCAAATTTGAGTATCATACTCAAATCCCCATAGAAAAAAAAATGTCTCAAAAAAAAAAAAAAAAAAAAAAAAAAAAAAAAAACCGCGCTGGGTAACAAAAATGTAAATTCAACTTCAGTTCTTTTAGTATACTTGTTTCAAAAGTATTCTGTATTACTTTCATGTGATAAAGAAGGGAACTGGGAAATCAGAGGTGACAGAAAATTACTTGAACCTGTTTAAAAAAAAATACTCTATAATTAACAGCTATTTTACAATAGGAAGCGAGAGGACATATTAAAATATCTTCAATTTTATGCGATTAAAAAAGGAATGGAATATTAAAGCAAAATTATCAAAACTATTTTTTGCCTTAAAGCAGCTCGTTCATAGATGATCGGTAAAAATAAGGGTCTCTTCTACTTTCCCTGTTTGATGAAGCCAAAGTTACAAATAAAATCATCAATTGCAAGGGAAAACTTGTTTCCCCCCATAAATTCTAAATATAGGTTCATTTCCATTCGTAACGCTATTGCCCGTGATTGAGAATCTGACTATTTTCTTACAATTACGGAATGTTACTTTGGGTCACCATGCATCTGTAGATGGGTATAGATAGACTTAATACAAACAGACATTTAAAATCAATTTCTTAGTTAAGTAAAATAATGACTCAAGTTGTTTTGTGAACACGGGAAAAGGGTTACAAGCATACCCCGTCAATACCTGCGCCAGTTTCAATTGAGTACCTTTATATAAATATAAGTAAATAAGAATCTTCGAGTACAGACTGCAGTTTCACTTTGCACCTACACGCGTCTGCCAATGTCTGGTATCCACTCATCTGAAGTACAGGTGAGGTCGGTATAATTCAATAGTGCCGCAGTAGCAAGGGGACGGTACTCCATCCTGACTAAGGTGAAATAAAAAAAAAATCTACTGTCTCGGTCTCTGTTTATAAAACCTCATGTATTTTTGTCAATTTATGTGAAACATTTTAGCTGATTTTTTTTCATCGTCTGACAATAAAAAAAATGAAGGAAATAAGAAAGGCGAGTCTGGTAATAAAACAACTGTCTTAAGATTCTGTTAAAAGAACATATTATCGGGATATTCGTGCATATAATTCGGTTTTGCATCCCACTGGCAGTATATTTCAGTGATTTTGGAGACTATGTGTTATTGAGATAGGTACAGTGCTCATGACTTTAGAAATGTGGCATGATACCACGCGGTTTCACATCATCCTGATATTTATCTAAACCAGTCATGGAAATATGTTGATCATATGCACCAAGCAGCAAAATACCGGTACATTTTCAACGAACCTCTGTTTTATGGTTCGGTGACCGAGTGAATACAGCGCCTGTACCGGAAGTGGATGATGATAGCAGATTAAATATACCAATTGTGCGAGGTTCAGTATCAAAATAATGTAAATGGGTGTGGTATAATTCCATGCCATGTGTCTTCGGCTTGATAGTTCAGTATGAGGTAAAGTCTTATAAGATATATTGAGGTTTTTTTCCGTGGCTGTATGTTACATGAGTGATTTCTACTCTGACACAGACTGAAAAATGTATCTAAAGGCTCTGTTAATAATCTGTAACGTGTATCCCCCAGAATCCATGAAATGTCGGAGTTGTGAACGTTCGACTTGCTTCGTCCAAACCTCACTTCCATACATCGTATATTCTTGTAACATTTACACTATCAAAACGGCGTGCCATCCAAAAAATCGACTCTCACTGATAAAACATGAATTGTTCCAACGGTCTGTTTAACGGTATCAACTTGGCACAAACCTTGACAAAGATATGCCCAAATATATTTGCTTTCCTTCTTTGCTTCATAGTAATCCGCTATCTTTGATTGGCCCACTGCAGGCAACCAGGCAACCATTTAAACGGCGTATGCCAGACCTTTACTCTGTGTAGTAAGGTCGGGTACCAGACTACAAACACTCACACAAACAGAGACGAGTAGCTGCATATGTATAGCCTGTACCGCGTTTAGAGCTTAAAGCTTCGACCATGATATTTTTATAAACATTTTCTCTCATTCCTATCCATCCTTTATTTATTTGTTGTCGGATAAATTGGACGACCCCCATACCAACCAGACATTATCAATATATCTCAAGGATCATTCGGTCTCCATAAACCTTTTAAATATCTGCTGGTATCTAACAGCAATGTTACATAGACCTGAAGTATGTTTATTATACTTTTTTTTATCATTTTTTTATTTTTAATTTTAGGTGGCCAGTGTTCAGAAAAATGCCAGCCTATAGCCGGACAACGGCATTGCTGGGGCAGCGGACACAAAATGTGTCAGAAATGTAAGTTAGATATCCATCTCTTTTCATGTCTTACTTTTAGTTTGTATACACTGTTATATTTCCTTATAAGATAAATTGATTTTAACTGCAGCATGGCAGAAAATCAGCAACATAACACACACACACACACACACACACACACAAAGACCAAAGCTATATTTCATATACTATTGATATCAAATATCAGATAATAACATGTACATTATAACAACATTTTTTTTTTATCTTATATCACGATATCAAAGTATCGCAAATCTATGATCTGTTGACATCAGCACAGACATGCATTTTATGTACACTTATGTATGTCTGTCTGTATCTAGATATAAATAAAAAGCTATTAAACTCAACAAATTTATGTAAAATAAATTGGAAAAGATTCGCTTTCTGTCCATGAATTCATATTATATTATGTATTATATTGTGTTGACCAACACCACAACATGACCATTATGTAAAGTTAAGCTCGTAAAGCCTATATGCACATATACCATCACAAAGGCACATAATATCGCTTTTAATTGACGAAGGCAGTTCGCTTCCCTCTGAACGCTTTGTTCCCATTAATACTTCCGATCTCGTAGGCATGATCCCACGCTCAAATTTGAGTACTCAAATCCCTATTGAAACAAAAAGAGTGTGTCCCGAGTATGAAAATCATACTTTCATGTCATGTTTATTTTCGAGAACACGAAGCAAGGTCAGGCCTGATTATTGACAACCCATTAATTTTTTTCAAATTGACCATTATGTCACTGCACAGTTTTAGGATTAATATTGTTACAGGTACCTTGTATATTAAACACATGTATGATCATTGAAATACCCGAATAGAGTTGACAAATTTGATACATGACAACATATAACCCCACTGTGTAGCTGAATCATGCTTGTAAAACTCATTTCAGAATAGATATTCAGGTTTCTTTTTTATAATTTTATACGCCACCGGAGGCGGTCGTATATTGGCGTCATCTTCTCCGTCTGTCCGTCCGTCCGTACGTACATATCTTGTGAACGCAACTCCTCCTACATTTCTGAATGAATCTTCTCAAAACTTGGTCAATGTCATTACTATAATGGGTAGATGTGCATGAAGTGGCAATTTTCCGGTCAATTGATTTTTACAAGATTTGTGTCCCTTGAAACTTAGTCTCTGTAGCTGATTGATATTGCAGCCTTGTGAACGCAACTCCTCCTACATTTCTGAATGAATCTTTTCAAAACTTGGTCAATGTCATTACTATAATGGGTAGATGTGCATGAAGTGGCGATTTTCCGGTCCATTGATTTTTACAAGATTTGTGTCCCTTGAAACTTAATGTCTGTAGCTGATTGATATTGCAGCCTTGTGAACGCAACTCCTCCTACATTTCTGAATTTAATTCCTACATTTATCTCTGTTCAGCTAAATTAATTGGTCTTACAGACTTCATTATGAGCTTATGCTTACAGAAATGTTAAAAGCAATAATTAAAAGACCCCTCTTGGTCTTTATATTTTGTGGCGGCGTATATTGTGGCATCACTGGCACTCTTGTTATTTATTAATTAAGCTAACATACGAATATATAGCTCATTCAAAGTTTGGTCCAAGTGTTTGCAGTGTACCGAAGTTACAAGTGCAACTCTTGCAACACACGCTTTAATTTTATTCGTTTAGTTGACCTACACAGTTTGCCTAACTAATACTGTTTCCAGTTCCTGCACAAACGCAACACTTCCAGCAGCGTTATTTTTATTTAGTCATCGGACATGAATTGTTCATTAGTTCTGTTTCATTTTTGTGTACATATTTATATTGTACTGCAAAATCAGTTATTTTCGTTTGACTCACTCCTTATCTTTTAAATCGTGAGGTTCAACCTTTCTTTATTCCTCGTCAGGAACCGTATACTATTTAACATATTTTAATCGACTGTGTAGATCTGAGTCTTATCGGGACAAATTATTTTAATGTAACTACTATGTTAGTTATGCTTTGGAAAGAAATCGGTGTATATAACAAACTTTGATTTTTACATTCGTATCATATTAACTTGTTTATATTCACCTGCTGTGCGGGAATCGTTGTTGAATTGTAATAGATGCTAAGTTTTAGTTTTGTTGTATAATTGTTTAGACACCATTCGACTGTTGAGGTGTCTTTAAATCAATATCCTATTCTATTCAGTTATTTTCGTTGACATTAAATTTTGTAGAATCTGTGATTAAATCAATTTCGTTGGTACATACATTCGTGGAACCATATACCATTAGTTCATGCAAAAATGCAATCTTAAATTACCGGGCTCTTATTTTATTAATTCATCTAACATACACATGCAATTAATTATATTCCCAGTTATTTTACAAATGGAACTCTTGCAACCCCGGCTTTATTTTTCATTTGGTTAAAACTTTCATGTAAATAATTTTCTTCCCAGTTAATGGCAGTTGCCACTCTTCACGTGTCCGGGCTTCACGTGCTGTAATTTACCTGACTAATTTGGAGCCCATTTGCTTCGTTACGGACCCAAGTGGTAGGCCCCAAGTTCTCGAAATTAAATGCTAGAAATGGGAAGGATTTTCATGCTCAGCTCAAATTGTGGTCATTATTTTTAATAGGGATTAGAGTATGGCATTATAGTTTAAGTCTAAAAGTGTCATTGACCATATTCGAGAATTTCGGCAAAGGCAAAAACATGCAATTTGTTTCTTGACTACAGATTGAAGTAAAAGTTTGGTAAATGATAAATTGTAAAAAATGTGGGCAATTCTGCTTTCTTTGATAACCTTTATAGTTCATATATGTTTATTGAAGTAAGCACCTACTTTGAAACAAAACGTCAGTGGAATAAAGGTATCAACATTCATGGGCAAAACTTGTATAAGTATTATTGATTAATTATCCTCCTTGTATAAGTATAAAGTTAATTATCCTCCTTGTATAAGTATAAAGATAATTATCCTCCTTGTATAAGTATAAAATTAATTATCCTCCTTGTATAAGTATAAAGTTAATTATCCTCCTTGCATAAGTATAAAGTTAATTATCCTCCTTGTATAAGTATAAAGTTAATTATCATCCTTGTATAAATATAAAGTTAATTATCCTCCTTGTATAAGTATAAAGTTAATTATCCTCCTTGTATAAGTATGAAGTTAATTATCCTCTTGTATATTAAGTTTAATTAATCCTCCTTGTATAAGTATAAAGTTAATTATCCTCCTTGTATAAGTATTAAGTTAATTATCCTCCTTGTATAAGTATAAAGTTAATTATCCTCCTTGTATAAGTATTAAGTTAATTATCCTCCTTGTATAAGTATAAAGTTAATTATCCTCCTTGTATAAATATTAAGTTAATTAACCTCCTTGTATAAGTATTAAGTTAATTATCCTCCTTGTATAAGTATAAAGTTAATTAACCTCCTTGTATAAGTATAAAGTTAATTATCCTCCTTGTATAAGTATTAAGTTAATTATCCTCCTTGTATAAGTATAAAGTTAATTATCCTCCTTGTATAAGTATAAAGTTAATTATCCTCCTTGTATAAGTATTAAGTTAATTATCCTCCTTGTATAAGTATAAAGTTAATTATCCTCCTTGTATAAGTATAAAGTTAATTATCCTCCTTGTATAAGTATAAAGTTAATTATCCTCCTTGTATAAGTATTAAGTTAATTATCCTCCTTGTATAAGTATTAAGTGAATTATCCTCCTTGTATAAGTATAAAGTTAATTATCCTCCTTGTATAAGTATTAAGTGAATTATCCTCCTTGTATAAGTATAAAGTGAATTATCCTCCTTGTATAAGTATAAAGTGAATTATCCTCCTTGTATAAGTATTAAGTGAATTATCCTCCTTGTATAAGTATAAAGTTAATTATCCTCCTTGTATAAGTATTAAGTGAATTATCCTCCTTGTATAAGTATAAAGTTAATTATCCTCCTTGTATAAGTATAAAGTTAATTATCCTCCTTATATAAGTATTAAGTTAATTATCCTCCTTGTATAAGTATAAAGTTAATTATCCTCCTTGTACAAGTATAAAGTTAATTATCCTCCTTGTATAAGTATTATTTATTAAGTAACCTCCTTATATAAGTATAAAGTTAATTAACCTCCTTGTATAAGTATTAAGTTAATTATCCTTCTTGTATAAGTATAAAGTTAATTATCCTTCTTGTATAAGTATTAAGTTAATTATCCTCCTTGTATAAGTATAACGTTATTTATCCTCCTTGTATAAGTATAAAGTTAATTATCCTCCTTGTATAAGTATAAAGTTAATTATCCTCCTTGTATAAGTATAAAGTTAATTATCCTCCTTGTATAAGTATAAAGTTATTTATCCACCTTGTATAAGTATAAAGTTAATTATCCTTCTTGTATAAGTATAAAGTTATTTATCCTCCTTGTATAAGTATAAAGTTAATTATCCTCCTTGTATAAGTATAAAGTTATTTATCCTCCTTGTATAAGTATAAAGTTAATTATCCTCCTTGTATAAGTATAAAGTTAATTATCCTCCTTGTATAAGTATAAAGTAAATTATCCTCCTTGTATAAGTATTAAGTTAATTATCCTCATTGTATAAGTATAAAGTTAATTATCCTCCTTGTATAAGTATAAAGTTAATTATCCTCCTTGTATAAGTATAAAGTTAATTATCCTCCTTGTATAAGTATAAAGTTAATTATCCTCCTTGTATAAGTATAAAGTTAATTATCCTCTTGTATAAGTATAAAGTTAATTATCCTTCTTGTATAAGTATAAAGTTAATTATCCTCTTTGTATAAGTATAAAGTTAATTATCCTTCTTGTATAAGTATAAAGGTAATTATCCTCCTTGTATAAGTATAAAGTGAATTATCCTCCTTGTATAAGTATAAAGTTAATTATCCTCCTTGTATAAGTATAAAGTTAATTATCCTCCTTGTATAAGTATTAAGTTAATTAACCTCAAAAAGATAATCACATGGAACCTTTTTTGATGCAGTCTGATTAAGTCACGTGAGGATTTACCCACGCGGCCAACCGCTATTGGGACCCGCATATCGGTACCATGGTATTATACATCATTGTGCAACATATTTGTCTGTCTCGTCCCCCGGTTCTATTTTTATATACTCCTCGATTAAAAACGATTCCATTTGGTCATTTGCCTCCAACACTTAACTTACTGCAGTCTCTTAGGAAGATCTAGACAAAACAGAGAGGATATACATTTAAGGTCCAGGAATGTAGATGTATCAAATACATTTTTTTGTATTACCGGTATCCAAAATTCAATTAGAATGGATTTCTTTGCTGCAGTAACATCCACATCCTTCGCGAAGGGCCTTTTGAATAATCAGATTTGCCAATGTAATGGGAATAGAGGAATACAAAACAACAAATGTAATTATAGACCGAATTTCAAAGAAACAATAATTTGAATCAATATTTATATATTCAATCCAACTTGCAACACCGTGAAACAACAAAATGAGATTTGTACAGTTTTGATTGTTTTACTCGTTAGATTTATATTTGTTTGTATGTGTGAATGGAAAGTGTTGACATGTGCAAATTTATGACGCCAATTTCTTAACGTGTTTTTAGTTTTCATCTGTAATTATTAAAAAAAAAAGGTTAAAACTAAAATATATTTCACGTTGATCGAGGACCAAGTTTACACAACAATGCAAACAAATCCCGCATTTTGGACTGGCCGGCTCATTGTCTACTCACGTACACGAAGGGTTCAAACCAAGGGCACGCAAGTGAATTTTCTTAAGATTCTTTTACTACCTGTAGCTTTCTTTTTGGGAACAGTAGCGTCTAAAATGAAAAGGGGAATTAAATTATAAGATGATTGAATTGTGTTTAGTTAACAATAAACATATCTAATTACAGGTAGTATATGTCCAAAAACGTTTCAAATCATCATTTAAGTCATAAAAATAAGACAAATTTCATTACAATTCCTAAAATTATTCCTTTTGATGAAAGAAAACTATTTCACTGGAAATTAGGTCGTTTTGTGGGGAAAAATTAGTTTTTGGCTAGGGGTAACCACCTGTAAAATGTTAGGGGTAACGAGTTCCATTACCACTTCTCTTTCCAGGCTGTATACAGTACACCAGTATACTCCAAATTCAATGAATTGCTCACTCACTCACTCGCTCGCTCGCTCACTCACTCACTCACTCACTCACTCACTCACTCACAAGTTTATGTTGTATGATCAGTTGTCTACCACGATGACACAAGTACGCAACTGCACATGTTTATTTGTTGTTTTTTTTTGTAGACGGCCGCCATATTGTATCGAGTTGCCGTGTGATTGAAAAAACAACTTTTTTTTAAACATTTGCTCGCTATTACCTTTGTACACCATT
Source organism: Solen grandis (assembly GCA_021229015.1). Classification (NCBI taxonomy): domain Eukaryota; kingdom Metazoa; phylum Mollusca; class Bivalvia; order Adapedonta; family Solenidae; genus Solen; species Solen grandis. The sequence continues at coordinate 47,166,311 of CM037786.1, read as the reverse complement.
CATAGATTTGATATTTTACTATTATTTGGATCATTTAAGATGAACACGCCAGAAATTATGTTCCAGCATGGATGTTCGTATTTGCTTTTTAGTTTTTTCTATGTTTTAGTTTTGTTTGCAAAGTTCCAGCAGTATTTTCCCCCTTTTCATGCAAATTAGACAGTGAAATACACGATTTCCGTTTTTATCTTATGAAACCGCATCATGAAATCGGTTTTTATCGATTGTCAAGATGGCCATTATCGAAGAAAACAATTATTATGGTTAGTATTATATTTATCATTTATGTTTAAGATGTTTTCGTCATGTAGTGTTGAAATTAAGATGTATACTATTCCATTTGACGTCTTATAGCTTTTAACTTTTCCGATTTTTTTTAAAACTTTGCTTTGAACTAAGATTTAAAATATTTACCTTAAGGTTATAGTCATTATTTTATCTTTACAAAAATAATAAGAAGAATTGAGCTGCTGGTCGTTAGAAGATAATTTTTTAAAACTGAGGTTCATTGATATTTTCTGTGTACTGCTATTTATTTACTTTACTTTTGTTTTGTTTTTAATGGAAGGGATAGTTTAAGAACAGAAGTTACAAGCATGTTGGAACAAAGTCGGACTGTGTCAGACCAATCAGCTGGATACACGCATGGCGCTCTATTGTTCCCTTGGCGCAAACCCTAGATCCCTGGTGCTTCAAGCCTTGCTTTTCGTCAGAATGGTATGCCGTTTGTTTTTCCCCCTCTACACATATCACTAGCTGTCAATAGTACCCGTAGTTCCTATGAAAACAACAACAATTATTCAATAAAAGTAATGATAATAATAATAATGATAAGCATTTGTAATAAATCAATTTGTCATCAAAAGAGAGAAAAACAACAACAACAACAACAACAACAACATCAACAACAAAAACTTCTGACACTGTATTTTCTACTTCAGTTATACACAGATAAGTTCCTATTGATTTATCAGAAACATTTCTGGTATTTCTGGAGATGGAAGTGCGGCTTGTTTTATGGCTGCTTTGCATGCAGTCTGTTATTTCAGTCTAAGTGATGTTTATAGGCAGTGACTGTCATTACACGAGTATATTGTGCAGTAATATGGGATAGCACGTCCGTACTGTTGATGTGCTGGAGTTTTCATTCGTAAGAAAACGGGATTGTAACCTTGGAAACTATCTTCACAGATGTATGATATACTCCTTTATATCACATACAACATTAAAAACAAACAAACAAACAACAACAAATCCATGAAAACTATTTATAAATATATTTTTATTATGTTACAATATTGCACAAAATCGTTTAAATAATTATACCATTTGGTATTTTCAAGTGTGCAATTATGATTGTTTTCATTAGTGTATATTTTAACGATTTGTGTTTTCAGTTGATTCTTTTACCTCCTATAGACTCATTTTGATGCAGTGGCAAACAGAACAAACATAGATCATACAGCTCCTATAGGATCTGTCTGATCAGGGTCTAGCTCCTATAAGATCTATCTGATCAGGGTCTCTCTCCTATAGGATGTCTGATCAGGGTCTCTCTCCTATAGGATCTGTCTGATCAGGGTCTTTCTCCTATAGGATCTGTCTGATCAGGGTCTCTCTCCTATAGGATATGTCTGATCAGGGTCTCTCTCCTATAGGATATGTCTGATCAGGGTCTCTCTCCTTTAGGATCTGTCTGATCAGGGTCTCTCTCCTATAAGATCTGTCTGATCAGGGTCTCTCTCCTATAGTATGTCTGATCAGGGTCTCTAGCTCCTATAAGATCTGTCTGATCAGGGTCTAGCTCCTATAGGATCTGTCTGATCAGGGTCTCTCTCCTATAGGATATGTCTGATCAGGGTCTCTCTCCTATAAGATCTGTCTGATCAGGGTCTCTCTCCTATAGGATATGTCTGATCAGGGTCTCTCTCCTATAGGATCTGTCTGATCAGGGTCTCTCTCCTATAGGATCTGTCTGATCAGGGTCTAGCTCCTATAGGATCTGTCTGATCAGGGTCTCTCTCCTATAGGATCTGTCTGATCAGGGTCTCTCTCCTATAGGATCTGTCTGATCAGGGTCTCTCTCCTATAGGATCTGTCTGATCAGGGTCTCTCTCCTTTAGGATCTGTCTGATCAGGGTCTAGCTCCTATAGGATCTGTCTGATCAGGGTCTCTCTCCTATAAGATTTGTCTGATCAGGATCTAGCTCCTATAAGATCTGTCTGATCAGGGTCTATCTCCTATAGGATCTATCTGATCAGGGTCTCTCTCCTATAGATCTGTCTGATCAGGGTCTCTAAAGTTTGCTCATACAACATCAATGGTAAGATTCTACAGTCTGCACAGCTACGTTAAGTAAATTAATTTTCATCAAGTCATACAGTTGTTCATACATATTCATGACGAAAAGCGATAAAGCAGCTCGTTCACAGATGATCGGTAGCATTTTTTTTTCCAATTCCCCTTGTTCATGTTGGTGAAGTCTTTGTTTTCCCTCCAAATAAAGCTGGCAAGTGTAGGTCACATTAGAAAATCGGAATTTTCGTAAACGCACACTTAGGTGAAAATGTAGAATACGGTATCACCGAACCAGGTGCTTGCGGTATCACGTGACACGTTCCGCAACATGGCGTCTTCAGCAGTTTCGGTTAGCGAATTGAATTTCGTAAGTTCAGTCTGTAAGTGAGCGCATGAGCAAAGAGTGAATGTGATCAGATATTTGAAGGTACACGAAAATAGAATTTCTAAATATAGGTATTATAATTTTAAATATAGACTTAGTTCCGTTCGTAACGTTTTGCCTTTTATGGAGACACCACCCTATCACGGAATATAGCATTGGGTGACCTTGCGTCTATAGATAAAAATTGACAGACATAATAGACACAGAAAAAAAATGAAAATCAAATTCAACGCCAATAACCATCTATGAACGAGTTGCTTTAATTAGTTTTATCTATTGGCAATCTAATAAAAATTCCCTCAACATCACTTTTATTTATTAACCTAATTTATTTATTGTTTTATTTATATATATTCTGGATAACCATCCTCATAACCAGTGCGTATAATGTTAATCATCTCAAAGCGTATTGGGTTATAGGATTCGTGTAGTATTTTGACGTGAACAATGTACACTCATCTATAGATAAAAATTATGAGAGAATAATGACAACTGAATATTTACATACACACATCTGCCCGATTTATCCTAACATTAAAATTTTCATCAATATATTATTTTCTGTAAATGTTAGACAGGTTGGGGTGTCCCCTCTTGAATCGTGAGGTCGTGGGTTCAATTCTCGGCCGTGACATGCCAAAATATTTTAGTTGAAACAAACACAACAAATTTAAATGCCCATAACAATTATTCAAAACTCACGAATGTCTTAGTGATCCATTTTTCAAGGCCTTCCCGGGCACAACGTTCTTGTCCAGGAATCCTCGATGAATTTTAAGTTTGGTATAACTTATTTCATAATCGACGTCAAATAGATTAATTCAAACTAAAGCTTCGTTATTACCATTTTCAGTACATTTAACAAATTTTAAACGAAATAACAGCAGAACAGCACCAGCCGTAGAAGCAGTAGTAACTTAAAGTTGCAAAACTGAACAACAGAAGTGTCTTAATGGTGCCGTTGCTAAAATTAGCTAGGTTACATCAAAACAAGTGGATTTTGGTTGGAATTAGAAGTCGAAAAAAATCGACATTACTAAAAAGATAATGTGACGTAGGAAAAACTGTAGGAGTAACAGATGGTAAGAAAAGTGGGTGTGCATCAAGGGAAACAACTCCACCTTCCATGCATATAACATGTATAGGAAGTTACCTTCCCTATTTTGAATAAGCAACAAAAACGAAAGTTAAAATGAAATAAGTAATTTAATTACAAAACAAACAAACAAACAAAAAAAAGAAGAAACACAAAACAACAACCTCAAACGAAACTAACATCCATTTAAAATTACAATACGCTAATAGATAAAATCATATTAAATATAAAAAAAAATCTTTTCCCCGTGATTGGGTGTATATGTATGAAATATGATTAATATTTATTTTGAATCTTTTTCAGATTGCTGGTGTGAGGAGAGGTCGTCCACACAGCCTGTCCACGGAAGAGGATGTATGCCCTTAACGTCGCTGGTTCTTGTTCTGTGTTTTTACCTGTTGACTGTGTTATAATACGACATTCCAGTGTATTCGCAAACTACTGACCATTCCACGATGCTGATGAAACAGTTTATGAGAAACGCAAATAATCTGTGATAATAAATACAAACTGAAAGTACATATGTACTTAACTTAGAGGATGGTATTCCAGTTGAGGAAGTAATCTTGCTAGGAAACGATGGGAAGAAAAGTAAACAATATGAAAGAAAAATGCTGGATGGGAAATGTTCAACTAGAATGTTCGAAGAATGTGTAGAACTAAAAAGAATTTTGAGATAGGTTAGCGTTTAACAGAGCTGAGATAAAGGGACAACATTGGAACAGAGCCTAAACGGATGATGAAGTCGGGAACGGAGGAAGAAAAAGACAAAAATAAAACACGAATATGAAATGATATTATGTGACATTATGTAATAATTGTGAAAGCATGAAAATGTGACTTCTGTTGTAGTGTTTCAATTGGTAAGTGAGAGTGTTCTCTCACATTTTGTTGATGTTTATCGTGTTACGTGAGGAATCCTTCTGATTTAGGATGTAAGTAGAGAATCCTTTTGGATGTAACGTGAGGAAACCCTTGCAATTTAGGATGTGACGCGCGGGAATCCTTACAATTTAGCGTTTTACGTGAGAGAATGTGGTAAGTTTGGAAATCTTTGCAATTTATCTTGTTACGTAAAGGAATCCTTGCAATTTTCATAGAGTGTTACGCAAGGGGATCTTTGCAGATAAGTGTGCCACGTGATAGAATCATTGCACTTTAGCGGTTACGTGAGGGAAGCCTTACAGTTAAGCGTTTAAAAAGGGGAATTATCTCAGATTTGAGAGATCTGACATGAGGGAATCCTTTGCAATTAAGCGTGTTAAGTAAACTTTATAAATAACGTGTTACGCGAGGGTATCCTTGCATGTAAGCGTGTTACGCGAGGGTATCCTTGCATGTAAGCGTGTTACGCGAGGGTATCCTTGCATGTAAGCGTGTTACGCGAGGGTATCCTTGCAGTCTATCGAGTTACTCAAGAGGATTCTTGCAGTCTAGCGTGTTACTTGAGGGAATCTTGTGATTAAGCGTGTTACACGAGGGGATTCTTGCTGTGTACATCTTACTTAAGGGTATTCTTGTTGTTAAACATGTACGTGACCGAAACTTTGACGTGTTGCAAACAGTGAAACTTCAATAATGCGATAACCTACGGGAATGAAGTCAACATGTCTTAAAACCTAAGGTGGATTACTATCAAGAAAGATTATGAAATAATATCTAATGGAGAAGGTTAAATAATGGGGTGTCGGAGATAGTGCATACATGAATATATATTCGATCTAGCCGGATAGATCGATTCATATTGACTAGTAAGGAATATTCTGACACAATCAACAAAACAAATCAAACAAATTAGAGTTCGGGATGTATAATTTTCCGATATATACAATGAGTTATTAATCACAGGACGACTACCTTCGTGGTGAGCTTGTTTCGCTTCTTAACACCGTGCATTATTATTCGATATATCACGCAAAACGAAACTCTATTTCTTAACTAAAAACTAGTTCATTATTAAATAATAAATTACACTGTTAGGTGACACTTTCTGTCAGCTATTTGGAATTCTAAAATATTTTAAATTAGTATGATTCAATATTTTTCTATTTTTATTAAGATATTATTACGATAACTTTGCACTTAGCATTGACGAAGGAAGTCGCTTATGGTGACACTAAGATTCATTTGGGTGTTGTTCTAATAATTATCGGTAGAATGCTTGTGATATGTTTTCCTAAAGCGAAGGAGAATAATAGGTGTGTGTGTGTGTGTGTGTGTGGTGTTGATATCGGTAAGTGTTGGTGTTTTTTCCATTGATTTTAAGCTATTGTATAAATGTATGTTGTTTTATTTCTTAATATTTTTTTTCAGCCTCAGATGATTATCAGTTTATAAAATACAATCTAGTATATTAAAAAGGAACAATATAAACGATTTAGTGGCATATGAAGTGTTATCTACAAATATCAAATGCTTGTTAAAGAATAGATAGTGATGTAGTTACCTAGAAGTGACCACGACCTTACTAATATAAACATCCAGTGTCCTACAATAAAACAGCGTTATACCGAGGAGCGGTTTACAGAACATCATGCATATATGAGAGGTAGTTGACAAGGGCCAGTGGGGAAAAGCAGGGGGAATAATCCCGTTTTTTCTAAAATTGCGATTATCCGAAATTACTGTATTGTAAAAGTTATTATTAGACTAATTGATTTGTGTTAATTGTCAGTATAAATTTTGATTAAGATATGAGTTTTTACCTCAGGAATAAAAGAAAAGAAACAGTGTGTGTCGTATTTTTCAATTGACGGTCGGTTGGTAGACATATTCTAGTTTATATTATTTATTGTTGTCTACAGGATAGATTGTACCTAGTGTGCGTTCTGAGACAACAACAACATCAACAACAACAACAACAACAACAACACAGAACAACGTTTTCAGTTGTTTGCGACAGTATATTTTTCGATATAATGTAACGCTTTATGATGTGTGACGTGTAACTTTTACGTACTTCACCTGTATTATTTTAGTAACTTTAATATGTTTTTAAATACGCAATGTAATATCAAATTCCCAGGAAACATTTTTGCATAACATGGGTAAAGAAAACAAGAAATATCTTTAAAAAAGACATTTGGCGCAGCTAAATAATTGTCAGTTGTACTGTGAAACAGATTAAAACTATAAAGTTGGAAACGCTAGCAAAAATGTTTATAAATACCAAGATTATGGGAGGTATAGTAAAGACTATATATTAAAACGGACTTAATTTACAAACTAAAAAAAAACTAATCTACCAACTTCCATTAAATATTATGCACTTATTGATTTTTTTAAAGTAAAGACATTTCATATGTAAACGAGCAAAACCGAAAGATTATTAATCGCGTATATCCGATTATTGTTTCAAGATCCGTACAATAAACTGCACAACTTATCCGCAGTAGTTACCTCCCCTGAAGACCGAGTCCACTTTTACAAATTAGGGAAAATCGTGGTCTAAAAATAGACATACTGCTTCTTAATCATATTGCCAAAGCAGCATTCCTAAATTGATATGGAAGTGTTAAATTTTCATTGCTGTGTTACCTTTCATCTAATCTTTTACATTAGCTAATTGAACACAGATGAAACCGTAGACTCAGTAACAGAATTGGTGCAATACCTGAAGCAAAGTGAAATAGGGGAGAAAACTCACACCTTTAATCACTAACCCTAACCAAAACCTTCAACCCTGGCCCAAACACCGAAAAATACAAACCGAGGTTCAAGATTTCTTTTTTAATGTAGGTATTGAAAACACACACACACATACACAAATTCGTCCTTAAGTCAATGTGCTGTCAGCTTTTCCTTGTATCCTCAGCACATGGTATTAAGTGTGACGACATCTGCCAGGGGCCGTGTTTTGCCGCTGGTATACTGGGTTGCTGTCATCCGCACTGCGCCACGGGTTGCCACGGTCCATTGGACACACAGTGCCGGGTTCGTTGTTTTGTCGTTTTTATATTTTATTTATTTTTATTGCCATCAACTGTCAACCTTCATTTATCAATAGCATGCTCATATTAATTACAGACAAGAAATATCTTTAAAAAAAGATATTCGGCGTAAAATGGAAAACAAACTGAACTCCTACAATCTAATAATAGACTGTATTTCCGGGAACCCAGATGTATTCTTAAAATAGTGATCATGCAGTCTATTTATATACATTCTGTACACACTGACATGGTTAAGTTTACTTATTACAAAAAGGGGTCAAAGGTATGTTATTGTATATGTAAGATTCATAATGTTTGTTGGTTAGATCCGTATTGATAAAGTAAGACCCCCTAATTGATAGGAAAGTATGTGTTAATTATAATATATTGGTTTACTTCCACCTCCTCCGCATACTACATGATCAACAGGTTAAAGTGGGCGAGTCCACTTCTGCAGATTTGCAGGGGGGATTTTGGTCTAAAAATAAACATCGAAATCGATTTTATACAGCTACGCCGAAAAAAACCAGTTTAAGTTCAAATTCAAGTACATTCTTTTAGTTACCTTTTATATCTTTCTTGATTTTTTTTTGTGTGAAAAATACCGCAAGGAAATTTCGAAATATATACGATAATAACTCTACTTTTTGTTAATTGTCACTTGAACTAGAACAACACAATTTGGTCAAGCAGGATCAAATTTATTGGAACATGCCTAAATAGCATATTTTTTTTATATTTAAAACAATTATGTCGTTTTAAATTTTGCGCTCTATCTTTCTAATCTTTTATACATTGAAACATGGTTCATTAATCCTCAATTCATCAGAATTTTTATACATCTTTTTAGATTGCTGCAACATTGAAATATTCGGCCATTTTGCTTTTTGGCCGAAATATGGGGAAAAAATGTTGCGTAAACCTCCACTAGTCTAACTTCAATTGCTTGGTCAAAGTTACATGAACATTTTCCGATGAAATGACAACTAAATTCAGCCACATATTATAACTATAGCGTCTCCTCTTAACGTTGCTGATATAGTAATACTGTTGTGAGCAGACGATTATGTTTTAGAGTACCCAACGCGTGTAATTTATGAAGTTATTACAACGATAATTATGTTTTATAATATGAGATATTGAGGCTTTGTTACATCGCGTCTACAATTTCTCCTCATTTTGATGCAAAAACGGAGAATTGTTGCAAACAGAGTGACGACCAATCCGTTTTGTTATACTTCTCCACTTTGTAATAATACTTATACATGTAGAGTCTTTGCAATCACTTTAAATGCTACAAATTGAGGAGTTTCCACTGTTTATTCGTGATCTTCACGCATTAAGCCAAGAAAATGAGGTTTATAGACGGAAAATGAACTTTATTGCAAAACGGGTTGTAAAAAGATTTGTTAGACATTTGTAACTGGTGTTACAGGGATCAATTTATTCAGGGATGGAATGGTAGGGTTCTAGTAGGGCGCATTTATATGGGCCCACATCTTCTTTCAAATTGCCTTATCTTGATATGTATCATCACAAAGATTATATGTTGAAACTGACAGATGGGCTTAACCTAATCTAGTCCCATTCATAGATAGAATACGTAAAAATTGTAATGCATTAGAAGGTAAATATCATTTTGTCATGGAATGTAAATTATGTACCAAATTAAGAAACAAATATATATCTTATTATTATATCTATAGATATATACCTAATGCCTAATATATTTGTAAAAATATTTTCAAATGTAAACCAAAGTGTTATAAAACCATTAAGTATTTTTGACTATACAGCTTTTGCAGTAAGATAAAATCAACTTTTATGTGAATAATTTTTAACTTTTATTTCATTTTATAATTCCAACTAAATGTTTAAAACAAACATATTGTTAAAAACCAATATGTTATTCTTAATTTCTTAATTTTGTTTCGTTACGGTAACAAGAGCGTGGGATTTACTTTATATATATATCACATCTAGTTGATAACCATATGTAAAAAGTGTATATATTTATTCTATATCGAGTAATAACGATACGTTGAAAATCAATCATATTACAAAGGACCCATATGTTATCACTTAATTTCGTTTAGCGAAGGAAAACAAGTGTATAGGAATTGACTTTATTAATCTGTATGTGTCTTTCATGCTTATTATACACCAGATGTTGTTGCTCTCTCTAAATATTATTTTAGAATTAGTAACAAGAATAAGTATTGGAGGTTTTAGACACATTGTATTCGTCGTTTCTATATCCACTACAAGAATAGATAATAGCTGCATTGCTATCATGAGAATTTATTATGCTTAATTACTATAATTTTTTAGCTCACCTGAGCACATGTGCGCAGGATGAGCTATTAGAATCGATGAATGTCCGTCCGTCCGTCGTCCACAATTAGTTTGTTTGCACTCTAGCATCTTTATTTCTTAATCAACCATCTTCAAACTTTATGTCAATGTTTATTACCATAATATCTCGGCCAAGTTCAATTATGGTTGATATCGGCTTATTAGGTCAGGAGTTATGCCCCTTTTAATATTAAAAAAATGCGTCTTTAGGACCATCTTGGCCAACCTATATTATTATCACAACCACACAAAGTTTAAATATTGGAAATCATTTTATATTTATTTGAAAATTTAAGTATTGAGTCAGATAATAATGAAAAGTTTGGTGTTGATCTGTTTTTGTTGAAAACTATGGTGAAAGTACTTGAATTTTGATGATATGAGACAATATACATGGTCACTTGAATACAGTTATCAGACTGTTCCACAAGCTACAGTTCGTTTTTGTGAGTGACACTTTTTAGTCTGTCAACAAAAATTGAATGTCCTTTTTGGTCATACAATCACATGCTATTATACATGTAAATGTATTCGTAAAAATATGTTATAAATATTTTTTTTTACGGATGTCATCTAACAAAACTTAATACCTCTGTTATAGATGTGCAAGAACTTCCGGTACGGACGCCGATGTTTGCCGCATTGCCCAGACGGGACTTATCCTTATGCACAGGAATGCACTGAATTTTAACTTGGAAGATATTTTTTCTTGATTCATGATTCATCATAACATAAAGATATAGCTGCACTAAAGCAGCTGTGCACATGCATATATCGCAGCTGTGCACAAATGACATATGTGTGCACGTAGCACAGGATCAAACGCCAGCAACTTTCAGGCCAATCTGCGTATATGATAGAGCATATGAAGACATAGGACAGAAGCCTGTGTAGTGAGCGTAGGCTTCTATTGTCCGTAGAAACTTATTAATAGATTTATCCGACTGAGTAGTGAAACACTTGATATTGCCAAATAGATCGAGCTATTTGTACATGGTTAAGTAGAAAATAGAAAGGGGTTCTAGAATAAATCTCTGATAAATCTGAATTTAAGCGCTTCTGATTGGCTACAAATTTTGGATGACTTTTGTTGATTGTTTTTTCATGTTTCAAGGACAATTTTATGTCATGTCCGACTTGCCAATTTCAGGCCTCGCACCACTTAATAATAACTATAACAGCAACGGAGACAAGACCCAAACGAGACCGGAAGCATTTATTAGAAAATCCGTCTTTGATTGTTTGAATGTTTCAGAGGGGTGGTAAAGTTTTTTTTTCTTCTTTAACCAATCAAAAGCTCGATATGGTAATTTTCAACATCTTTTGGTCTTGATTAAATGAGCCCTTTTGAACGTTTTAAGGTGATAGGTCCACGCTTTATTTGTCTTTAGAATTCTATTAAAATGAAGATGGAAGAATTATTTTCATGAAAATAAGATGGGAATGCAGCGTAAGGCGTGTATTTATATTTGAGATTTGTTATGATACAAGTTAAAATGAAAGTACTATTAAAACGCAATGAACTAAAAAAACGAAGAGAAAGGTAAAATCATCGGAATTCGCGAGGCTTGGACAATCGATAGAACATGATTGCTTATATTAAGTTTCAAAAGTAAAGTTTGAAAAGTATTTGAGCATGTGTCGGAGACAGGAATAAATCTCGAATAGGCATGGTATTCTGTTAATGCTCCCCTCAACACTGCCATTTTATTGTGCACCGAAGTATGTGGAAGTGTTGATCTTGAGATTTGGGGTATTTTGCTTGCACAACCCCCCTGAAAATTCACTTAAAATCTGCCTCTAGATTATATTGCATATTACTGTAACTTCAAGCCTGTTCACTAATGTAAATACATCATAGTTATAAAGTTATGATATAGATATTTATACACAGTTTACATATTATTTGTAGATTAATTGTCTTTTTATACGAGTACGGGACATATTACGAATTCACCTGCGTCGATAGGTAAGTGGACGTCAACCACATAAGTCGTCTGCTGTATTACGCTGACAAATGTGAACCGATCTTTTCAAAACTTGACTTGACTATTTGACTTGACTTGACTTGACTATTTGAGTTTACCGTCGCTTCGACAGTATTTCAGTCATATAGCGACGTCCAGCTAATTACAGGTGGAGGAAGACCCCGAATGCACGGAGGCATCCGGGTAGAACCACCAACCTACCTTAAGCTTTCCAAACTTGGACACAATGTGTAGTAGCACAATATCTCGCACAAATTCGATTACTAGCCACCCGCACAAATTCGATTACTAGCCACCCGAGAATTATGGCCTTAAACTGAAAAAAAAAATATGTAAATTTGTGTGTCCATGCTCAAACGCGACCCGGTTTTTAACAAATTTAGTCACAATAGACCATTTTTTCGGGGTTTCTTCTCGCTGATTTAAGTAGGTTTACGTCTCAGTTCGGAGTGATCTCAGTTAAGATCGATAATCTGCATGAAAGTCCCGGACACTCGAGAGTAATGACCCTTTAATTTATAGGATTGCCGTGAGGGCGTATTTTGTGAATCTGATAACCAGCGCTCTTGATGAATACATCAGATGAAAATATAATAAGTAAAAAAAATAATGACTTTTTTTATTTTACTGATATCCGGAACACTTTGTACAAATGAATATCAATTTAACTGAAAGCAGTATTTCCTCTTGAACTAATTAGAAATTAAAATTCACACATGATTGCAACTAACAATGCAAATGTCTTAATCATGTACGACTTGGCTTCATTCTATTTGCTTTCATCGGTTAGAGCGTAATAGCTTCGATCCCCGACAAGAAATATCTTTTAAAAGAGATATGCGGCTTTAATGGGGATGAAAGTTATAGAGAATATTAAAAGGTTATATTATGCACGAATCATTATCTGTGAAGCATTTCATCCTAGGAAATCAAATAAGCATAGGTTTAAAACTGGATGTTAAGCATCCACTTTATCGGAATCGGCGAATTAAACATCATTGTAAAGAAAGCACCGTCTTTCAGTGCAACGTAATATAATATACTGAAGGAATTCATAACGTTCGGCTCGAAATAAGTCTCAATGTACATCAAAGAGAATTGTTTTTATGGAATAACCTTATATTTATATAAAAAAATCTATAATTAAGTCAGAATACTTCATTCAAATTTCGTAAACGGCTGCTTGTCATCTTAACAAACGATAGTGCGTAACTTTTTTTTTTTAAAGATATACCAAATCAAAGCGCTGATAGCGCTCTGAGAGAACAGGGTTTTTAATGTGACGATGGCGCATTTCTTTTGTTTATCAAAATAAATTTAATAAAGGAGGATAAAATTTTCAAGCGATGCCAATAAAGCCAATGTTATAAAACCGCTTTAACCTTAATTTAACACGGTCGTAAATAGAAAAGATGAACGCATCATTTTTACTCAATGGACTGCTAACAATAAGGACATCGCCACTCTCCCCCATTTCTCTTGCCTACAATTTATAAGATTATATGAATATGTGAGAGCAAAAAAAACTTCATTATTTAATTTATGTACTTTTTTCATATAATGATATTAAATATAACAAAAATGTATGTATCTTATGTTGCAATAATAAAGATTGTAAAAAAAATGTTCTCCGGCTGGGACTTGAACCAAACCCCCTTTTCAATATGTAACATGTGTGGTGTCATGCCTATGGAATCCCCATAGCGCCATCGCCTTTTGAATGTGTTTATCTTTACCGCGATACTCGATAGAATGATAACGAAAACGCGAAAACACGATAAAGATAACGCGAGAGTGGGAAAATGAAATCGCGACATACGATACTCCGTTGATGATTGTGCACTATCGCCTTCCGGTGCGCATGCGCATGATAAAAAAGAAGATCTTCAAGTACAGCAGTACAAATGGTCGAGTTTATACAATCTCATTTTGAAAGAGGTTATACAATACAAGGAAATATTTGTTTTTATTGAAATCAGACATGAGGATAAATATAAAGTGAGTTTATTCTGACATACTTTCATACATGGGATACGGAAAGCTATAATACGATATCGATAACGCGAAAGTGCGATAATGAAAACAAGAATTGTGTGATAACAAAAAACAAAAAAACAAAAACAAACCCACAACAACAAACAACAACAACAACAACAACAACAACAACAACAACACTCTCTCTTATCAGTACAAGGGGTTTGTACATCAATTCATTCATTAGTTCATTCTGTTCATAAAATGCACTTGCATCTAGTACATATCTGTCTTTCCGCTCATTTGCAGACATACTGAGAGGGGAACAAAAAAGGAAAGCTATTACTTTGTGTTTGTAGAGTCACACTGTCTTTAAGAAAAGTCATTATAATCACAAAGCAGACCGTCTTCAGATCCAAATACAGTATATATACGGATATACAAAACTCCCAATTATATCAAATGCCTGATCATATAGTCAATCCATATCATAATATCAGACCCATCACTGATTTATCTAACCCCCGGGTATATCAGACCCACCACTGATTTATCAAACTCCCGGACATACCAAACTCCTGGGTATATCAGACCCATCACCGATTTATCTAACCTCCGGGTATATCAGACCCACCACTGATTTATCAAACTCCCGGACATACCAAACTCCTGGGTATATCAGACCCATCACGGATTTATCAAACTCCCGGATATACCAAACTCCTGGGTATATCAGACCCACCACTGATTTATCAAACTCCCGGACATACCAAACTCCCGGGTATATCAGACCCACCACTGATTTATCAAACTCCCGGATATACCAAACTCCCGGGTATATCAGACCCACCACTGATTTATCAAACTCCCGGACATACCAAACTCCTGGGTATATCAGACCCACCACTGATTTATCAGACTCCCGGATATACCAAACTCCTGGGTATATCAGACCCACCACTGATTTATCATACTCCCGGACATACCAAACTCCCGGGTATATCAGACCCACCACTGATTTATCAAACTCCCGGATATACCAAACTCCCGGGTATATCAGACCCACCACTGATTTATCAAACTCCCGGATATGCCAAACTCCCAGTTATATTAAACACCTGGATATATTAAAATCCCCGATTTATCAAACCCTCGGATATACTAAACTCCCGGATATATCAGACCCACGAAAATTACTGATTTATCAAACTCCCAGATTCACCAAACTACCAGTTATATCAAACTCACGGGTATATCAAATTTTATCATATATCAAACTCCTGTGTTTATCAATTCCAGTATGTTTTAAACTAATTTTAGCAGAAGGCAATTCCACACAGAGGACATAATCGTTTTAAAAATATTTAGATCACCGAAGTCATATTCTGTTGAACACAATGAGTTTTATATCATGATATTTTTCCTGCATGGAATCCCGGTATATTTCACTAGTTTGGCAAGTAAGATTTAGTCTTTGAAGGAAGGCTGGAGTTCCTCATATTTTCTTCGGTATCAAATGGTAAATATCCATACAATCTGTTACTGTATTCACAAACGTCATATAGCAATTTTGCAGTTTTAAACGACAGCGAATAGCGCCATGCGTTGGCCGTGACAACAGGGTTTTTCCGCGCGGTCCCATATGGACCAGAGTCTTTCTTTGCTTCTGTCATTTTTTTAATATAAGACACCATTCTGTCTGTAAAACTGATTCCAGCGAAGTCCGCTAGCTGTTTAGCCGTTTCAGTCGGATGTTCAGTCATATCTTCATAGAAAACTCTTCTTATTCTATTGGGATATTTTCTGAGCAAAGATAATGCAACGTCGGCATCTCGAGCAATTTTAACACACTGTTCCTTAAGAAAGACATTTCTAAACTGGTCTTTCCAAACGTTATTTCTGGATCGGAACATTCCCCTAGGATCTCTGTTTAGATGAATTATTTTTAAGTTTGGAAACATTGGTAGAATCTCTTCTAGAACATGCATTTGAAGTCGGATGAATTTAAAGACTAAAACAGAAGCATTCCGGCACCGTTGTATACCTTTCTCTATGCATTTCATTTTTTCTGTAAAGCTAGATTGATGTCTTTTTATGCAAATGGAGGTCAATTTCATGCTCGTTTTGAACCCCGCGTGGAAATTGTCAGTTTGACTTTTGTTACTCAGTTGATCAAGCTGGCAAGTAAACCATTTTTTTAAATCCTTTCTGATGGCATTGTCGTATACATCTCTGCAAAGGAAAAATATCTAACTCATGATCTCACTCATAAGTGTGCTATAAAAATGTAAGTGCGCCATGGTCCAGTGGTAACGTACCCGATTGCGGATCCGAAGGTTGTGGGTTCGAACCCCGTCAGGGTTAAGGATTTTCCATGGCCTTCCCAGGCGCTAAGTACTGGTTCAACCTAGGAACCGCCGAGAGGTATAAAGTGTAAGACGGAAATGTACGGTATAACACTGCGACCGAATGGAAAGTAAAGTGTACTGTTTATGACCACATAAAACAACATACACATCATTGGTATTAGCCGTTGGGAAACAACATCCGACCGTTTATTTTTTTTAACAAAAAACAAACTTAACTAAACGAAACTAAACTACAATTATTTATTACTTTAAGATGCTTAAACACGATGGACATGGCGGGTCTAGGTCACTTATCTGAGTACAATCAATCGGAAATGATTATACCTATGTCATTTGATTTTATATGGTGATCTTAAACAGCTTCAAGACCTGATCATATGACATTGACCATTAAAAGAATCACAAATAACCAGTCCCATTTCTAATGAAACTAATCAATGTTTTCGCAACAGCTTCAGTGACGAAAAATGATTAAGTTGCACATAATGCTAGCCACAATGTTAAGGGATCGCTACTAAGAGATTATTCATGAAATTCAAAAATAAATTCTGACCATTGTTTTAAAAATAACTTTTGAAATTGTATACATGTATATAGATCATGAAATTATGGTAGATGGACACTGGTGAAATTTCGTAAATGATTTCATATTTTGATATTTTGTTTCTGAGAGGAACATCAAAACAAAATCAAAAGTTATTTAGTTGCTACTGGTCAAGTTTGATTTAGCGATCCAATAATCCTCCTTGCCAAGTTTTGTTAATTTCTTCCAGGAGATTTAAAAGATTAAGCAATGCCGGACCACACTAGCCCAAACTGAACGCGTTTTGCTTTATAAATAAGAGAGTGGAATATGAAAATTATGTCGTAGTTAGTGAATAGTTTTAATAACTTCCTCTTACTTGAGACACTTTTGATTTGAAAAAGAAACGCAGCAGCTACACTTTGCTAAAACACTTACCGATTAAAAGTTACGTTCTGTTTCCAGGTGCGATTAACGTTGATATTCTCTACCGTAGCTCTGAGTGGCTCGAAGACGTAAAAAGCCCCAGGATAGTTTTGAAACAATCCGCCAGTGAAAGTTGAGCCTGTCCTCCCGTAGGCCAAAATGATAATTATCTTGTTCAAGCTTATAATATTGCTGATATTAGGGAGAGATTCTTTTGTCGAAAGTGTTTGTTTTGTCTGGCTGGAAAGCCGCATGACTGCTGAAAAAAGATAGACAGAAAGTTGATATATCATAAAATCGGAATGTTTTCCTAATGGTGTAAGGAGAAATATGGGGATGGGATATTTTGACAATGGTATGTTTGATTAAAAATAAGTGAAAGAATGTTATATGAGAAATGGGTTTAGGATGGTTTAGGAAGGATGTATCAGAAAGAAAGGACACCTCACCTCCTTGTTGCCATTGTATTGACACCAGGTATGAAGCAAGGATCAGAACAGCGAGAACAGCGCACCACGCCCACTTTCCGGACAAGGTCATCTTTAATGGTAATCTATGGAAAATATATTTTTAAAGAGTCAATCCACTACTTATCTGTTGATAGAAATTTACTATCCTTTTGCTTCAGTCATAGAATCTCGGCAAAATTGTATGTAAGATGTTTTGTGACATGTATTAAGCGTTCGATTGTGTCTAGCTCAAAGTTGGTCTGATTAAGATCAGCTCCTCAATGACGCTTCGATTTACTACGCTATATTAGGATCTGGACTTTACCTTCACTCTGATTCGGATCTTACCATAACTCTA
>CM037786.1:47134777-47148057 GCA_021229015.1 Solen grandis | reverse complement strand
AAATTTTTTTACCTGTAGACCTCAAAGGGGGGAATTTATGTCTTCACATGGGTTTCAGCTATTATCACTTCAAACACAGTCGATTACCAAAATTTTTTTTTAAAAATTGAAATTTTTCCTACTCTCCAACACATCTTTAAAGACAAGCTTTGGGCGGGGGATGGCCGTCAACAGGGCTCTTGTTAAAGTTGAATAAAGAACATGTAACGGGATAGATTACAAAACGATGATCTCACTAATGAGGTTGTCTTAATACAGATGTAGTCTCATTAGCGGATGGACTTAATACAGAGGTAGTCTCACTTGTGAGGTGATCTAAATACAGAGGTGGTCTCATTAGTGAGGTGGTCTTAATACAGAGTTGGTCTCACTAGTGAGGTGGTCTTAATATAGAGGTGGTCTCACTATTGAGGTGGTCTTAATACAGAGTTGGTCTCACTAGTGAGGTGATCCTAATACAGAGTTGGTCTCACTAGTGAGGTGGTCTTAATATAGAGGTGGTCTCACTTTTGAGGTGGTTTTTAATACGAGTTGGTCTCACTAGTGAGGTGATCCTAATACAGAGATGGTCTCACTAGGGAAGTGATCTTTATACAGAGATGGTCTTACAGTGCGGCTCGCGTTCAAGTTGGCATTTTTAGCATGTAACGTGCGTTTCGTGTCTGTGTAATGTGCGTGTAACGTGCGTGCGTGTACAGTGTAACCGTGTAACATTCTCAACGGGGTGGTACTTGTAGCATCGTTTATATCGGTGTAACGTGTTAACCGTTCAGCTGTTAAAAACTGCTGTCCAAAAGGGAGACGTGTTTTATTTGTGTCCATGTGAATTTGAGAAACGAGCTAATGCTGGGCTACTGTCTTATTTTTTATCATATGAAAAAAATTAATTGAAAGGATAATTTCGTTAAAACAACATTCCCGTAATACAATGAAAAAATCAACTGAACAGAATAATGGGAAAAAAAAAATTTTTTTCACATGATTATTTCCGTAAGGATAAACATATAGATTTCTAAACTGTAAATGTCACGGTGTAAAATCATTCGGCTTATTGTACTAGAACCCTGATGGAAATGAGTTCTTGATCGAGGTAAAAAACACATATTATCATGTGTGTTTGCGTCCTGTTTTTATCCCATGGAAAAACAACTGCTTATATGTGCTCTGGTGTGAAATGATACAACTTATGCTGTTGGATATACCATATTTCATAATGCACATTGCTTCAACTTTATATAAATTAATAATAAAATACGACTTACCGATTTCTAGGTCTCCCTCAGTCCTAACGAATATTATAACCACTATTTATTCCGTTACAGGTATAATGTAACTCAAAATTTGCTGGCTGGGAATTTATACTCTATCGTGCTGGTGGCACATTGTGTCGTTTAGCAGGGACTTCCTGTGTTTCCAGTTTGACACGATACACAATCTATGCACAGGAAATATTTAATTTTGACTTTCCCAAGACCAAGAGTACATTTGAGGAATTTTAGGTGTCAGACTGGGTAGCTGGACTCGGATTATACGTAAATCGTCACCTTGGCCTGGTACATGTAACATAACGTTTGACGACTTATGTGTAATTCTCTCTCCCGCCATCTCTCTCTCTCTCTCTCTCTTCTCTCTCATTAGCCTAGATGTTTTATATATACAATGAATTTAAAACTTCAACTATCATGCTCTTATTAACTAATTAAATTTAATTTTCATGTTATAACCGCAACAAATACATCCAAGACTTAAACCTTTCATCTACCTAAGGAAGCACTCGATAGGATAAACTTATTTAAATGAATTGCGTTTTTAAATTGACTCGATAAACTGATAAATGGTTAGGGAAATTAATTGCCGGAAAGCATAATTATAACTACTCGCTTTCATCTATCTAAGGAAAAACTCAATAAGATGAACTTATTGATCGATTGCGTTTTTGAATTTATTCGATAAACTGATAGGAAATTAGGAATTAATTGCCGAAAGCATAACTTTAAATATTCGCTTTTCCATACATATCCTTGTGATGTACAGGTAATTTTTAAAGATGAAATGGGCTCGATTTTTCCATTCCCAAAACTATTGAATGTTTTTATCTGTCTTTTTAAAATCATTTTGGGTTGGGTTTTTTTGTCTGTCTTCCAATAATGAGTAATCATACATTGGGATACACAGATTTGTATAATCGCAATTCTATTCGTTTTTTTATTAAAAGAATTAGAAAAAAAAAGATTGATAAGTGTCTATGGGCGAAAAAAAACTACAGCTAGTATATGTGGCTAAAATTATAGATTACCAACAATACGATACGATTTTTTTAATTCTGTGTTCAGATTTTGTTTCGGTAAATGGCCATCGGTAATTAATTAAAAAAAAAGGTAACTCTTTTGATTTCATTTATTGATTATATATGGAATTTTGTTCCCAAACTTTAATGATAGTGTGAAAAATAGATCATATGCATTGAATGGAGTATGCATTCATACTTGTACATGAACGTGATCATAAGAAAAAAAAAAGTAATCAATTCTTTCAGATCTTTTTGACGTATCTAAAAGAACAAACGTGAAAAAATAAATTTACTAGCAATTACATGTAGTTATTATAAATCTAAAACGAGAATTTAACACGATCGCTTGTCTCTTTATTCCTTCTTTAGTTCTCTTATTAACTAATGACCATAGAGAAGTAGTCCCATGGAGGAAAACACCGAGTTGACCGAAAAAGCCGGCAGAGTTTGCATCGTGCATCGTTCATATCGTGTGGACCGTGTATCGCGTATATAAACAAACGTGTAACGTACGTGCACCGTGTTTTCGTGCGTGTAACGTGCGTTCCATGTCCGTGTAACGTGCGTGTAACCCTGCGTTCCGTGTGACAACTTGAACGCGAGCCGCACTGTACATGCAGTGATCGGGAAAGATTTTTTTGTCCCTTTCTGAGGCAAAATCTATGGGAGGGGGTATCCGCCAGTTCATTTCTTTCCCTTAACTTATGATTCCATATTACATTATTGCATTTTCAAAACTTCTTATTACATTTACAAAATGCGTTACATTTTCGGATTTCTTATTACAATACCAAAATGCTTGTTTTTATTTTCAAATTCTTATTTCATTTGCAAAATGCTTATTACATTTTCAAAATTGAAATTTTTACTTTAAAAAAACACTTTTAATGATCGAGTTCTACATTAAAAAATTAATGTTTGTATGTTACAAATTCTTAAATGTAAAATTCTGCATTGTAGTTTTCATGGGCTTACTTTTTACTTATTATTTACATTTTGATTGAAAACGTTCGTTTAATCAAAAAGAATTAACTTTTATCATTTTTGAAGAAGAAACAGACATGTGAAAATAAACTTAGAAAACCAATTCTTCAACACAATAACGAAAGATAGAATTTGTCATATTGCAAACAACAATGTAATTGGCGGATATTTCCCCACCCGTATTTTACCGCCAGATGGCTTCTAGCAGAGCCAGATCCAGGAGATCAGGTTAGGGGTAATAAAAAAATGTAGACATGATGCCGCTTTGTCCGAGTCATTAGGGGGGTGTATTTCCAGTTGGACTTAGGATCTAGGGGAACTCCCCTGCGTTTTTTTTTTATTTAAAGCTGTGAAATTTTAAGTATGGTCCGGGAATTTTAGAGAGGGTACGTGCCGAGGGGCACCCCCTTTGGGAATCCGCCAGTGGCCAGAGCTATTTTTAATCAGCTGGGCTGACACACTCCTCACAGTGATTTGTCACGCTGCACAATGCTGGGAGATGGTATACATAGGTCAGTGTTGAATTTCAGAATACTCATTTAAGGGTGATAATTCGTATATTTCAGGTTGGAAACATGAGTCCGGTTGGAGATCTAAGCCTTCTAATAGACTGGCTGATGTTTCCATCAGGCCAGCATTCCATCTTCGCCATATATACATGTGATATTACTCATATGTCTAAGCCGGGGTTGAAATCTCAACCCACTTGTACACGGGCTGACACTTTTTCTTTCTCTTACCTTGCATACTTCGGATATTACTCGTACACATTGGTTGCAAATCTGAGTTTGTGTATAAAGCTCAGCACACTCACCTGATAGTCTTGTATAGCTAAGATATATTTAAAGTTGGAAATTAAAGCCCGGTCGTATCTTGGCCCACTAGACAGACGTATTTTTCCATTGAGTCTGTTTGTTTGAGGTTAATGTTCCACCAACGGTATTTCAGTCCATTTGGAGACTTTGTGTACTGAACAGGTATAGTGCTGCCACACTGCAGTATCACACCGCAGACAGGGTGACATGATACCATACACAATCACATTATCCTGACACCGGGTCAGCCAGTACTGGAACAGACCTTATATGCTGAAAGGCAAACAGGGAGCTATTTTACGACTTCGGTATGTCGCGGCTGGGGATCGAACCCCACAAACCTCCCGTTTCCGGGGCAAATGCTCTAACCACTCAGCCGTCAGGACCAGCCCTCTATACCACACATACCTGTGATATTATGCATATACAAATGTCGGAAATCTGAGCCTAGATAAAATCTCAGACGGACTGAAGGTTCCTTCTGAATATTGCAAAAGCGCAATACGACTCTTGGAGACTTCATACCCCATGACACCGATTCTATAGAACTTCAGCCCAGTGCTTAAAAAAGATCTGACACCTGGTCTGTAGCAGAACTTTCCAACTAAAACGTTTCTCAATCCTAAACGTAAATCAAAAGTCAAAAAATAAAAAGTGAAAACTACATTTTTGAATCTACATTTAGCAATTTGTAAAAATACAAATGTTAACTCCTACTTTAACTTTTAAAAGTAAACATGGCAGACAGAACTATATCTTTAAAAGTGAAATATTTAAGTAACAATTTCAAGGTTGTAATAAAAATTTCAAAGTGAATGTGACATTTTATGAAACAACTACAACTTGCTTTTTAAAGTCTAAAATGCATATTACTAACAAGAAAACTCAACTATTAACAATTGAATTTTTTCGGAAAAAAACTTTGAATTGACATACTAAATTTTAATTAAAAAGCGAACCCAAAATGTTAAATCACAAAAAGGACCATCACAAAAACAAAAGAAAAAAAAATAGTCTAACACCATACAAAATTAAGGCCATTCTGCCTGAAAATTAAAATCATTTTGCAATCAGTTGTTAAAAATAAAATTAAAATAATGCAATGTTAAATAATTTAATTTGACATCATCATTTAAAAAGAAAAAAAAAAAATTTAAAGGTTTTGACACTGTCAACTGATCTCTTTCAACTATCCAAGTTAATTAAACATCTACTAGCCATAGAGTTTCAAAAAAAAAAAAAAAATTGCCATTCATAATGCAAGCATTGAAGAATAAAATAATGTCCAAGGTATTTTCTAATCCAAAAACTAAAATCACCTAACACAAAAATCTTTAAAATTTTACAAAGCGGCATTCCCAAAATGGTATGAAACCCCTATCACCCGAGTCAGCTGGCCAGACACTGGCATGTTCCAGTTTCACACCATTTGAACTTTACTGCACAGTGTTTATTCTCCGTATGTAGAGTGATGTCAACAAGATGAAACTGAATCATGGAGGGGGACAGAGGAGGATTTGGTACACTTTCAAGATAATCGGCCAGCTTCTCACCCAAATTATAACAAACCCTTTGGGCCCAAATTTTTCTCATCCTGATTCCCCTTTTTCTGACCACATTGCATCACTAAGATTTATTAATGTCTGACAACTTGAAATGTGACACCATGACCCAATGCCCACCCCCCCCCCCCCCCCCCCCCCAAAAAAAAAAGAAAAAAAAAAGGCAGCCTCTTGAAAGAGATTGGGTTATGATCGAAAACACTCTGAAATGGTAAATAAACAAATGGTAGGAATCATACCGATATATGAATTGGTTTTTAAAGCTCACTGACCAACGGCTCAAGTTACTTTTGTTTACCCTTTCCTCCACTCCGTCATGTGTCGTCACCAATTTGCTTTTTAACCTCAACCACATTTTTTTGCCCAGTCTTCATAAACTTTCAAATTTCCTCCATAAAATCTTGACAGTTTGAATTTGGGTCATTGGGTCAAAAGAGTCACAAGGTCAAATCTTAAAAAAAAAAACTGTTTAACACTCAAAACCCCTATTTTGGCCCAATCTTCATGAAACTTGTCAATGTTTTTTTTCAAGTTGAATTGGGTCATGGGGTCAAAAGTAGTCAGGTCAAATCTTAGAAAAACCTGTAACACTCTAGGCCACATTTTTTGCCCAATCTTCTAAACATTGTCAAATGTTTGTTTGCAAAAGCTGGACAGTTCGAATTTTGGTCATTGGGGTCAAAAATTAGTCTGAGGTCAAATCTAGAAAACCTGAAACACTCTAAGCCACATGTTTGGCCCAATCTTCTGAACTTAGTCAAATGTTTTTCCATAAATCTCGAACAATTTAAATAAGGGTCATGTGGGTCAAAAAGTAGGTCATGAGATCAATCTTAGAAAAACTTGTTTAACACTCAGAGGCACATTTTGGCCCAATCTTCAGAAACTTGGTCAAATTTTGTTTTCATAAAATCTTTGGGGAAGTTTAATTGGGTCATTTGGGTCAAAAAGTAGGTCACGAGGTTAATCTTGAAAACCTTGTTTTAAAACTATAGAGGCCACATTTTTTTAGCCCAATCTTCATGAAAAATTTGTCAGAATTTTGTTTCCATAAAATCATGGACATTTTTTGGGGTTGGGTCATTTAGGTCAAAAAGTAGGTTCACGAGGTCAAATCTTAGAAAAACCTTGTTAATACTCTAGAGGCCACAATTTTAGCCCTATCTTCATGAATTTTGGTGGGAATGTCTGTTTCCATAAAATCTTGGACAAGTTTGAAATTTTGTCATGTGGGGTCAGTATGAAAAATGCAACATATGTTGCTCATTTATAATCAGGTGAGCGATTCGGGCGATCATGGCTCTCTTGTTTGTCACATGATAGAAATTCATGATGAAGATCGACCATTTTGGTCCAGTAAATGCAGTTTTTGATTTACCCTTATTGTCTTAACTACTAACTTAAGATTGGCCAATTGATATTTTTTGGTCAAATCGCCAATGGCCGACATTAATCAGAATCACTGATTCCTTTATTGAGGTGGTCTAAATATAGATGTAGTCTCACTAGTGAGGTGGTCTTAGTACAGGTGTGGTCTCACTAATGAGTTGGTCTTAATACAGGAGAGGGCTAACTAGTGAGGTGATCTTAATACAGGGGTCTCACTAGTAAGGTGGTCTAAATACAGATGTAGTCTCACTAGTGAGTTGGTCTTAATACAGGTGTGGTCTCACTAGTGAGGTGATCTTTATACAGGGTCGCTCTCACTAGTGAGGTGATCTTAATACAGAGGTGGTCTCACTAGTAAGGTGGTCTCAATACAGATGTAGTCTCACTAGTGACTTGACTTGACTATTTGAGTTTACTGTCCCTTTGACAGTAGTTCTGTCATATTTGTGACGTCCAGCTAATTACAGGTGGAGGAAGACCCTGAATGCATGGAGACATCCGGGTAAAACCACCGACCTACCGTAAGCCAGCTGGAAGGCTTCCTCACATGAAAATCTGAATGACCCTGCCAAGATTCGAACCCACATGGTAAGGTGCTGAGTGAGTGTTAAAGTCAGTGACTTTACCCTCTTGGATACAGTCTCACTAGTGAGTTGGTCTCAATATAGAGGTGGTCTCACTAGTGAGGTGATCTTAATACAGAGGTGGTGTCTTTAGTGAGGTGGTCTTAATACAGATGTAGTCTCACTAGTAAGTCAGTCTAAATACAGAGGTGGTCTCACTAGTGAGGTGATCTTAATACAGAGGTGGTTTCACTAGTGAAGTGGTCTCACTAGAGAGATGGTTTTGATACAGAGGTGTCTGAATACAGAGGGGGTTTTAATATAGAGGTGTTTCAATATAAAGATTGTATTGATACAGAAGTGCACTTAATACAGAGGTGGTCTGGACATTTACTGTATTTTTTCTTAATATTAACAAAAACATTATTATTCATTTTATAATTTTCAGTTGAGGATGTAAGGCTCGTTATTCGGCCTGGATTCACAGAAGATGCTCTGTCGCTCTTTTTGAGAGGCCACAAAAATTTTCCACCAAGTGGACTGGATGTAAATGTCAGTTGATGTCAAGGGAGACCATGCTGTTGTGACCTTCAAAACTGAAAAGGTTAGATCTTTTGGTACTTGTTTTGTCAATTTGTGTGTTTTGCTTGCAGCTGTTTTTTCTAAGGGGGCCATCATTAATGCCTCAGATATCAAGGGTCATCCAAGTATTCATCAGTTTTTGGTTTAATCTAAACAAAATGAAAAGAAACAGTTTATTACAATCAAAGAACTTTAATAATGCAAAACTTAAATTTGAATAAAATTAAGATTATATTATGGATGTTTAATTTTTAGAAAATTATAAATTGATATTTATGAGCGGTGTATCCAGTAAAAAAATCTGTATCAGGGACACAAAAAAAAGGTGCATCTGACCTGGACTCGCACCTGGACATTAAGCTTTTCACGTAGACTGCTCTTTTATCTGTGCTAGCAAGTTTAATCTATTTTGATTTATTAGTTCCCTGATATTTACATTGATAAAATATCAGCCTGGTGGCCAAGTGGTTAGAGTATGTGCCCTATAAACAAGTGGTTGTGGGTGCGATCCCTAGCCACAAAATGCCATAGCCAACAATCAAAGGACTAAGTGGAATAGTAAAGGAAGAAGTCAAGTGGCTTGTAATTTAGATTTTCCGCATCAAAATGGATCTTGTAGCTAATATATCATTTTACTATGAGGGCGGGAACATATGTCAATGAATGACATATTTTTATTTTCCATATACATATTAGATTAACCAAAGACATATTACATGCCAGAGAGATTGTTGCCCTTCATGTACAGCAAACCACTGGCTTATAAGTTGCACAAATTCATTCATAGTATACATACAGTGATTAATATAGAAATTCTCTATAATGAGTCCTAGGGCTCACATGTTTGAAACAAATGAGTCCCAAGTTTAAGTTATGAGTCCCAAGCCAAAATTATGAGTCCCACAATCATGAACATTTCCTCATACAGAAAGAATTCTAAGCAAGAGTGTTAAACAGATTGATTTTTTTTTTTTCAATTTTCTTTGCTTCATTTAAGAAACATGATTGTGTACTAATGATAACAAAATGTGTCAATAAAACCACCATTTTAATACTTTATTTCACAGAAATGGAAAAAAAAGAACTGTTGAAATTTAAAATTAAATTGTATAAATATTTATTTTATTAGCTCACCTGAGCAAAGCTCAGGGGGAGCTATTGTGATCCCGTGAGTGTCCGTGTCCGTCGTGTGTCCGTCGTCCGTCGTGCGGCGTCAACAATTTAGTGTTTACACTCTATCACCTTTATTTCTTAAGCAATCATCTTCAAACGTTACGAAAATGTTTATAATCATAATGACTTGATTGAGTTCAATTATGGCTGAGATCGGTCAATTAAGTCAGGAGTTATGCCCCTTTTAATATTCAAAAAATGCCAGATTTCACGTTGTTTACACTCTATCACCTTTATTTCTTAAGCAATCATCTTCAAACTTTAAGAAAATGTTTATAACCATAATGACTTGATTGAGTTCAATTATGGCTGAGATCGGTCGATTAAGTCAGGAGTTATGCCCCTTTTAATATTAAAAAAATGCCAGATTTCACGTTGTTTACACTCTAGCATCTTCATCTTTTGAGCAATCATCTTCAAACTTTAAGACAATGTTTATAACCATAATGTCTCGATTGAGTTCAATTACGGCTGAGATTGGTCAATTAGGTCAAGAGTTAAGACCCTTTAAATTTAGAAAAATGCCAGATTTCACTTTGTTTACACTCTATCATCTTCATCTTTTGAGCAATCATCTTCATGATTATGACCATAATGCCTCAATTGAGTTCAATTATGGCTGAGATAGGTCATTAGGTCAGGAGTTAAGCCCCTTTTAATTTAAAGAAATGTCAGATTTCACTTTGTTTACACTCTAGCATCTTCATCTTTGGAGCAATCATCTACAAACTTTATGACAATGTTTATGACCATAATGTCTCTATTGAGTTCGATTATGGCTGAGATTGGTCAATTAGGTCAGGAGTTAAACTCCTTTTTATATATTATAAAAATGCCATATTTTACTTTGTTTACACTCTAGCATCTTCATCTTTTGAGCAGTCATCTTCAAACTTTATGGCAATGCTTATGACCATAATGTTTCGATTAAGTTGAATATGGCTGAGATCCGTTAATTAGGTTAGGAGTTAGTCCCCTTTTAATATAAAAAAATGCCAGGTTTCACGTTGTTTACACTCTAGCATCTTTATCTTTTGAGCAGTCATCTTCAAACTTTATGACAATGTTTATGACCATAATGTCTCGATTGAGTTTGATTATGGCTGAGATCGGTCAATAAGGTCAGGAGTTAAGCCCCTTTCAATATTCAGAAAATGCCAGATTTCAATTTGTTTACACTCTAGCATTGAGCAATCATCTTCAAACTTTATAGCAATGGTTATGACCATAATGTCTCGACTGATTTTGATTAAAGCTAAGATCTGTTGATTTGGTCAGGAGTTTTGCCCCTTTTAATGTAAAAAAAATGCCAGATTTCACTTTGAACTTTCTCATTTTCTTTTTTTTAACAATCATCTTCAAACTTTTGGACATTGTTTATGCAAAAATGTTTAAATTTGAGTTCTTTGTGGTGGATGGGCCAATTAGGTCGGGATTTATGCCCCTTTTAATACAAAAAAATAAGATTTCACTTTGTTTACCTCACCAATTCATTTTTTTTTAAAATTTTTTTTTAAAAATTTTAAGACAATGTTTATCCCATAATCTCGAAATTTGGGGGTTCAAAATATTGATATGACTTGTTTATTTAGGGGGTATGCCCTTTTTCCCAAAAAAAACCCAGATTTCACTTTGTTTACACTTGCACTTTATTTCTTAACATCATTTTTCTATTGAGCGATCAAGGGCCTTTTGGGCCCTCTTATTTACCTTAGGTCATAAAAATATACCCTCATTTAAATTTCCAGTGAAATTTCCCTTTTCCCATGAGAAAACTATTAAAAAAAAGATATTTTTTTTTTTATTTTTAGATATTTTTGTTGGTTAGAAATTTTATTACTGATATAAAATTTTTAAGAGCTACAAAAAATTTGGCATCCCTCAACACATAACATTTCCACATTAAAATGTGTCACACATTACAATTAAAAACGAAATAACAATCAACTGTCTAGTAAAACCCAAAAGGGGGGGCGAAACAAACTTTAAATGATTAAAACCCAATGGTCTTTAAACCCCGAATTTTTTTCCCAAGACCAAGAAGGTGTGTCAAAAGCTCTGTTTTTTTTTAGAGTAAAATTCTGATGCAAACCCGATATTGTATTGTATTTTTTATTTGCTTTACCTGATGATGTTTCTTCCTTGTTTTTTAAATTTGGTTTTTTTAAAAATGATTTTTTCCTTGTTTATGTGAATTGCTGTATGTTTTAAAAAAAAAAAAAAATTCCTACCTTAAATATCAACAAAAAATGGACGCCATTTTGGGAGAGGGGTTTACCTTGTTTCAGCTCTGTTTTTTTTAAAATCTTTTCAAAAAAATCTATCAAATTTACATAGGAAATCAAAAAAATTGCTTTTCTTCAGCAAAAAAAACAAAATATCAAAAAACAAAATCTCCATATGCTCCAAATTAAATTTGAAATATTTGTGATTCGCTATATCCCCAGAAATGAAATACATTTTGGAATGGTTTTTGATTTTTACTTTTTAAAAATTTTTTTTACTTTGGCAAGCTTTTGCCATAATTTTCGATTAAGTTAAAGGGTGAGATCGGGTTAATTAGGTTAGGAGTTTTGTCCCCTTTTAAATTTAAAAAAAAAAGCCAGGGTTTTCCCTTGTTTACACTCTAGCATCTTTTCTTTTGAGCAGTCATCTTCAAACTTTAGACAATTTTTATGACCATAAAGTCTCTTGATTTGATTTTTGGCTGGAAACGTCTAAGGGCAGGAGTAAACCCCTTTCAATATTCAAAAAATGCCAGATTTCAATTTGTTTACACTCTAGCTTGAGCAAACTTAAACTTTATAGCAATGGTTTGACCATAATGTCTCGACTGATTTTGATTAAAGTAAATCTTTGATTTGGTCAGGATTTTTTCCCCCCTTTTAATTAAAAAAATGCCAGATTTCACTTTGATTACATTTTTAGCTCTTTATTTTTTTTAACAATCACTTCAAACTTTTTGACATTGTTTTTTACAATAATTCTTAATTGAGTTCAATTGTGGGTGAATGGGGCCAATTAGGTCAGGATTATCCCCTTTTTAAAACAAAAAAATCAAGATTTCACTTTTTTTTACTCTCTACCAACTTTTTTTTTTTAACAAATCTTTTTTAAATTTTAAGACAATGTTTTTGCCCCTAATCCGCAATTGGGTTCAATTATAATTGATATCGACTTGTTTATTTTTGGGGTAGCCCTTATCACCATAAAAAAAGCCAGATTTTACTTTGTTTAAATCTGCATCTTTATTTCTTAAGCAAAATTTTTTCTCAGTGAGCGATCAAGGGCCACTTGGCCCCCCCTATTTACCCTTTGGCTAAAAAAGTATAGCCATCTATTTTAAAATTCCAGTGAAATTTCCCTCTTTACCCGAAAAATATTTAAAAAAAGGATATTTTTTATTTTTCTGTTAGAAAAATTTTGTTGTGTTTGAAATTTTATTACTGTATATCCCAATTTTTTTAAAGCGACTAATAAATTTGGATCCCCCAAACATAACTGTTCCACATTTAAAAGTGTCACACATTTCAAATTTCAATGGAAAAACAATCTACTGCGATGAAACCAAAGGTGGGGAAACAAACATTTTTAAAAAGCTTAAAACCCAAAGGTCTTTAAACCCAATTCTTTAAAACCAAGAATGTGTGATAACCTGTTTTCTTTTTGAGTGAAATTCTAATGCAAATCCGATATTGATTGTATTTTTAGTTTGCATTGCCTGATGATGTTTCTTCCTTGTAGTTTAAATTTTTTTTTATTTGAAAAAGATTATTTCCTTGATTATAGTGACTTGCTGTATGTTTAAAAAAAATAAATTCCTACTCTTAAATATCACAAGGAATAAAAAAAGGGGCCATTTTGGGAGGGGGACCTTGCTTCAGCTCTGTTTTTTTTCAAATCTTTCATAAATCTTTTAAAA
>CM037786.1:47084677-47134677 GCA_021229015.1 Solen grandis | reverse complement strand
ATCAGGTTTTATGCTGTTCGCTGCTCCTCAGTGGTCTGGTAATGAGGATTTTACAATTAAATTTGGTAAGGTTTGAGTTTGTCTTTCTGCAGATCAGGCTTTATGTGGTACCTACTGAGTGCGTCAAAATGAGTCTATATGAGGGAAAGGGTTAAGACAGATCAGGCTTTATGTGGTACCAATTGAGTGCGTCAAAATGAGTCTATATGAGGGAAAGGGTTAAGACAGATCAGGCTTTATGTGGTACCTATTGAGTGCGTCAAAATGAGTCTATATGAGGGAAAGGGTTAAGTACGACCACCTTGGAAAAAAACGCCCAATACTTTATTTCGTGTTTTTTAAACGATATATGCAATGGGGCATATTTCAGCAATAAATTAGTATATTTTCATGTCCTAAATACAAATTTTAAAGATGTGTCAACCTCTGAAAAAAACAAAATGACGAGAAATATCGAAGTTCTATACTTAAGGCGTATTTTTAAAGTCATTGAATATATGTTACAGTGACATACAATTGCATGATCATATTCATATTTTTTTACCGAGTTAAAAGTTAATTTAGCCATTTATTTTCCGACAGTTATTTGAACTATGGGTTTTTAATGATAAAATGATAAACCGTTTTTCTTCAACATACGACTTCACAATCTTATCGGAAAGAGAAAGTTAGTTTACTGCACCAGAGTCGAATTCAATCAACAATTCTTAGCGCTAAGTAAAACTTAAGTACTTAAGGGCGAATTTCATTAGTCTTGTTTCTAGATAACCAAATATTTCATTTTTAAAAATATTGTTATTTACCATGGTACAATTTAAGCCAGCTAGTCAAGTACTTGAACATTTCATAAAATAGGAGATTGTATCTACAATTTAAGTATACTTAGCGCTGAGTATTGTTGGTGGAATTCGGAAAAGACTTCGTAATGTTTCTTGTTATACGTACATTGTATTTAATTTTTTTTTACATTTAAAAAGGTAGAGAGTCGTCTATAAT
This sequence comes from Solen grandis, assembly GCA_021229015.1. NCBI lineage: Eukaryota > Metazoa > Mollusca > Bivalvia > Adapedonta > Solenidae > Solen > Solen grandis. Next base: position 47,133,681 of record CM037786.1, on the reverse strand, counting down.
TTCACTGAATTTTCTGATAGAGCCCCCCAAAAAGTAGTTCCGTTTCTGGTATCCAGCAAAACAAAAAGAGGTTTGGAAGTTTTGGACTTTTTTTCATGAAACGAAAGGTAAAAAAGAAAACCCTTTGGACCGTTCGTTAAAAATGAGGGTTGGTTGTGAGACCAGAAACGGAACTTTTTTTTTTGGTCCAGTTAACGAATTATTTGCGTAACCATGGTTATTTATTTTTATTTTCATTTATTGTTGAAGTGGCGAGTTAAAGCTTAATTGTTTATAACTTTGTTTTACTCTTTTTCTTTTATTGTAATGGCTAGCAATTATTTTCTGATTATTATGGCCATATTCTTAGACTTGCGTTCATGGATAACCCATGAGTGAGGTCCTGTTTATTTTAGTGTTTTTTTTTATTTTCACTGAACCCTTATGTGCAATATTAAAATGTAACATTTGTATGTTTGTATTTTACTTATAAAATATACAGAAATAAATATGCATAAAAGAAAAAAAAGAAGATCAATGAACAAAAATTGTAACTTTCAGCAATTTATTGAATTTCCAAGTACTTAATGAATAAATTAGCAATTAAGCAGAAATCACAAGCTTTTATCGTAAGTCTTTATCAAACTAGAAAAGTCGCAGTACCACCCAAACCCGAATAAAAAAAAAAAAAAAAAGAAAAAAAAAAGATATTAAGCTATTGCCTTAACCTCTCCCTCTCTTTCTCTCTCTCTCTCTCTCTCACTTTTTTTTCTCTCTCTCTCCGGGCGCGCACATTGCAGTTATTTTCTCTATAGACAAAGAAGGAAAATTAAAACGATCCATGAGAATTTTCTAAAACTTTGCATGATTATAGAGCATTACATTAGAAACTAAACTCGGGAAGAAAAAGTTTGAGTTATTTGCCCCGATACAAGATTATATATTGCGGTATAGGTGATGTACATGTTTAAAATGTGGTCCGGAACAAGCATATATGGCAGTATAGGTGATGTCCATATTCAAAATGTGGTCCGGAACAAGCATATATGGTGGTATAGGTGATGTACATGTTTAAAATGTGGTCCGGAACAAGCATATATGGCAGTATAGGTGATGTCCATATTCAAAATGTGGTCCGGAACAAGCATATATGGCGGTATAGGTGATGTCCATATTCAAAATGTGGTCCGGAAGAAGTATATATGGCGGTATAGGTGATGTCCATATATGTCGTATGACCCAGAACAGGTGATGTCCATCTTTGAAGTGTGGCCCGGAGCAAGCATTCATGACTTTAAAGGGGGTGTCCATAATTGTTGTGTGGTCCAGATTAAGCATTCATGACATTAACGCTTGTGGTGGACGTGATGCTTACACCACCACCAACATTTACTGAAAGAATCAAGATTTATTGGTTGTAATAAATGTATATAAGCAAGTTATAATATAAACATTTCTGTAAAATAATTTGGTTATTCACGATAAGAAAATCAAATATTACAAATAACGAGGCATTATTTCGTAATAACGAACAAACAGATCAGATAACAATCTCGTTATAACGAGATAATATATCGCCAAAACGAGATAAGAATTTTTTTCTTTATTTTGGAAATATTTGGCCTTTGCATAAAATATAAAGACTGCGAACGTGGTGTTTCATGAAGCAGCAATGTTATGCTTTAGAAATTTACAGGGAATTTTTTTTCTTGAATTTGAAATTACAGTATGAGTAATTTGACTAAAATGTGTTTTTCATTTTAATTAAACGTTTAGGGGACAAGAAAATGCCTTATATTGCACATAGATTCCAAATGTCATAGATATTGTTAGTAATTAATTATTTAGTACAGAGACTTTTTCCTATTTAGTCTATGCCTTTGAGTTGATTACTGCATGCGATATACATAAAAGTATATTTTGAAATTTAACAGTGAAAATTATAGAAATATAATCAGTCTCTTTCCAACATAAAATAGAATGAAAATCTTTTTTTGTGGAAGATGCAACAATCTTTTTCATCTGATGTACCTCGAAAATTATATTTCCATTCCTTGCTACGCCACTCGTGAAGTTCACTTGATGAAATAAAAGTGACGCTTCTTGCTGTACGGTCAAGGTCATACAAAATCCTAAAGGACTACAGTGGAAATTAGGGTCATCTCACTTCTGTGTTATTTTTGGTTTAAGTTGCTAAATACATTTTAAAGACTGCTTTATATTATCTATAAACCTTTGTAAACCATGATGCATGTTATCCTCAGCCGATATAGATTTGTCTTTCCAAAGTCAAAAGGTCAAGCTTGTTAGTTTCTGTATGTGTATATGAAAAAGCCCAATTTAGTGACGCATTTACTTTCTATCACGAAATATATGGCAGACTCATACTAATTTTAAAAAACATGTGAAATATTGAATAATCAAATAATTAAACTCAGCTTACGATCTCTTCTTGAATACTCCTCCCGTCGCTTTCTGTCTCTCAATCTCCCTCTCTAAGATATCTAACTCAAGATCCCCAGCGGCAGGTCAATGTCATCTAATTCATCAAGCTCACCATTGTCGTCGTCAGCAGTTCCTGTGATAACTGTTATGTATTCATGGATTAACTTAGTATTAATTTATGTAGTGTACGACGTATATGTAATCATGGATTAACTTACTATTAATTTATGTAGTGTACGACGTATATGTAATCATGGATTAACTTAGTATTAATTTATGTAGTGTACGACGTATATGTAATCATGGATTAACTTACTATTAATTTATGTAGTGTACGACGTATATGTAATCATGGATTAACTTACTATTAATTTATGTAGTGTACAACGTATATGTAATCATGGATTAACTTAGTATTAATTTATGTAGTGTACGACGTATATGTAATCATGGATTAACTTACTATTAATTTATGTAGTGTACGACATATATGTAATCATGGATTAACTTACTATTAATTTATGTAGTGTACGACGTATATGTAATCATGGATTAACTAAGTATTAATTTATTTAGTGCACAACGTATATATATATATAGTGTTTAACACATTTCTTGTATCTGGTGTTTTCACTTTTCGAACTTGTTCCTGAAGGATGCGAGTGATTGAAGGATGCAGTGATGTATAGAATATATAGTTTATAATAGATATAGTATAATAGATATATTATAATAAAATATGTAGTATAATATGTATAGATTATGTATAATAATATATGTATAATAATGATATAGATTATAATAGATATATGTATAATAGATATTGATAATAATATATGTATAATAAATAATTATATGTATAATTTAGATTATTATAATAGATATATGTTATAATAGATATATGTATAATAGATATATGTATAATAAAATGATATGTATATTTAAGATATATATATAATAGATATATGTTTAATAGATATAAGTATAATAGATATATATATAATAGATATATGTATAATAGATATATGTATAATAAATATATGTATAATAAATATATGTTTAATAAATATATGTATAATAGATATATGAATATTAGATTATGTTAATAGATATATGAATAATAGTTATATGTATAATAGATATATGTATATTGATATATGTTTAAAAGATATATGTATAATAGATATATGAATATTAGATATATGTATAATAGATATATGTATAATAGATATATGTATAATAGATATATGTATAATAGATATATGTATAATAGATATATGAATAATAGATGTATGTTTAATAGATATATGTTTAATAGATATATGTATAATAGATATATGAATAATAGATGTATGTTTAATAGATATATGTTTAATAGATATATGTATAATAGATATATGAAGGATAGATATATGTATAATAGATATGTGTATAATAGATATATGTATAATAGATATATGTATAATAGATATATGTATAATAGATATATGTATAATAGATATATGAATAATAGATATATGTATAATAGATATGTGTATAATAGATATATGTATAATAGATACATGTATAATAGATACATGTATAATAGATATATGAATAATAGATATGTGTATAATAGATATATGTATAATAGATATGTGTATAATAGATATATGTATAATAGATATATGAATAATAGATATGTGTATAATAGATATATGTATAATAGATATGTGTATAATAGATATATGTATAATAGATATGTGTATAATAGATATATGTATAATAGATATGTGTATAATAGATATATGTATAATAGATATATGTATAATAGATACATGTATAATAGATACATGTATAATAGATATATGTATAATAGATATGTGTATAAATAGATATGTGTATAATAGATATATGAATAATAGATATATGTATAATAGATATATGTATAATAGATATATGTATAATAGATATATGTATAATAGATACATGTATAATAGATACATGTATAATAGATATATGAATAATAGATATATGTATAATAGATATGTGTATAATAGATATATGTATAATAGATATATGAATAATAGATATATGTATAATAGATATATATGTATAATAGATATATGTATAATAGATACATGTATAATAGATATATGTTTAATAGATATATGTATACTAGATATATGAATAATAGATATATGTAATAGATATATGAATAATAGATATATGTATAATAGATATATGTATAATAGATACATGTATAATAAATATATGTGTTTCATGCTAAAGTTGCATGTGTTTGTACATTCACAGGCACATGCAGCGTTTCTCATTTGTTTCCCCACTTTATTTTCTATTATTTGGCTGTTAATCGATGTTAATATGATAAATACAAGAAATATCGTTTAAAAGATATACAGCGTTAGAAAGAAGCAAAACAAAATATTATGAAAGTAAGTGTTAAAATATAATTTATTTAATATAATAAAGCTAACAAGTTTTAAATGATCTGTGGTTTTGTCGCTAAATTTAAGAGATGAAATATACTAGCCAGTGAAAAAAAAGAAAGAAAGGGACAAACATGTTAAAAAAAGAATGATCCATCAGTGTTTTTCGATCTTAAGAAGAAGAGCACTTAACCAACAGCCACGGAGGCTGTTGCTAGATGTAGCTTATGTTAGCAAACTTATACAATGCGAATTTGCGACTTAGAAGGACGAGTCAACTACTAAGATTATCGTAACTACGTTTTCTAAAGACTCACAACTGTTTACTTTTTCAACTGTGTGGATTTTTATGTTTGAATTTTTCCACTGGGTGTTTTTATGTTTAAATAGGTAGATAAAATTGTTATTTGGTAATTGACGATCATGCAGAAAGATATGTACCCTGAAACTCCTATTTTATGATGGAATATACTATAATTTATGCAAACCAGTGAAACACGTGCTTTTCCAAACTCTTAGGTTATTAGATTCAAGAAATAGGTCAAAATCAGCTTACGCCGAAAAATGGCAGATTTCGCAGGTTAATTAATACTTAATTTCACAAAGCATTTGATGAATGATGGAAAAAAGAATGATAATGCATTTCAAAACTTTATAAGCGAATAATGAGAAAATGTAAACAAGTTAGTGTTTTACATTTTTGATCGGAAGATATTTTAATCCGAAATTTTGCGTTGGCTTCGAATTTGCTATATCTTTCTTATTTCCTGAAAGCTGTTTATAGGATGAAAATCGAGACTAGATAAAAGTGTTTTTAGGAATAATATACACTTGGTCAGGTCACCATACCCAGCATTAAGGCATAAAAAGGTTACCTTGCACCTTTTTATGGGTTTGATGATCAATATTTTTTTTTGTCTTTTTGGGGACGATAATCGGTCCGTCTCAAAAAGCAATGCAGCCTTACTTTTCTAAATTATGTATTATCTTGGTGTATAACATCAATATAGTTACTTCATGTATTACTTATATTTTTCATTCTATTAACATCGTAACCACACTTATTTGATTTTGTTTATGTGTATTTTTTTATGGAGAAAGCGTGGGATATTTCAAGAGATGGGCATTTTATCTATACAGAAGTTGGATTCTGATGTATTGAGTAAGTTTTGAAATGATTATATGGGAAAGAATTATTCTTTATGAATTACTCTTTTGAAAAAAAAGTTTCGTGAAAATATAGACTTCTCAAACTTAACCAGCACAGTGGCTCAATGGTAGAGTGACCGTATTGCGTTCGGGAGGTCTGTGGTTCGGATCCCATCCGGAGCACTTCTGCCGGTGACTGCGTCAAAATTAAAGACGTATAAAACTGGTACCAGATGCACCCTTGCCTGGCACTCGGCAGAATGGGGCTGTTATGGAAACATGAAGTCCTCAATACTGGTTCTAGTAATAAACTTGTCTCCCGTTTATCGGTGCTATACACCGGTTAAGTAAAAGAACCAAGGGGGTATATTCGCAAAATGGGCTAGGGTATCGCACCCGGACTCCCTAGTATCCATCCAATGCTTCTGCATATCATCAGCAAAGAATCAGGACCCACACGTGGGTAATCCTTGACCGTAATGGCCATAATAATCAGGAAATTATTGCTAGCCATTACAATAGAAAAAGAGGATTAAGAAGATTGATTGATCAAATGATCAAAGATGATAAATTATATGTAATTGATGACGCCGCAGTCTTCAATATATAAAACTGAAGACGTGAGGGAAACATTTGCGGACCGGCTGATTGTCAGTTTCCATGTTTTCACAAATGCTTAAAGTGAAATTGACCTCTTAAAATACAATGCTCTATAGTTATATCTCAAAACACGACAAATTTGTTTTTATTATATTAATTATTAGTAAAAGTTTTTATCAAATATCGTCGCTTTTGGATTCAGTAATTATATAACGGGGATCAGGCCTCTTTACATAGGCCTCGACTGAAAAGAAAATATATATGACATCATATTAATAACATGGTGGTAAAATTTACACGACATTTCAGATTCATTACGCATTTTATTATAGAATTCTTTTTTATCCATAAGGTCTTCCTTCCTAATAGCCATATTCCATATCTTGCCACTGGTTGGTTATATTTCTTTGAAACTTTGTCAGTTTGAAGACATTCAAAAATAATAATATTACACCAATTATCTTATTTGGGGAGATAATTCACATATGTATAAGTTAACATTGAAGCTTTTTGAAAATATATATTTTCTGTGAATACGAAAAATTAAATTTTATTTATGAGAAAAACTCATGGTAGAAATATGCATTTTGTGATTGTGTATCAACTTTTGTGAAAAAATACTTTACTAATAATAAATATAAATAATAATAAAAATAATCAAGGGGAGGTAATAAAAGAACTTCTGTCACTTGTCATTACATGTCAATTTTTCCCTTAATCCCGTGAACACACACACACACACGCACCGAAAAAAACCCAAAACACAACAAATCTTCAACATATAATAAATTATATTACGGGTTATATGACAAACTTAATAAACAGGGTACAGATTATTGAAATTTAACCAATCTCAAACCAGACCCACTGCAGTGTCTTTAATCACTGTTTCGTAGCTTAAGTGGACATATTAAACAGAGAAAAGAAACTCCTTTAAAAGCCAGTGGAAAATGTTGTTTATGCACGCAGCTGATAATTGAAGTTTGCAAGTTTAAAAAAAATAGGGACAAATCACAGAGAAAAAAATAACCATATAAAAAATACACGAAATTATTTCTATAACGCAAGGAATTATTTTCAGTTTGATTTATGTTCAAAATTCCTTTAAATTATGCTTTAATTTCAACAAGTGTATAGCAGAAACTCAACAAAATTACAAAATTCTTTTCATGCAGGTACTTTTTCTTTTTACATAAAATATTTTTATTATTTATTTTAATAAATAATGTATCATTTTGATGGTAATCTAATGTTTTATTGTAAGATAAGCTTAATCTTCAATAAAAATAAGAGATATTTGAAAACTTGACTTTGCGAAGATTTGACAATATGACGCGTACTTTTGTGAGACTTAAACAAGTTGCCAGTCTTTGTTAAGGTAAATCCCTGTAATGGTTCGGACCTCATTGCCTTTCACAGAGATAACAAATGTTTCCTACTGTTTCAATAGGGTTTCTTGGTTATCTTGGTAGATGTTAAGTGGTCCAAGACGTAGCGGAACCATTACAGGGACTTAACCTTAAATATATCACGCCCCACAGCAACTATACGAGTAGTGTGTTATGATGAAACTATTAACGATGATTGGGAATTTATTAAAGATAAATAAACTTCAGTACTTGCCTGTATTTCATGGAAGATTTCTGAATAAAACCGCTAGAATATCTATTGAAATCAGACGACTGTTCCAAATCACCATTTTTTTTGAATGTCAAAAATGGTTTATCTTTTAATCAGATACTTAAAACTGACTAGTCATGCGTTTTTATTCAGCCTGATATTTTTAACGTAACTATAATATTTGAAATGTATAGTCAACAAGATTTTGATTTTGCTGAAGATCTTCAGAATTTTCCCTAATTTGTTGCAACGAAGAGACATGACATATGCACTAACAACTATTATTTCTTACACGCTTTTCATGAGTGTTAAAAAGTTATAAATTCAAAATAATAAAGATCTTATTTTCTGAACTGTATTATAACTTTAAACACCGTGAATATTTCATACGCCAGTAAAAAATATAACTAGTCTTTGCAATATTTGACATTTCATTAAGATTTGATAAATAAAAATGTTCTTTTAGACTTAGTGTTGGCCGATTTGACAAGGGGCGAATTGCTAAGTATAGGACATAGCGACAACAAGTTCAATCTATACTCCTGCTCGCGTACACTGCAGTTTCATGGTCCTCTACATAAAGAGACCCTCCTCATACTTAAGGGGATGACACCATTTAGACTTAATTAGTAAGTTGCCATGTTCACTTTGGCTTCAAAATTTCTGGTTTTATTAAGTACCTACCTCACACCTTTTCATGAGCCTTTTCAAAATTCGACCTATTTCGGCATTCCAGTTTATCTTTAAATAGTTTGGGTCACATTCCGGGATCTGCACATAATGCTGCATATAGCGGCGGACGGACCCTCTTTAAACCCGGAGCAAAAACCACAACTAAAATTATTTGTGTCAGTACATAAAGCCAAATGTTGTTCAGAACTACATTTAATATTACATCTGATTTTGAACTTTGAAACCGTATTTCAAGCAAAAATGTCAAATTTGATAACTTGAAATATCTTACCTGGAAGAACAGAGCACAGAATCAACAAGAGGAGAAAATATCGTGAAACATCCATGTCTTAAGGGTTCAGTATTACCAGTTCGAATGAAATCATAAGAATCATCTGCAAATCCTGTTTAGATGAGAAGCGCAATAACGACCTTGCAAGGGACCTGATGCATGTCGATTTATCGTTGAAATAGTTAAATATATCCGCTTTACATTTTGAATGACGCAAATCGTTATTTAATAGATATTCAAAATCCGGTTTTAAGGTCCTTGAACACCCCAAGGTTGCCTTGACACGTACTTTAATTTCAAAAGTAAATATCTACATACCTACTAGAAAATCTGCCGTGTGCATTTTAAGCACAGCCACCATTGCAAGATCAAATGACACAGAGGATACATGTTTTTTTTTGTAAGATTGAAATTTCTTTAGCGTTTGATCATAAAAAACAATATTTTCAAGAGTGACAAAGTCATAGTAAACATAGACAAGTGTCTACTTTTCCTTATATGGCTGGTTTATGGGGATTCTTTTCATTTCATTTTATTAAACATGACATGCTTAATATCTGTATCTTATAAAACAGCTTGTCAGTTGAACATATGTAGCCGTTATTATGGCTTGCCAGCTTACCACATGTAGAGGTTAACAAAGGTTGTCAGTTTATCTGTAAAACACCTTCTAACAAAATGTAGGCTTTAACAAAGGTTGCCTGCTAAGCACATGTAGTCGTTAACACAGGTTGCCTGCTTAACACTTGTAGCCGTTAGCACAGGTTACCTGCTTAACACATGTAGCCGTTAGCACAGGTTAACTGCTTAACAAATAAAGCCGTTAACACAGTTTGCCTGCTTAACACACGTAGCCGTTAGCACAGGTTATCTGCTTAACACATGTAGCCGTAAGCACAGGTTACCTGCTTAACACATGTAGCCGTTAGCACAGGTTACCTGCTTAACACATGAAGCCGTTAGCACAGGTTACATGCTTAACACATGACAGTTCCTCTTAACACATGTAGCCGTTAGCACAGGTTACCTGCTTAACACATGTAGCCGTTAGCACAGGTTACCTGCTTAACACATGTAGCCGCTAGCACAGGTTACCTGCTTAACACATGTAGCCGTAGCACAGGTTACCTGCTTAACACACGTAGTCGCTATCAAAGATTACCTGCTTAACACACGTAGCCGTTAGCACAGGTTACCTGCTTAACACATGTAGCCGTTAGCACATGTTACCTTCTTAACACATGTAGCCGTTAGCACATGTTACCTGCTTAACACACGTAGTCGCTAACACAGATTACCTGCTTAACACACATAGTCGCTAGCACAGGTTACCTGCTTAACACATGTAGCCGTAAGCACAGGTTACCTGCTTAACACATGTAGCCGTAATCACAGGTTACCTGCTTAACACATGTAGCCGTAAGCACATGTTACCTGCTTAACACACGTAGCCGTTAGCACAGGTTACCTGCTTAACACATGTAGCCGTTAGCACAGGTTACCTGCTTAACACATGTAGCCGTTAGCACAGGTTACCTGCTTAACACATGTAGCCGTAAGCACAGGTTACCTGCTTAACACATGTAGCCGTTAGCACATGTTACCTGCTTAACACACGTACCCATTAGCACAGATTACCTGCTTAACACATGTAGCCGTAAGCACATGTTACCTTCTTATCACATGTAGCCGTTAGCACAGGTTACCTGCTTAACACACACAGTCGCTAGCACAGGTTACCTGCTTAACACATGTAGCCGTTAGCACATGTTACCTGCTTAACACATGTAGCCGCTAGCACATGTTACCTACTTAACACACGTAGCCGCTAGCACAGGTTACCTGCTTAACACATATAGCCGCTAGCACAGGTTACCTGCTTAACACAGTAGCCTTAGCACAGGTTACCTGCTTAACACATGTAGCCGTAAGCACAGGTTACCTGCTTAACACACGTAGCTGTTAGCACAGGTTACCTGCTTAACACATGTAGCCGTAAGCACAGGTTACCTGCTTAACATATGTAGCCGTTAGCACAGGTGTCCAGATTGTCAGATTGAGGTAGGGAGACTATAACTGACACTTTGGGGAACTGAAAAATAAAATAAACAAAACGGTTGTGTTGTTTGCCTATAAAGACACCTGTTTGCAAAATTCAAACAAAATTTTCCATCCGATTTTGGACTGATGGACGTTCTGAGAAATTTGGCCGAAGAAAAAATCTTATTTAACACTTTTGTTACAGTGATTTCATTATATAATAATGATATTAGACTACATATATTAACTAATATCTAGATTTATAGAGATACATATGTTATAACAGGTAAAAATAGTTTTAAAACCAATCATTATCAGCAGCAGTAACAGCAATAATAATAGCACAGTAAGTTTTTATTTCGCCCGCGAAAAGTTAGGTAGAAATCACGGGATTATTGCAGTTGTTGTTGTTTATAGTCATACATGATTATATGGTCCATTCAATCATATTATTATCATTCTACTCATTTTAGTTCGAACCTATTCAAATTATATTTTGTACCATGACATAGACTTTACGTTTAAAATGTAAAGTATTTTATTATCTAAAAACTGATGACTCAATGAAACTTTTACATACAGTTTTATATTTGTATCAATTTTCGATTCACAATGTCACGTCAGTATAAATAATTGTGTGTATGTGCCACATATGCATTTATATGCCTATGCTTGTGTTAACACATACATACATGAAAGAAAGAAAGTGTATTTCATAAGTCAATAGGCCTTGGGCCCAAAATATAATAAACAGAAATGGTTTTATAGTCCAATAAAATGATCAAGTAGATAATGATAATGCTCGTGTTTATGTGATAATACGAGACCTATCATAAATCGGACATTATTATGATGCATTTTGCGGGGAAGGCGCTGATTTTGAATTGTATACATATAGATCATAAATGTAATCACATCCACACTCACATTTACATAAAACTGATATACACACATCATATACAATATCAAATGCATATCATATACATGTACAATATCAAATAATGTACTTTCTTATCTCGAAGCTTTTTATATACATGTATTAGCACTCAATTTTTTTAATGGTATTTTCATTTTTTGATTCAAATATTGAACTAATTTGTGCTTGTTTGGGCATATAACTGAATGTATGTGTGAATGAATGCGTATATATTTTCTGGCAAGATATTACTTCTTAATGCATGATAAATGAAATCTTTGTATCGCATGGTTTTCTCGCTGAAGATGAGATAGTTTTTGGTACACATTTTGTCAGACATTTCTCCCTGTAATACAATATTTTAAGGATGGATTCTCTTTTACACCTAAAAAATAAGCGCCGTTTGTACCAATATCAAGAACAACATGACCATTTCACAAGCAACAGAGACTAAAGACAAACCCCCAAAAGACAACCATATCTATGTTGTGTTTTTTACAACGTAACATATTAGAACTGGTCAATGCCCTTTCTCGGACAAACTAACAAACTAAATGAAGCTGTTTGCTCTACTATCGTTGTACAATAGATGATATATCGTGCATTACGATCTCCTGTGTAGGCGTGTGAATTTTTTTTTTTTTTTTTTTTTTTTTTTTTACAAATTTTACATGAATACAATGCACAGCAATCTTCTTTTCATCTAATTACAGACGTTGACACGACACACAACGAACGATAACTCTTTGACAATAAGTAAGAAATACTATGAATGCAATTGTGCGACGTAAGCCTGTGGCAAGCTATACATGAAGTGCAGAAGTTCAAGCACCTCTTGTATATACCATGACCTTGGTTGATCTAATAGTTATATGGCAAATAAAATTATGTCGTTCATTGAAACATGTTTCGGCTCTTGCTTCAAAGTGATATATAGCTACAAGATCCATTTAATGTGGAAAATCAATAAAATAGTTCCTGACTGTTCAGTTTATGCTTAACGCAACATTAGGACTCTAAGTCCTTTGATTTATGGAGTGTACTAAGATACAGAAATGAAAACTCGAGCAATCCTAACAATATTGGTATCAAAGTAAAAATCTCTAACAGAAACCTCTCAAAAGAAAAAGAAATATTTTAGAAAAAGGGATAAAATTTACACCTATTTAATCAAATACACATGAAATCAAAAAAGATTTAACAGAAAAATAAGACTTAGATAGAATTTTTACACAGACAATTAGTAAAAAGCAATGATACATGTAAACCTGTTTAGCGACGACCTGTATTAAGCAGTCTATCTGCATTTAGCGGTCAGTTTAATTACCGAAATAGCATATTGATATATGTTTAAGCTTAATTTAGCGGCCATTTCTGTAAAGCGGTCACTTTCTATTGTTCCCTTGACTGACCGCTCAAAGCAGGTTTACTGAATGTTTGTTGAAAACATATCTTTTACGAACACGTCAACGGAACCAGTCACAAAAAAAATCCAACATCAATAGAAAAGAAAGAGAAGCTATTACATCCGACACGAATAATATCATTAAAGAAGCAGACAAAGGTGGTGCAGTTATATATGAATACAGCCCATTACATTGAAAGGGTAGAGAACATATTAACAGATGGCGAATATTATGAAAAAATAACAAATAACCCATTAAAAAGGGACCGCATACACTATCACAGGCTATTGAACAAACATAAACATTAACTACGAGAAAAAAAAAGGAATATCTTATTGGATTTGATACAATACATAGTCAATTTTACGGATTACCAAAGTGCACAAGAGTAGCAAATTTATACAACATTGAATAACGGCAAAATAGAAATCTTAAAATTGAGAAATAGCATCACAGGACCAACATGCCTAACAAGCAGACTAACTTATCTTATTGATATAATTTTAAAACTGCTAGTTTATAATACTAAAACCTCCTGAGAGACTTGATAGAATTGGTGACAAACGTGGTGGTGTGACTGTGTATATTAAAGAAAATATACATTACAAACGCAGATATGATCTTGATATAAATTAACTTGATTGTATATGGATTTAAGTTTATATTAATAGTAATAAAAGTACATTATTTGAAACATTCTAGCGTCAACCTAAAGCTGTTCCTCTCATTTTATCTTAATTCAAAATTTAGTTGAATTAGCAATCGAGACAAATATTTCTGATATTGTCTTAACAGTGACTTTTACCTAGATGTTCTTTCGTATTTCTCCAATCGAAAAATAAAAAAAATGTCTCAAGTTTAATTTACACCAGGTTATTGCTGAACCTACCAATTATTCTGAAAACTCTGAATTGATCTAGTTTTGTTTCTAATACGGAGAATATATTACAATTTGGTGTACTGAACTAATTTCTTGACCAGGAATTGAGATATCACTATCCCGTATACAGTATACTATTTTCTGTAAACCTAAAAGTAATGTCTTCGTATGCATTTTGAAATACGACCAAGGTACGTTAATAAAATTCTTGCAGAGATAATTTTAAAAAATTTAGATATTGCTTCACGTAACATACCTAATAAATCTATAACAATAAGGAGAAATGATTTGTTAGATCAAGTGTACGTAAATCTATAGAAATTAATCTATAGAATTAATGCAGTCAAAAAAAATGAAAATGTCATTCGAAATCTGGTAATATATTTTTGAAGCACTTGCTCTTCGACAGTCAAGGGCGCCGTGGTCCAGTGGTAACGTATCCGATTACGGATCCGAAGGTTGTGGGTTCGAACCCCGTTGGAGGCAAGAAGTCTTCAAGACCTTCCCAGGCGCAAAGTACTGATCCAACCCAGGAACCGTCGAGAGGGATTAGTATAAGTTGTAAGAACTTGTTTCCCAATCGACGTAAAATAAATAAGTTTAAACTAACTATATAATACTATATAATTGACTGTCGATTTTTGTCATTTTTGACTGCATTAATTCTATATAATCTATATATAATCCTTATATAGTTAATATTTGATATGTTAATTCTCTGTACTCTGTATGCCATTTTCTAGTTTAGTTTGTTTAATCATATTTTATTGCTTTATAGCATGTACATGAAGCATAAAGAGTACATTAATACGACACAGTAAATTTTAAATTCAGCATCAGAGCAGAAAATGAAACTTGCTGTCTTTAGAAAATTTGAAACAAATATTTTTATAAAAAAATAATTAAAAATAAAAGAATATGAAATACGAAATACACCCCCCCCCCAAAAAAAAACAACAACAACAACAACAACAAAAAACAAAACAAAACAAAACAATCAAAACTTTACCAAACATAGTGTTCCCTAAACTGTTACAAAACACGGATTTCGCTCACATTCCTATTACTGAAACAGCAGTTACAAAATATTAAAATCTAACGGAGTTAAACTAAATTCTGATAAAACGGTTAGTATTTTTTTCTGTTATTTCGTATTTTACATATGTTATACTTAGATTCGTTATAACAGATCCATGATATGAAGAGAAAGAAGCGGTAGAAACATGTGATAAAGTTCTGTCTTACACTAATAAAACACTAAGGAAAAGTCCCTGTTATGGTTCCGCTACAATTCGGACATCATGGCCTTTCACGGATATAACCAAGGTTTCCTAATGTTTCATTAGGATATCTTGTTTATCTTGGTAGCGGTTAAGTGGTCCAAGAAAAAGCCAAGGATTCCAGTTCTAACCTCCGTCCTGTGCAGAAGTCCGTCCTTCTCCCAATATCGTCATCAACACATAATCTTGCTCATCCAAAATGGCGCATCCACTTGTATTTAATAAATGTTGTTGTTTTTTTTCTCATTTTTTTTTTTTAAATTTCTTTTTCTATTATTTATCTATTTTTTTTTTTTACTATAAGCTAATTTTCCAAGAGTTAACGGATACGAAGTTTGTTCTCAATTCCCGAGTTGTGCATATTGTGGAAATGCATACGGTGTTACCTCTGTTCAAAGCTTATTGTCATTATCATTTCGTTATATACTACATATTAAACTCATCTAAATCTCTTTCACAATACATTTTGCTGATTATATGAAAAGGACAATTTATGATACACGGATGTTAAAATCCATACACCGGAAACCTTTAAATTAAATAAAGTTACCGAGGTCTACGAAGTGAAATCTTTTCACACGATTAAACCAACCATGAAATCAGCGAAACGTAGTATATCCCAAAAATTGATATGTTTACATTTCTATCCCCCCCTCTCTCTCTCCGCTACTTAGTGATAAAGAGACTTTGCTTATATTGAGGTCAGTGATACAGTTGTCAGATATGGCTCGAATTCCACCAAACCATACTTAAAGTAATTCTGAAATACTCAGAGGCGAATTTTATTTGTATTTTTGTTTCTCTAATAAAAAAGACACTAATATTTCATTTCTTGACTTGACTTGACTTGATTATTTGAGATTACCGTCGCTTCGACAGTATTTCAGTCATATAGCGACGTCCAGCTAATTACAGTTTGAGGAAGACCCCGAATGTACGGAGGCATCCGGGTAGAACCACCGACCTACCGCAAGTCAGCTGGAAGGCTATTTCATTTCTGAGCAGTGTTGTTTATCATAAAAGTAATAGTGTATGTCAATTATTAAGGTAATAATATCAGCTTAGTCATCTACTTGAATATTTCATAAAATTGGAATGGTAAAATGTGTTTCTATCTAGTTAAAGTATTTAAATATTACTTAGATCTAAGAATTGTTGGTGGAAATCAAGCCTGATATTAACCTGAAAAAATCACTAGGAGTAATATTTTACTATTTAAGATATTCAATGTTCACAAATTGTATGTTTCTTATCAAAGGCGCTGATTAATTATTTATGATATGTCAAAAATACCACTTAATTCAATGGTTAAGCCGATATCTGTATCCTGGGTAGCCAGAGTGTCCATCATTGTGGAGTCATATGCATAAATCAGCATTTTATTTACAGACTTTTAATTAAAAACATAACAATGACATAGATTTATACACTATGGCTAGTTATGACGAATGTGAAATGTATGAATACAATTGTCCTAAGTGTTGTGGGTTCAACCCCCGAAGAGGACAATATACCGTTATGGCATTGTCCATGTGCAAGTTACTCGTCCACCAGAGGAACCGTCCAGGGAGGCTTGTATCAGTTATAGAATTATTTCGAACACATTTCATGTTTATTCATTATACTGCACCATGTACTTGCATTTAAAACTGTAATTAAATATGATTTTCAGTCTCAAATTCAAAATATGGCCTATGAAATAAATATAGATTTTAGTATGATATTTGTGTTTCAATCTGAGATTCTTCGTAAGTACTTAAGTTTTGAAAACATGTGGCATGGTGAACCGTATATTCGTATGAACTTTTGTAACACGACGCCAAATCTTGCGAGGAGGTTTGTATCGATACATGTGATTTTTTTTACGTGACACCCAGTATTGCAATGTTTTTAACGTGGGACCGGAAATTGCGAGATTTTAACGTGACACCAGAGATTGCGAGGTTTGAAACGTGACACAGGATATTGAGAGGTTTGTAACGCACCACCGGATATTGCATGGTTCGTAACGTAGGACCGGATATTGCGAGGTTTGTAACGTGACACCGGCTATTGCAAGTTTTGTAACGTAACATGGGTATATTGAAAGGTATGTAACGTCACACAGGATATTTCGAGGTTTGTAACACACCACCCATCGGATATTGTGTTGTTTGTAACGTAGGACCGGATATTGCGAAGTTAGTAACGTGACACAGGCTATTGCAAGTTTTGTAACGTGACAAAGAATATTGAAAGGTCTGTAACGCACCATTGGATATTGTGTGGTTTGTAACGTAGGACCTGATATTGCGAGATTTGTAACGTGACACCAGCTATTGCAAGAATTGCAATGTGACTCCAGACATTGAGAGGTTTGTATCGTTGCACTGGATTTTGCGAGTAAAATCACAACTAATAGAAAATCTAAACCTGTGATGCAGCTGAAACAGTAAAGGCAATTCTCTAGGCTGGAAAGCGATGTAACATGACACACCATCTAATCTCAACCATTATGTTGCATGTGACATAAATAAATTATTTTATCGTACCTCAAAATTACTTGGCTATAGTAAAAGAAAACTGTCAATTCATTTCTTTTTTTACACATTTAATTACATCAAATTTATCGCTTGACTGACTTTTTTTTCACCAAATAAGGCCAATAGGAACTTCTCGGTCATCTACGCTACTCTACGACAAGCTGGACCAAGGCATTTCGATTGTTGTGTGTGTGTGTGTGTGTGTGTGTGTGTGTGTGTTAAATATATATCCGTCATGGTAGGAAATCTATACATAAAGAATTGTCAATTTAAATAAAATTATCAAGTAAACACGATCTGAACCAAAATATTCTTGCCTGCCTTTAGGTTTGTATAATATGGACATTTCCTTTAATATGTTGTTAAGCGCACGTGAGTCACGTGGATTCACGCATTCCACAGAATGCACATTTCCAGTTTTTAACAGTGGAAATTTCATCCAATATTTCCAATATATTGCTACGTCAACTGCTCACAGCCAGTGGCAAAAACAACATTTGCGTTCATTTGAATTATCCAGGTCATCCATTGACTATATAGGAATAGTATAGTTGACTTATCAAATTTGATACACCTATATATACCGAAAATACATGTAGGTCAGAAATAAAGGTATTAAGATTCAAGATTCAAGATTTTATTTGATTATTAAGTATAGTTTTCAAATAGTAGATCTGATTCCGATTGAAATAAGTTTATCATCGGCTAGTTCAATTATTGAAATATATCGAATTCGGTGCTTTTGTTACGCATATCAAATGCTAATCAGTATTGCAAACACAACTTAGATTAAAAACAAGATTACAGTGTCGACCAATACATATTCATAAGCTTTTCATTCCTTTTCGTCACAATTTAATATCATTAAAACCGATTGCTGCCATTTCTTCTTTGGAACCAGTATTTGTCAACATTTCTTTCTTTCTTTCATATTTAAATATAAAATTATTTTATATAAAATTTGAACCCGTTAACCTGAATGGCAATTTGTTTAACAACTAAATTGATTAAAGTATCAACATAAGAATATTTGTCAACATGTCATTTATTTGATAAATTTCACATAACTTGTTTATCAATCTGTAGAAGGGGCGGAATGATAAGGAAACAACATGAAATCTCCAAAATGTAGTTTTTTTTATTACATCTGTTTATATCACAATATATGGGAACCTTGTCAATTACATATGAACATGAATACATATTATGAAAAAATCATAACAAAAAAAGTATCTGGTGGTAACAAATTTCATCATTGAGTCATTCATACATACATTTTGCGCGTATTTGAAGATAATTGCAGAATGTTGAAGAAAATAAGCATAGCAACGAAAACATCAAAAGATATTGGTATAATTTGGTACTTTGGTACATTATGTATATGCTGTTGGTTTCACGTTAAGTCTTTGTTTATGCATCCATCCACAACATTGATCTACATAAAAACGTTCATTAAGGAAAAACGACTGATGGCATAGGCCCTCGTGGGTGTGCTTATTTTGACACGTTCCTATGAGATTAACCCTTGTAGGCGCTTCCAATCTTTAAGACAGTCTTCACAGCCTTAACACCCTTTGTAAAATGTTTCTTTATCCATCCTCCAATCGTGGCAAATCCCTATCCTTTCCGCAATGCGTTTCCATCATTGTCGCTGCTTTAAAACATAAAGGATACACCTTAAATGATTAACTGATTTAATTAATGGATTTATACAATATATATTGATTAGCGTTATATGCTGATAATAAAATCAATAATTTTGAGACAGAAACAAAAACAACAAGATACAAAAAGAATTATAAATGGAATGATATGAGTTCGATACAACAGTATTGCAGAACCTCCATCCCTCATCTTCCTCACCATCGTCATCATCATAATCACACTCTTAGTGAGGTATTCAAGGTGTAAGTCATACCTCACAAGAACGGTTTGTACCTCGATCGGTATGCTAAGTGTTGTTATTGTGAGGCAGAAGTTATGAGGTGTATATTTTTGTATGTAGTTAATTCTTCAAACTGAGCCATGACAATATAAACAGTAAAATATAAACCATAAACAATAAGCCAAATCCTTTCCCCACCACTTCGCACACAGAGAGCAATCAAGTTTAAATGAAGAAAAAAACAACATTACCTGGTTATAGCGCATGCTGCATACATTCCATCAGTTTTCGTGTTCGCCACTTTATCTCTGATGCAGACTTTCATGCATTCGGTGGCATCATCATCATCATCAACAACATTATCATCATCATCATCATCCCCGCCATCACCCTCGCCGTTATCATCACCTTT
Source organism: Solen grandis (assembly GCA_021229015.1). Lineage (NCBI taxonomy): Eukaryota > Metazoa > Mollusca > Bivalvia > Adapedonta > Solenidae > Solen > Solen grandis. The sequence continues at coordinate 47,113,154 of CM037786.1, read as the reverse complement.
CCAATCATTGTTTCCATTTATTTCAGCCCTGCTTTTCTCCAGAGCTGCAAGCGCCATAGCCTCAAGATCTCTTGCCTCATCTGGGTAGAGCTCAACTACTCGCGCCGCGCATTGCTTTAAAATGTCATCTGAACTTGGACGTCTGGCCTTATGAGCACTTGTCATCGCCTCCAACTGCCTGACTGCCCCATCGTAGCCATTATTAAAAATAAAGCCTATGGATCAATTAACGCATACTAATTATTGCATGAGTTTGAATTAATTAACTATGCATTTGTAATTAATATCATAATAGAAAAGAATAAAATCTGAAGAAAAGAATAGAAAAGCGGATGGGTGCACGAGAACCTGAATTATTTCCCTGTACTGGTTCCGCTATGTCTTCTAATGAAACATTAGGAAAACTTGGTTATCTCCGTGAAAGACCAGGAGGTTCGAAATGTAGCGGAATCATTACAGGGGCTTTACCTTAACACAAATTAAATATCTATATAACTCTCTTTGAACACAGGTTTCGTCGATCGGGGAATTTTTAAGATTTTACTTTGATAAATGCTATAAATTAGGTTTTAAATTTTTTTTAATTCGTATTAAGTGTTAAATTCCATGAACCTTAGATGCATTGCAAATCCTTTATGTAATTTTTGTCCGACGAAAAGCTGGACATTTTTATTGCAGATAAGTCAATATGACACGTTTAAATTTATTTATATTTACGTCGATTGGGAAACACGTTTTTACAGCTTATATTAATCTCCCTCGACGGTTCCTAGATTGGACCAGTACTTTGTGCTTTAAAGAGCTATGAAAAACTAATGCCTTTATCAGGACCTGTATATCCTAAACCCTCGTCTTGCCTCCCTCAATATTATAAATATACTTTGATAATATACAAATCATATATGCGATTAACAAATTGTCCCATTGCTACAGCGGTTACTACAAGATTGAGCATAAATTCTACACAACCAACCGCTTGTAAATTGTAAAGTCCTAATTACGAGTAGCAGTATTTTTTTTATTTATATATATATATTTTTTTTATGTGAATGAGTTCTTCCCAATTAAATTTTAAATTTTCCTTTTTTTGGTTTGGAATTGATATTTCAGGAAACATAGGATTTTTAAATTTTCACCATCGGAAAGAAACTTCTTGAGATTTTCTGTAAATACGACCAGTAAAGTCTACAATGAGCCTATGATCTAAGATCAGAAAAAAAGAGAACGAGCGAAATAGTTTGAGAAATTATTAACTATAGATTACACGGTCAGATCAGTATGCTGTTTGATTTCTGCTCTTTCGTCTGGGCTCTAGAACGACAAGACGCCAGTACGTCAATTACATTTTGACGAAATCAGGAAGATGCCGTTTTGGCATGGGCATCATAACAACAGGACGCCATTACACCAAAACCTTGCAATTGACCCAGCGCCAGGATGCAAAACTTGGTATAATCGTGTTGTTATCTAGCCCGCCAGGACGCCAGAACGCCAGGAAAAATGACAGAAATCAGCTATCACAAAATTGAAAGACCGAAATTTAGACATTGTACATTATTTCTTTAAAGTAAGATAATCAAGCACAATATAAATGCGTTAACATAAGCCAAAAATATGACTTATTTGGAATTTCAAAACAAAAGATTAGAAATTGATTAGAAATGTTATTACTTTTAGCAATCAAGTCTACATTATCATTTTTATATATGACAGTTGTGGTTTTAAAGGATTATTTTATTATCACATCATAAACTAAAAGAAAAAGAGAATACTATAAAACTGTGTACACTTACCGTTGCAGAATGCTGCAATCCCAAAACATAAGAAAACGAAAAATATTTTTGATTTCATTCTAAAGAATAAGAGAATTTCAAAATAGAATTTTAAATATCTTAAACCCTGCACATCAGCCGGAGACTGGTGTCACTCATGAATATTCTTAATTATATCTGCCTGAACGGGATTTGTACGTCGAAAGAGCCTGACAAAATCATCCAATCGGATCTTTCGAGCTATAACAGTCAGATCCGGGTGGCGATAACTTATGAGCACAAACATTCCTACTCAACAGGTATTTTACATTTCAAAAAGGTATATATCAAAATACACACAAACATATATATCTATTTTCAGTATGTTATGAAAACAGCATTGTTGTATTTTGCAATTTAACTCATAACGTAAACTCTTCATTAGCGTCTTATGCATTCGATCACACACACACACACACACACACACACACACACACACATTATTATTTTTGTATTATTACGAGATCGTCCTTGTCAAAAACACACGGTTCACAATTCACGTGGTTTGGGATAATACAATACATCTGCTTCACCTCCGCAACATTCTCGGCGCTCCAGGCCCTGGTTACTATATTTCTGGTCTGATACAAGTAGTATACAGACTAGGGGTTTTGGATCACTTTTGCACTGAATGATCTTTGCGATCTTTTTTTAAGTGTTTTTCTTGCAAATAAAGCCCTCTATACTTTTTCGATTTTCCAATTGTGTACCCCCGCTGTAGTCTAGCCAATTTGCACCCCAATAGGGGCTGGTGGTTTTACCATTTGTGTTCCCTTACTAGAGTGTATTTTTCGTCGGGCTCCTTATTCCATGTAGTTGGGGGTCTATAGGGTTTGCGCTTGGTGGTGCAAATGCGCTATAGTAACGATAAAAGGTTGTTGGCGTTGTTTTGGTCACCTCCTGCTTTGTTGTGGGCACCTCCTGTTTTTGTAATGTAGATTGTTTTTGGGTTACCATTTTCCAGATTACTACTGCGGCGAGAGAAACGTAGGTCCACCTCTCAACCGTTGACATGATATCCTGCCGTTCGATGACCTCCTCGGCCGCCTGTTCGAGTTCGTCTTTTGTCTGTTCGAGTATGTCTTCGGTCTGTTCGAGTTTGTCCTTGGTCTGTTCGTCCTTGGTTTGTTTGGCAATCAGATCGTCTATAAAAGATTAGTCATCGCGGATTCGCGCCCCTGCCAACATATTTGAAACATGTTCTACCATAGATTCTATCCGCCCTATCTGTCCGTAGAAGTCTTCTACAGAGGGGCCAGGAAAAATATCGGAGACGGGGGCTGAGTTTGCTATAGAACTCCTCCTTTGCCGGAAGTTGAATATCTGCGAAGCGCTCCCAGGAGTCCATGTACTCATATGGGTACACGTCCTTGCGCATGAGCAGCCGGCACTCTGTGCCACCGGTTGTATAGCGCGTAGTAACTAAGAAAGCCTCTGGCTTGTTGGCCGCCACAAGTCTTTCCAGAAGGGCAAGTAAGAATTGGACGCTGTCAATGAAGCGTAGCCGGCCAAGTTCGAATGAAATATATTTTTCTGTATTGTTGGGGATACAGTTTACTTTGCCCTCGACATTTGAGATGGCCTGCATAAGCAGGTGGGAGTCGTAGCCCCGCAGGTTGTGGAAGACCACTGGTATAGTGGTTCCTCCAAGTCGAAGGTTACAGGCTTTATGAGCTACTCCTATGTATTGCCCTGTGATATGGCAGTGGTCACGGACGGCGTCTCCCCAAAGCGACTTTTAGTAGCAGCACTGTAGGCTTGCCAGTCCTCCTGTGCCATCCTCGCGTGCATGGGGTTGGCTTCTTCTATTTTACGCTCCTCTTCCTGAAGGGCTTTCAAGAAATGTTCCACAACATTGGGACCACGGTATTCAACCGGAGGCTCTGTGTGGCCGTCGTACAGCACCACGATGTAACAGTAGCTACAGGCCTCGTGCCGTTGCGTAGTAGTATTGCTCTTTTTCAGACCCCCAACTCTGGTGGTGAGCGCCTCAAAGTCGGCGTAGATGACAAAGGGGGGTGGAATCTTCTTGTGGTGGTTCTGGAAGGTCACAAGATTTTTACCCTCTTCAGGCATATCCACTCTCACAGCTGTTTTGCCGATTCCTTGGCGCTCTGTCTTGTGGGCTTCCAGCAGATCTCCACTATAATAGCAATGTAGACAGCGCTCGCAGAAATATTTACGTCCTTTGTGTCTAGTATGATCATATAGGAGGCAGTGTAGTTTTGGGACGGCGACATAGTAACCTTTGCATATCTTGTGGCTGTTTGCTTAGTTGGTGGACAACGACTCCCTTTTTTTCCCATCCAAAGACGTTTATTGCCAGGCCGTTCGTCTTCTCGGGATCTGTGAGATCGGAACAGGAAACTCGATGCCTGTTTTGTCTAGACCGTCTTCGGTATGTTGGGTAGTACGTGGAGTAGGTTGGGTAGTACTTGGAGTAGGTTGGGTAGTACGTGGAGCAGGTTGGGTAGTACGTGGAGTAGGTTGGGAAGTACGTGGAGTAGGTTGGGTAGTTCGTGGAGTAGGTTGGGTAGTACGTGAAGCAGGTTGGGTAGTACGTGGAGTAGGTTGGGTAGTACGTGGAGCAGGTTGGGTAGTACGTGGAGCAGGTTGGGTAGTACGTGGAGCAGGTTGGGTAGTACGTGGAGCAGGTTGGGTAGTACGTGGAGCAGGTTGGGTAGTACGTGGAGTAGGTTGGGTAGTACGTGGAGTAGGTTGGGAAGTACGTGGAGTAGGTTGGGTAGTACGTGGAGTAGGTTGGGTAGTACGTGGAGTAGGTTGGGAAGTACGTGGAGTAGGTGGGGAAGTACGTGGAGTAGGTTGGGTAGTACGTTGGAGTAGGTTTGGTAGTACGTGGAGTAGGTTGGGTAGTACGTGGAGTAGGTTGGGTAGTACGTGAGTAGGTTGGGTAGTACGTGGAGAGGTTGGGAGTACGTGGAGTAGGTTGGGTAGTACGTGGAGTAGGTTGGGTAGTACGTGGAGTAGGTTGGGTAGTACGTGGAGTAGGTTGGGTAGTACGTGGAGTAGGTTGGGTAGTACGTGGAGAGGTTGGGAGGTTCTGTTGGGAGTACGTGGAGTAGGTTGGGTAGTACGTGGAGTAGGTTGGGTAGTACGTGGAGTAGGTTGGAGTACGTGGAGTAGGTTGGGTAGTACGTGGAGTAGGTTGGGTAGTACGTGAGAGGAGTACGTGGTAGGGTAGTACGTGGAGCAGGTTGGGTAGTACGTGGAGTATGTTGGGTAGTACTGAGAGGTGGTAGCGTGAGTAGGTTGGGTAGTACGTGGAGAGGTTGGGAAGTACGTGGAGTAGGTTGGGTAGTACGTGGAGTAGGTTGTGTAGTAGTGGAGTAGGTTGGTAGTACGTGGAGTAGGTTGGGTAGTACGTGGAGTAGGTTGGGTAGTACGTGGAGTAGGTTGGGTAGTACGTGGAGCAGGTTGGGTAGTACGTGGAGTAGGTTGGGTAGTACGTGGAGTAGGTTGGGTAGTACGTGGAGTAGGTTGGGTAGTACGTGGAGTAGGTTGGGTAGTACGTGGAGCAGGTTGGGAAGTACGTGGAGTAGGTTGGGTAGTACGTGGAGCAGGTTGGGTAGTACGTGGTGCAGGTTGGGTAGTACGTGGAGCAGGTTGGGTAGTACGTGGAGTAGGTTGGGTAGTACGTGGAGTAGGTTGGGTAGTACGTGGAGTAGGTTGGGTAGTACGTGGAGCAGGTTGGGTAGTTCGTGGAGTAGGTTGGGTAGTACGTGGAGTAGGTTGGGTAGTACGTGGAGTAGGTTGGGAAGTACGTGGAGTAGGTTGGGTAGTTCGTGGAGCAGGTTGGGTAGTACGTGGAGTAGGTTGGGTAGTACGTGGAGCAGGTTGGGTAGTACGTGGAGCAGGCTCGGCAGTACGTGGAGCAGGTTGGGTAGTACGTGGAGTAGGTTGGGTAGTACGTGGAACAGGTTGGGTAGTACGTGGAGCAGGTTGGGTAGTACGTGGAGCAGGCTGGGCAGTACGTGGAGCAGGTATTGGCCTACGTTGAGCAGGTTGGGTAGTACGTGGAGCAGGTTGGGTAGTACGTGGAGCAGATTGGGCAGTACGTTGAGCAGGTATTGGCCTACGTGGAGTAGGTGTTAGTCTTTTCTGGTCCGCCTCATTTGACAATTCTGCAAGTATCTCTTCGATATACTCTTCGGGTAACTTGTTCGTAGTAGCCATGTCGATGCATATACCATGCGCAGAATAAATCTCTAACTGAAAAATTTGAATAGGCGGCCTTACTAGAGGCCAATAAAGGACAGTCGCTGAATCCTTACACAGTCCTCGGGTTCGCGTAGGATTAGGGAGAATTACTTCTTGCTCTGGGCCTCCGCGCGGAGGAGGACGTACCTCGCACGGCTCGTGCCGCACTCAACCCTACACCGATAGATTTCCGATTTTGTACCTCGCCCACAAATACGGCAAGGGTGTGGCTCATATTCGGGCTTACGGCGTAGTTGTGCCATGTGTACGCAACATAGCCGCCCTATACACCGCCGCCCGCATTGATCGACGCAGCCAAATACCAGCCACTCGCAGTGTCTATGTCCTATTATTTTGTTTTTTATACTATGCGTAAACAAATATCTAATATAAATTATGCTAAACGGTGGACCTACGTTTCTCTCGCCGCGGTAGTAATCTGGAAAATGGTAACCCAAAAACAATCTACATTACAAAAACAGGAGATGCCCACAACAAAGCAGGAGGTGACCAAAACAACGCCAACATCCTTTTATGGTTACTATAGCGCATCTTCACCACCAAGCGCAAACCCTATAGACCCCCACTACATGGAATTGGGGGCCCGACGAAAAATACACTCTAGTAAGGGTACAAAATTGTAGAATCACCAGCCCCTATTGGGGTGCAAATTGGCTAGACTACAGCGGGGGTACACATTTGGAAAATCGAAAAAGTATAGAGGGCTCTATTTGCAAGTAAAACGCTTAAAAAAAGATCGCAAAGGTCATTCAGTGCAAAAGAGATCCAAAACCCCCAGTCTGTATACTACTATACACTTCTGAACTCCTCAATGTTTTTCAGTTGTCTGATTACTCTCTGAAATTTTATATATTTTTCTTGTCCTTCTGATAACAGAACTTACAGGAACGACTCTCCTAGACATTTTTCTTTAGACAGCGCCATCTTGAAAAATATCGACATCTGGTGACGACACGTGAGGTTATGATAGTACAATAGGTAGCTGATGGTTGACCTTGTTTAAACAAAAGGACATATGTTTTGACTGTGAAACTGTTTCTGAGCTGTTAACCTTGAAAGGTGCTGTAGTTGCAACATATTAACATATTATCTCTGTCTTTATTCACTTACTTTTCCGGAAAATCGCAATAGTCATGGCCATATGTCATCTTTGTTTTTTTTTCTTCGGCATTATATATCCCAAAAACGAAAATTATCCTATGCAGTCCTTTGAAAGACCTTTCAAATGAGGATCGGGGTTGTATCAGTTGAGTTATGGGAGAAAACGAAAATGTTGTAACACTAAATGCTTTTAACTACTTATATCTCGAAAATTTGATTTTTAAATGAGAGTGTGATTTCTGGCCGTTCAATTGATGTTAAATTTTTAAAGATTGACTTAAGATTCATAAAGTGATCGGGAGGAAACAAAACGACATGAGCATATTTTCGCCATTTCCTCGAAGCCGTTGCAGAAAACTATTTATATCTATAGTATGATTGATTTTATAAGAGCTGTCTAGTACAGTAGAATATCAATGATCACCTTTCGGACTGCTGTCAACTGGTCTTAATAATGAGGTGGTCTGATAACCGAGTTATATGAAAAAGGGGACATGAAAATAGTGGTCTGAATAGTGAGTGGGTCTATATATTAAAGTGGCCTTTATATGAGGTTTTATTTTATATAAAAACTGAAGACGTAATGATTGTATTTGGTTGATTAGTCGTAACATAATACACAGACAAGAACAAGAAGTTTAAACCAGTGTGCTTTGTAAGGAATCTACAATGCCGCTTCAGTAGTACCTCAGCATTACCGCAAACATTGTTCCCACTATTTTAAGTGTCATATTGTAGTATGATTTTCTGTTATGAATTTCCAATGCTCCATGCTCTCCATGAATTCAGCGAAAAGTTATATCTTTTTGAATGAAAAACAAGGAAAATAGGTTAAGTATTAAAGGAACATTGTATACAATTTCTGCATGTAAAAAGAGCTGGGCATAGTAAAACAGCGATTTCCTCAACATTAAAATGCAGATATAATGCCATAACGACATAAATAGGGGATGGTAACAAGGCATTTATATTAGCTGATCAGGTTTTAAATGGTTGGTTTAGCAGAAAGTCCTATTGTTTTTGTACTTCTTTTTTCTTCTGAGGCTTTATCAATAGGTTGCTGAAAGACTAGAATCATGAATTTTTAAGGCATAAGTCTGATACCATGGAATATTATAATTAATGTGTTTGTATTCATATCTCGTCATATGACTTGCTACAAAAAGTTTTTCGCAATCTACAGCTGTCAATTCTCGATGATTTTTTTTAACTTTCACAAACCGTGTATATTACGTTCTAAATCTGCATCATTCTATACGTTTTCCCAGATTCAAAAAGACAAATGTTCTGTGCTAAAACCTATTTTCGAACCAATGACTTCAGATTGTTTGTGCGATTTATGTTATTGTGGAGATTTCAGGTGAACCAGACACTTGATATTGGCACAACATACATTCCCCGGTATGTTCTCCATATTCTGAAACTTCTGACTTCATAGAATGTCATTTGTCATCATGTCACAGAATTTGACCGATTTGAAAGCTTTTGTTACTGTAAGTACAGCATATCATATCATTGTCCAAGGTCAGCTGGGGAAGAAGTAAATGACATGAACATATTTTTGCAATTTCTCGAGGTTTAACCAACTAGATCTATATATCAAAACGTTTAAATAAGATGAGATTTTCCTTCCTTTTTCTTTCGTTCTCATTTAACTTCCTTTACCGTACAATTATCCTCTATCTTTAGTAACAGCACATTGTAACTGAATACTTAAATAAATCAAAGCTATGGCACATCCTGTCCAGGTGTGGGTACAGAACATATTAACTGAATTCAACATAAAAAACACGATGTCAACTTGACATTTCTAAATATGTCGTCTTAGTGTATTTAGTGTAAGTTTACTAAACACTTTCCCAGTTATTTATAATCAAAGATCACTGAAAAGTGCGAAGTATTCTTCAATATATTCCTTTTATAGATGTTAAACATGTCATACTTATGAAATTCGGATAGGACACTTTGACACGGTCGGATAGGACACTTTAACATGTTCGGATAGGACACTTTGACACGGTCGGATAGGACACTTTGACATGGTCGGATATGACACTTTGACACGATCGGATAGGACACTTGACATGGTCGGATAGGACACTTGACACGGTCGGTTTGACATGGTCGGATAGAACACTTTGACATGGTCGGATAGAACACTTTGACACGGTCGGATAGGACACTTTGACGTGGTCGGATAGGACACTTTGACATTGACCGTGCATACATGGGGTTTAACATTTTTAAGGGACCATCTTCAGACACCTCGGTGTGTTTGATATGTATATACATAAGATACTATTAAACAAACGAAAATGCCTTTATGCGTGGTAATACTATTAGGTCATTTTTAGATTAGCTTTTATTAGGCAAGGTTTACTTTCCAAATATGACCTGTACATTTTACATTCACACATCATATTTACATGCAATCTCAGCAAACCATCCCGGACCCCTGATCCCGTACGCGTATACATACACTAACCAGCTAATTTTTATAACTTATTTCTTGCCAACTAGGTCGACTGGATATGTCATATATGTGTATCTAATTACTGACCAATATACACTCGCCACGCTTGCTCCCGTCTATTATTACTGTGAAATCATTAATTTCCGCGAGACACTAATTTTCGTCGATTTCGTGGAGGTTTTTATCCACAAATATTAATCCTCACGAAAACTTGTCTCTTAGATAGAACTCACATTTTCTAGACCATTGATCCACGAATAAATGTACCCACGAAATTCCTTTCGGTACATAATCAACGAAATTTAATGTCAACTAAAATTAATGATTTTACAGTATCTGTAGAAATGTCTGTATATTTATTTTCCTATACAAAGAAAAATGGGAATTCATGGATTGTTAACACATATATGAATGGGTCACCAGCTTTCTGCAATGGATGGTACTAGTTGTGCCCCCTTTCGCTACTGTTAAGAATAAATACTGTATGTATTTCATTTTTCATCAAATAGTAACTGGTTTATATTAAATCATTTATGTTGCTTATTGCTTTCTTCTTGTCATCTGTGCTCTTTAAAGGGTATAATGAATTTATTCAACCATGTTTTAACGAGCAAAGATATTTGAACCATTTTCCATGAGTATATATATATATATAGAGAGAGAGAGAGAGGAGAGAGAGGGAGAGAGAGAGAGAGAGATGGTGCAGCAGAAGATACCACATTCTGTAGATCGATGTATCTGGGCATATATACTATTTTTGATGAAATGAGAACTTGGGGTACATCCGGCATTGCAGCACACAGAATTTACATATGGTACGTACGTAGGCAGGCAGGTTTTTTTTTTTTTTTTTTTTTTTTTTTTGGATGAAAATGCTTTGGTGTCTGGTTACTTTACTGCACTGGTAAGAGAAAGGATTTGCATAATAGCCTCGTATTTCAATCTCTTTTAAGCGATGAAACAGCGAATCGCATTGAAAAGTATGTAAGAGTTTTTCTTTTGGTTCACATGTCATTGATAAAAACTAAGATTTTCTTTTTTTAAATCATCATTTAGTACTACGCTTCATCTCGCTAGCAGCCTTTTAGTGGCAGTGGCATCATGGTGGAAAATATTTCGAAAAAGTGCTGTTTAACCGTTTTTCAACACTGAAATGTGGATTTGAGTATTTATTCATATCCTTCACCAGTATTGATAATAAACAATTTATATCCTGTAATTATAATGAAATTATACAGCAGTATTTTACCTGTTTATAATTTTGATAATATTGAAACATTGATAAAGATCATATAGAATTTGTGATAAATGATCAATTATTTTTAGAAACATTATTAATGGAAATCCGAGGAAAAACAATAATTATCTTACTCAACTTTCAAAGCAAAAGAAACAAAAAATAAAGAAAAAGAATTGATTGAAGAAATACTGAAGTTAGAGTCAAAATTAACCATTGAAAATAAAAACGAACTTGTATGTTTACAAAATGAGCTTAATGAATTAAGAAACATAAAAATTAGAGGTTCATTTATTAGATCGAGAGCACAGTGGATTGAACAGGGAGAAAAAAGTCACTAGCTATTTTTGTAATTTAGAAAAAATATATAATGAAAACAAAACATTAACATTTATTGAAAAGGACAATGGTACAATAAAAAATTTTTATAACATTTATATAGTTGTAAATCGAATACAAAAATTAAATATACAAAATGAAATAGAAGGAAAAATTAAGGTTGAAGGATATTTAACATATAAAGAGGTATCTGATACACTTCAAAATATGAAAAATGACAAAAGTCCTGGACCCGATGGTTTTAGTTCAAGTTTTTTTTTGGAGTAAACTTGGACATTTTGTAGTTCGAGCATTAAATTATGCTTTTAAATCAAATTCTTTCACAAGAAAAATTAAAATGGGTATCATTACATGCACACCTAAGCATTTTTTAAAAAACCTAAGACCAATAACCCTTTTGAATGTATTATATAAAATTGCATCTGGTACAATAGCGAACAGACTGAAAAAAGTCTTAAGCTCACTTATATCTTCAGACCAAACTGGATTTATTAAAGGTCGATACATAGGTGACAACACAAGATTGCTGTATGATGTCATGAAATACACTGAGGATAATAATATACCTGGATTAGTTATGTTAATTGACTTTGAAAAAGCTTTTGATTCAGTTTCATTTAAATTCATTGAACAAACCTTAACGTTTTTAAAGTAATAAGTGCAGACAAGAGATCCCATTGTCATATATTTTTATTTTTTGCGAAATTTTAGCCATAAAGATAAGAAATAGTAAAAATATAAAAGGAATAAAGATTGATGGTAATGAATATAAACTTTCACAATTTGCAGATGACACATATTTGTTATTAGATGGTACAGAAAAAACTCTAAATTCAGTTTTAGACCTACTTAATGAATTCTTTTTGTTGTCTGGATTAAAAGAATTATGATAAAACAAAAGTAGTTTGGATTGGTTCTTTAAAATATAGTACACGTTCATTAAAAACAGGATGGAAATTAACTTGGGGAGATAAACAATTCAAATTATTAGGATTGATATTTGATGTTGATTTGTCTTAAATGGAAACTTTAATTCTAAATCGTCAAAAGTAAAAACGTACATCAGTCACTGGAAAAAAAGGAAGTTAACCCCAATTGGAAAAATTACTGTTATCAAAACTCTTCTACTTCCACGCATTTATTTATTAGTCTACCTACACCAAGTACAGAATTCCTCAAGATGTTGAACAATATATTTTATGATTTCATATGGGACGGAAAAAGTAAGATAAAAAACACGATTCTTACAAAAAAATATGAAGATGGTGGTTTAAACATGATTGATATATACAGTTATGAACGCAGTATCAAAATAAAATGGCTGAGAAAATGAGAAAATGTAGTGACAATAATAGTAAATGTTATATATTGTTAAAATCCTTGTTTGATATAGATAAACTGTTTAACATGGGGAAGTTATATTGTGTAATTAGTAAAAAAAGAAATTCAAATAAATTCTGGATAGATGTCATCACATCATATATGTACTATAAAGTTTGTATTGTTGATATTAACCAATTTTTACATATGCCACTATTTTATAATGATTGTTTATTTAATAGTAAGAATCATATCTTTTTACCCAAACTTTATAATCGAGGTATTAGATTCATTAAGGATTTAATAGATGTTATTAGATTTTTTTTATATAGAATACTTTAACAAAATTACTGAAACAAAAATAAATATATGCACTTACATAGTTTAAAATGTGCAATTTTAAGTTATGCTTGGAAAAGGAAAATACAGCTTAATAAGTGTTCTGTTATTCTATTTCAGAATCCTAGAAACAATGTTTACATAAATCCTATTATTACTTGTACTGATATGAACAAGTATGTTTACAATATACTGTCAAAAAACACTGAAATACCTATCAGTAAAAGTAATGGATTGAAAAATTAAGTAAATCGAATATAAACGGAAGCTATTTACACTTACATTTTTAAATGTACTAATGATACTTATATTCAGTGGTTGCAAACAAGAATATTACATAGAATACTAGTTACTAATTCTCTTCTTTATAAAATGAAAATAAAAGAAAGAAGAGACAATGATCCATCTTTTTTGGGAATGTGAAAAAACTAAACCAATAATAGAATTTTTGATTGATAAAATAAAGGAATATGAACCATCAATAAACATTGACAAATCATTTGTTTGTAATATTAGGATCTGGAGAAACAGACAACAAATATGATTTAGTGTTTTTACAAAAAAAAAAAAAAATATTTACTTAAGCGAGATCAAAAATGAAATACCAACCATATATGGTCTTAAACAAAGCTTTAAACTAGCAATAGACATTTTTAAAAATACTAAATACACCGAAGCAGAAAATATAAGATGGACAATTGTAAGCTCAGTTTTAATGTAATCATGTCCATTGGATAAATTGTATTATACAATACAGTCAGTGATCTATGTCGCAAATATATCATACAAAATTTTTTTTAAAAAAAATGAAACATTCATGAGGTTGTATAGGTAGAAACTATAAAGAATTGCTATTAATAAACAAGAGGGCCAAGATGGCCCTTGGTCGCTAACCTGAGAAAGATGATTGCTTAAGAAATAAAGATGCTTGAGTGTAAAAGTTAAATCTGGCTTTTTTTATGGTGAAATGGGCATAACTCCTAAATTTACAAGTCAATATCAGTTATAATTGAACCCGATTGTGAGATTATGGGCATAAACATTGTCTTAAAGTTTAAAAATGATTGTTAAAAAAATGAAGTTGGTAGAGAATAAACAAAGTGAAATCTTGCATTTTTTGTATTAAAAGGGGCATAACTCCTGACCTAAATGACCCATCTCAGCCACAATTGAACTCAATCAAGACCTTATGGTCATAAACATTGTAATAAAGTATGAAGATGATTGCTCAAAAGATGAAGATGCTAGAGTGTAAACAATGTGAAATATGGCATTTTTTGAATATAAAAAGGGGCATAACTTCTGAACTAATTGACTAATGTCAGCCATTAATCGAACTCAATCGAAACCTTATGGTCATAAGCATTGCCATAAAGTTTGAAGAGATTGCTCAAAAGATGAAGATGCTAGAGTGTAAACAACTTGAAATATGGCATTTTTTGAATATTAAAAGGGGCATAACTCCTGACCTAATAGTACGATATCAGCCATAATCGAACTTGGCCGTGATTTTAAGATAATTGCTCATGAAATGAAGATGCTAGAGTGCAAACAATGTGAAATTGGCTTTTTTGAATTTTAAAAGGGGCATAACTCCTGACCTAATGTTCAATATCAGCCTTAATCGAACTTGGCCGAGATTTTATGGTCATAAACATTGATATAAAGTTTGAAGATAATTGCTCATGAAATGAAGATGCTAGAGTGTAAACAACTTGAAATATGGCATTTTTTGAATATTAAAAGGGCCATAACTCCTGACCTAATTGTACGATATCAGCCTTAATCGAACTTGGCCGAGATTTTATGGTCATAAACATTGATATAAAGTTTGAAGATAATTGCTCATGAAATGAAGATGCTAGAGTGCAAACAATGTGAAATCTGGCTTTTTTGAATTTTAAAAGGGGCATAACTCCTGACCTAATGTTCCGATATCAGCCATAATCGAACTTGGCCGAGATTTTATGGTCATAAACATTGTTTTAAAGTTTGAAGATAATTGCTCATAAAATGAAAATGCTAGAGTGCAAACGAACAAATTGTGGACGACGGACGGACGGACGGACGACGGACATTCATCGATCCTAAAAGCTCATCCTGAGCACACGTGCTCAGGTGAGCTAAAAAAAGTTATGTCTTTGATATATCTTTGAAGGGAGACATGTATTTTTACTCTTTTATTTTCAACATGAATAATTTGCAGTAAATAATATATGCATAGTTATTAAAAATTATTATTATAATATATTGCTAGAAAAAGGTTAGTTCTGCTTAGAAAGTGATGTCTTGTTAGTATGTATGTATAATCAATGTTGTCGTCACTACTAAAGATAAATTTAATAAACTATATTCATGTTTTTTTCTTGTCATTTTTTCTATATTTTTTCATATTCTGTTTATATATTCTATATGTAACAAAATAATTGGAGTTAATTAACAATTATATGCATAAATATTTATTGTAAGGTAGTCAGTGGGATGGATCCCCGACCCACTGCTACCTATGTGACGGGGACAATAAAATGTTTAACTCAAAAAAAAATAAAAAAATAATAATAATAATATCCTAAAAGGCTGCCAGGCCTTTAGTATTCAACCAGGCTTTCTGTCGCTTTACATAAAATTATTCCGAAAATCATTAAAAATAACTTCAATATGAACTGTAAAACTATTTTTATTTTACTTAAATGAAATTCGAGAAAATATCACGTTCTTTAGATCCTTGATAAGTCACCATCATAGATGAAAAGAAATACCAAATCAACATAAGAAACACGAATTGATGATATAAGAACACTATTAGGTTTCTAAGTTCACGCCGTCAAGCCGCCAGACCACACGGTTTACGCCGCCAGGCCCCTGTGTTCACGCCGCCAGGCCGCTGTGTTCACGCCATCAGGTCGCTAGGTCACCAGGCCGCTGTGTGCACGCCGACAGACCTTTAGGCCGCTAACTTCACGAACATTCTATCAGATACAATGGAAAAAAGTATTGGAGCGTATTATTTATAAACACGTGTATAACCATTTATATAGCAATAACTCCTTAACTCCTTAACAATCAGGCGACCTACCTCGTGACTCAACTTTCAACCAACTTACATCCATTTATAATACATTTTGTAAAGCTCTTGATGATGGCCTCAAAGTTAGAGTCGCTTGATATAAGTAAAGCCTTCGATAAAGTTTGGCACAAATGTCTAATTGCAAAGAATAAAGCTTCAGGAATTTCAGGTTGTTTACTGTCGTGGTTTATTGATTATCTTCTAATAGAAAACAAAGAACTATTCAGCCTGGAGCAAATTCCAATAAAATGCGGTGTTCCTCAAGGATTTATCTTAGGCCCACTGTTATTCCTAGTGACTTTTAGTGATATATTCAGTAATATCAGCTTCAATATTAATTTATTCGTTGATGTTACTAGTTTATATATAGTGACCAGTGGTCCGACACATGCTTTACTCACATTGCAATCTAAAATTGACAAAATATAAGAATGGGCAGGCAAATGGCTGATTACATTTAATCCCACAAAGTCTTAGAACTTTAATTTCTAATAATGACACTTTTCAACACCGTGCAAATTAACTTGAACATTATTTTACCAAAAAAATATCCTTAAACACTGATCAAATCTGGCATAGAAAAAACAAAGTCCTTATATAGAAATAACCTAATCAACGAAGTGAAAAAAAGACTATCAAGAAACAATCGCTAATGTCAGTACATTTAATCTGCGAAATTCGGAAATATTCTGAGACCTCTGATAATTTAAAAAGAAAACTCTTAAAATAAAGAAAAGAAACTAATTACAAAATCAAAATTAACAGAAAGAAGCACAATATACCAAAGCGAAAAGTTACCCGTTGCAACCGACCCCATCCATTTGATTGAAGGGCAAAACTTAACACTTAAATGGGGGAAGAAAATAACCATAAAGGAAAATGCAAAATGTAATATATGTCAGAATCTGCAATGGCACCGGGTCCCGGAATTATACTTTGACATGCGATACACATGTTTTATAAAAAAAATTGTCAACGTTCTAGGGTTTGGATCTAGATTCCAAAACATGAAAAATGTCGAATTCCCCTAGGTCAGTCCGCCGCCTTGGGCAAAACATTGATAGGTACAGATATAAGAAACAGTCGAAATAGTATTAAGGTAGACCAACTGTAATGGTAAGGCAGTTTGCAGGACAGGACCTTAAATATGCTTATACAATACTGCAGTACACTATTTGATCAACTTATGTACAGGTTTTGACCGTTAAATAAGTGTGTTTTCTTTGCCTTTTTAAGCATATTTTGCATTTTCAATAATATTCCAAAATGATTGGTAGTCCTGCGCTATATACACTAGGCTAACATAAACATGAGCACTCTTCAAATTGAGGTTTTCATTGAGGTTTGAGCGGACTACCTTAAGCGGCCAGTCACTGGCAGAAAGAAAGAATGGCCGCTTACAGCAGTATTTCAGTCAAATGGACAGAGACTGCTTTGGACTGAATACAGCTAACGGCGCAGTATCAAGTCATAAGCATGTAGCATTATAGCACACCAAGTCACATTATCCTGACAACGGGCAAACCAGTCATGGATCTTCCCTTGTATGTTGAGATCAAAGCAAGGAAGCTATATCATTGTATTTTTTACGACTTTGGAATGTCGCAGATAGATACCACGACCTCATGGTTCCAGGGCGGACACTGTAACCACTCTGCCACCGGGAACGACAGGTGACCTCTAATAAAGGTTAAATTTATAATCAAATTGGACCGGTATATTCTGAGATCTCAATGTTATATGCTAAGTACAAGTGATCATTAATACAAGTGTAAGATTGATAAATAAAAACAACACATCATCTGAATAATAGAGAAACTCACGTACGGATTATCTTCCACGCTTTTTGATAACATTGGAATCCATTTTCCGGTTCGCAATCTCCCACCGTAAAATGGCCAATTCTGGTTCCAGAAGTAAGTTATCGTCAAAATACATGTTTTTTTCTATGTTTATTCTTTATACAAATCTATAAAGCACAAAGCTACGATTATAGGTACACTAGCCTAATAGGGCCAATTCGAAGTTAAATAAATAAATAATGAGATTTACACGACAAAATATATTGTAACTATAGAGGTAATCATCTAGTTATTACGATGAATTTATTTTGTTATTACGAAATAATTATCTCGTTATGATTTTAATTATTTCTTGGTACTATCGGCTTTCGTATATAGCGGATGGTTATTACAATTTACATTTTGTAAAAAATATTGCTGCATACCACGGCTGGTGATGTATGCAGTAATAATTGTGGAAGAAAATACACACTTTCCAGGACAGAAGAATCACGAGTCGAACCCAGGACGTGAAAAACGAAATGATATCAGGTCATTGTTATTATTTTGTTTTGACTGAATATACAAGGCACTCAATTTAGTTTCTAGCCCCCCCCCCCCCCCCCCCCCCCCAAAAAAAAAAGTCTTGTTTTAGCGAGGTATCCCATGTGTAACTCATAATTCATAGTTGCACACCTTTTCTGCTTCATATTAAATCACACGTTCGGTCTTCTTATTCCTTACCCGGTTTCTCTTATTTTTCGTTTCGATAAGGGAAACTGGTTTAATATATTCATGTTTAAACAGTGTTATGGTTATAATTATGATTTTTCGTATTGCTATATATAGTATTACTTTGTTTTATATTCCGGCACTTTCCCTTAAATTTCGTTTCGATAAGGGAATCCGGTCCGGTCCAGGATTAATTCATTTAATTAATTCTTTAATCAATCAAGTATGTTATGTTATGTTATGTGATCTATATACGTTTGTATTTAAATTTTTTTTTTATATTTATGTTCTACATGCGTTTATATACATTTGTACATTACCGTCATGTTCATATTATGTAATTTTATGTTTGCCGCATGGGTCGAACGACCTTCTGGCTCTCATACCTCACTATCAGGATTTGTACCTCGGCCCGTATGTAGAATGTGGTCATAGCGAGGTATATTTTACTGAGATATACTCGGTATGTATTTCATCTGTAATTAACACCTATATCACCTCGAAAAAATCACAAACAAACATTATCCACAAAAGAAAGCCCTAACCATAACCCAAATACTTACACTGAGCCCTAACATCGAAATATACAAACCGAGGTACACTTTTTACCTCAGAACAACACACACACACACACACACACACACACACACACACACCTTCGTCCTTAAATATCTCAGAACCGATATACATCATATCACGTGACTATGCGTAAAGTATTAGTACTTCAGAAGCTCTTTAGATTATAATCGGGTTTAAGTCTAATTGACGCAATACGTTTCATGACGTGTACGTGTCTCTCCAACGATATGTTATGTTGATAATAAACCCCAGAAGCGTATACTTTTATATCATTTTGAATGACATAAAACATAAACTTATAGCGGCAAATAAAGATACCACCCGGGAACCGGATCTTTTCTAGAAAAAAAACAACAAACCTTTGACTTGTGCTGCGCAGCCCTAAGGACGGGGATGCTCATAAGAGGTCATGCAGTGTGTACATTTGTACAAGTCAGTGCTTTAAAATGGTGACAGCCAAAGACTGGTCCTGGTAGGGCAGAGTTAAAAATCGGTGGCGGTTTCAGAAATTCATAAATGGTAGGGGCCACAAGTGGGCAGGGAAAGTTTCGGGCACCTAGGTGACTTACTGACTTAATGAATGTGAAGGCCAAAGGCCCACCTTTTCTTTCTCATTCTTCCATCTGACAAATAGGCTTCTAAATTTGTCAATATACATGTGTGATGTTATAATTTAGCAGAATTCTTAGCGTTCAGTCAATAATATTGTGGTTATATAATTAACAATTCAGTTATGCAAACACAGTATACAGAAGAAATGTCAAAATTGATAACTTATCTTACCTGCAAGAATGCAACACAGGATCAAAAAGGAGAGAAAAATAACGTGAAACATGCATGTCTTTCGTGATTCAACATTTCAAAAACCGAATAAATCATAACGACAAAGGAAGGAGTTAACAGTTGAATAGCTAAATATATCTTCGCTGTATTTTGCATGATACAAGTCGTGCATTTCGCTGATTTTATTCCGTATGCAGTTTTACAGGCCTTGTCTACTGCGTTTTAAAGTACCCTTCACGTGAGCTTCTCTCGTAGTTTATGTATGTAAATATCTATGTACTTTCGAGAAATCCTGCAGTGTGCATTTTAAGTATTCATCATTTTGAGTTTAAGGGACATTAAGTTTTTTTAAGCGCTTGATCGTTGAAAACGATATTTTCTCGAAAGTCGAAGATACAGAATAACGACTGTATATGTATGATATGATTTTTTTTTCTATTCTTAAACATGGCTGTGTTACACTTTTGACATGCTAAATACATGTAACCATTCACACAGGATGTCAGCTTAAGTCAGAGGAACCCTAATGGGTTCGGCAAATGTCGGCAAATTACGGCAAATGTCGGCAAATTACGGCAAATGTCGGCAAAGATTGCCAAACTTTAGATATTCTTCCTCATTACAAGCTTTTATTACGAATGAAATGCTGAATTTATTATCGTTCATCAAATGTAACGATTTTTATTGGTATGCATTTTTTTAAATGCAAAAATATCCTTCCTTTTCTAGAGAAAAGAAAAAAATATTCGGTGACGCCATTTTTGGAATTCCCTAGATCTGTCAAATCCTCATTACGATAATTGAGAGGTACAAATGTAATTCGAAATGATAGTCATAAAAAAGCATAAATAAGGGTATTGGATTGATTAAAAAATAGTTCAGAAGCAATGGGAACTAAATTTAAACTAGATTGAGGCCAAACAGATTTCAAGCTCCCACGAATAAATTTCCATGTTGACTTGCATTAGATGTGCAAAATAAATTGCGATATATATATAATATATAAATAAATATAGGTTAGAAAAACTAGATAAAACTGTAAAATTATGGAACAGGAGAATCTTATCCCTTATAGGAAAGATCACTGTTGTCAAAAAAGTTATATTACCTGCTTTTAACCATCTGACTTTTTCTGTTCCAAGTCCAGATGAAAATACTATTAAAAACATAAATAAAAGGCTATTTGAATATTTTTTTTTGGCATGGGCCAGCAAAGATTAACAATTCCGTACTAGTAAAATATATTTTGAAGGTGACCTTAAATGGTTAATTTAAAATGTTTTTATTGAAATTCTCAACATGACAAGGTTATGTTTCACAGATAAGAAATAGCAACATATCATAAGATTAATACTTGATGTAAATAAACTAATAAATTGTGGTAAACAGTATGCAGACATTTTTTTGTTAAATCTTCATCATATGTTTTGGAAATCTGTAATTTCCTTATATTCAAAATATCTAGACTCCTGTAAAACAAGAAAGTTTAAAACAAGAAATGTAGAGGAGTTTTTTTTATCTAGTCCACTCTTTTACAATGATAATATAAAAAATTGTCTTCTTCTAAAATCTATTTGATAAGGGAATTAGATACATAAATGATCTTGTTGATAAAGATGGAAAATTTTATGACTATAAACACTTTCATGATCTTGACTTTTGAAATTAAAATCCAAAAATCAATTCATTCATTTACTAGTCATAAGCAACAACCATAGTTTGAAATTTCAGGGTCAAATAGAACTAAAGTTATCATTCGGACAAGACCTTTATAAAAATATGTTACAGGTGACCTTGACCTTTGAGGTATTGATACCAAAACCAATAGGGTCTTTTATCCTGGACTGACCTGTTCTCGAACCTGACCTGTTGTCGTGCCTTTCGTTCTAGAACCGCGTGCGTGTTTACACATTTATAATTACGTCATAATTGTTTTG
Source organism: Solen grandis (assembly GCA_021229015.1). NCBI lineage: Eukaryota > Metazoa > Mollusca > Bivalvia > Adapedonta > Solenidae > Solen > Solen grandis. Next base: position 47,091,416 of record CM037786.1, on the reverse strand, counting down.
TGTATCGGTGCTTTGTTTATTTACAAGACGCCTGTAGCTGTCAAGTTACAAAAATACGTAAAAAAAACCCAACACCAATCAAACAGTTAAATAGTATATTTTATTACTGAAATGAATAGACTGACATATTTTCTTACGACTTTTTGCCCTTTTTACAAAAATGCAGATTTAAATGAGAAATTATTGAAATGCAGAAACAGTCAATTACATATGGCGTTTCATTAAGTCACGTGACCATAGAAATCCATGTGACACGCTATACTTAGTAACTTTAATTTTGAGGTTCGAAATTAAGTCATATATTTCTAGCCGCCATGACAGTTTTTGAGTTTAGGTGGTGGGGAATACGTTTTTTTTTTTAACTCTACAAGTGAAATAATTGACATGAAAATTAAAGATGTATGTATTAAAGAGTACTTAAAAAAATGATTTTCATAATTTGACTTTGTAAAACTTATGTTATGGATTTACTTGTTAAGAGGTTCGAGAACCGGTCAGACCACCATACTAGTCATAAGCAACAACCATATTAAGTTTGAGTCCTAATGGTAAAGTAGAACTCAAGTTATCCCTCGGATATGGTTTGGTCTACCGACACACCTACCGACGGACCGACCTACCGAGCGACATTTGCAAAGCAATATGACCCTTTTCTTCAAAGGGGGCATTTTAATAGTGAGAGGAATCAGAACAAGAGGAAAAGGAAAGAAGAAGAAATGACAGAAGGAAGAAGTCAACACTTTGATCAAGAAATTGTTTAGAAATCATCATGTAGATATACGATTATTAAATTTAATTAGACTTTCAGTGAATGAAGACAAATTACATTGGCCTGAATCAATTTATTCCAAAATAGGGTGCGAATGATTTCTTGTCTTGAAAGAAATCTTGGTTTTCATTAGAATTTACAATATCCATAATTCTTATTTATTCTTATTTATAACTTAATACACTGTCAAAATTTTATTGAGCCAACTGCATTGGGGTACTTTTTAGGACTATGAATATATATTGCTTACACAGAAATACACCACTTGATTAACTTATGTGCATTTTCATCGTTAATATTGACCGTCAAATAAGGATTGTTTAAACTAATATTTCAAATATATTGACACTCCTGAGCTTTAAAATTTGGCAAACATAAAAACAGAGAAATCTTCAAATGGAAGTTTTCATGAGAAGAAGCGAAATACCATAAACTGCCAAGTTTACAAGTTTATTTTATTTTCAACATGTCATGTCAAATTTGACAAAATGAGAATACAAAAAACAGTAATCATTATAAAGTGTGGAACGAGGCTGACATGCATGCAATACAATAAACTATAGTAAATGAGCATATTAAGTATACACACAGCTGAATCTCAAAAAAGGGGGGAGGAGGCTTTCTGCTATTGATTAAACTTAATAATAATTTGTTTCAGAAACTGACATAATTTTCGATATTTGCTTAATTAATTGCCAGTCAATGTGAAAAGAATGAGTGGCCGCTTGTAGTATATGACTTTTTAAAGTCAATCGCGACAATCGCGTTTTATAATTATTTTTTTTCAAAATGTCCTGCTTCTTTCAAGTTCTTTGTACATTGTATATTGATGGCATATTATCTGATCTACTAAACTATGAAATAAAAACACGGGTCATCAGCCTTAGAAAAAAATGAGTGGTTTTATTAATATACCCTATATAGAAGAAGTTTATGATGAAATTTCACCAATGAAAACCAATTCTATTTTTTCTCTTCAAATGGATCACAATATATTTAATAAAAAAAAAAATGAATATATGGTCGACAAAGTATCAACCTGTAATTCTTACATATGGCTTAAACAAACCTTTATTTCGAAAAAAAAAGTACAAACCAAATATCTTTGTTCAATTTGTTTCTAATGTTCTAACATTCAGACTTTTCTTATTTTTTTCCAATGAATGCTATTTAGTACTTTTCTATAAGATCAAAATTTAAAACAATAGGCCACCAGGCTTATTCTTTAAGAAAATACATTTTATATTCATTGGTGAGTACCTCCCTACATGGAAATTAAGGTATAGACATGTAGACCTACAACCGAATCTCGTGTACATTTCACATAGGAATAACAAATTCTGCTGAATCTGTTCTTCTTAATCGTTTTAAACAGGTTTTTTTTCTTCTTTTCAGCGTAACGACTGTCGGTGTAATAAATGTGTACGGTACAGTAGACAATTATCCTTACACCAGTTCAAATTTTGCAGTTGGTAACAGTGCTAAAAACTTTCCAGTGAAATATAAAGTACAACCCTTTTTCGATCTTGACTTTTAAATCAGTTAGCGTTTTTATTTAAACAAAAACTGTTATATTTGCATTACCGGTGACAGTGTAAAATTTACTCATGTCTGATAATAGAAACTGTTTGTTAAATGTAAACGTTTATGTACCGGTATATTTCAAAAACTAATAGCTAGTAAGATAAAGCCATTAAACGATTGGGAACCACTTTAGAGGTGCAGTGGAAAATTCTTATTTCTGATACCATGCCCAATTTCAATGGGGGCCTCCCATTTACCCCAGGGTAAAGTCGCTGACTTTAACACTCACTCAGCCCCTCACCGCGTGGGTTCTGGAATCCCGGCAGGGTCATTCGGATTTTCATGTGGGGAAGCCTTCCAGCTGGCTTGCTGTAGATCGGTGGTTCTACCCGGATGCCACCGAGCATTCGGGGCCTTCCTCCATCTGTAATTAGCTGGATGTCGTTATATGACTGAAATAATGTCGAAACGACGGTAAACTCAAATAGTCAAGTCAAGTCAGTCCCAATTCCAAAAAAGCTTCATGCCGTTAAAAACGTATTCGAATTTCCAACATGTCAAACGAGGCTTTAGAGATATAGTTTGAAAGCTGCATCTTTAGAAAAGCTATGGATTGGGCTATGCATCGTGTTCATAATGTTATTTGCAAAAATCAAGTTTTCGAGACTTACTGCTTACTGCATAACGGGCAATGTCATTTTCGTTTTCCCGCTATAACTCAGCTGATTCAATCCCGATATTCCAAACGTTTATATCATCTTACAACGCTTTGAAATGATTATTAATCACACCTTAAAGCATTTCAATACAGAAAAGTATTTTCGTTTATTTATTCAGATTTATAAACATACCACAAAGGTATAGGAAGGTGTTCACTTGAAGATGTTGAACCTCAGGTATAATGGACCATGTCAAAATGTCCCATACAAATTTCATGAATATGACATGTTTTCACATATCTATAAAAGGAGTATATAATTAGAAGTATTTTGCACGTTTCAGTGATCTTTACAAAGATTTGATGTTGATGTTAAATTAAATTTGGTACACTTAACTCGAAATCGGTTATTTTTAGACATTTAAATTCTCATTATTCATTGGAAAGATAACCGAGAAAATGTAATATCACTGTTTATGGCTTAGTTTATATTGTTATAGGTTAACAGTATAGAATTTGATTTGATAAGGACAATGTATGGATCCAGATCAATTTAGACTTATTTAATTTTAGCTGCGTTATTAGTTTTGGGTCTTTGATATGTTTGGGTAAGTTGGTATTACTCAGTATACCATGGAAGAATCAGATCTGGATCTATTCAGTGATTTTGAAAAAAATGTATTGGTAAAAAGTACATCAATGGTTTTGGTAATTTCAGGTTTTTGCCGTTATGGTTAATCTATCTGCTTGTTAAGTTTAACCTTGTAAGGCAGCATACAGCCAATCTGAGAACGTCTTTCAAAGCATATATAAATGATACATGTTTGATTAAAATGCTATCTGTTATTAGTAGCCTAGCGTATATAGAGGAGGCTGTGTATGCCACCATAAATAAGGTTTAGGAGTATAAAGTAATCACAATGTTACGTATGTCCGTCTGTCTGTCTGTCTCACTTGTTTTGTGTATGCTGACTGAGTTCTTAACATATTTCCAATAACTTCGATGTCCTTTGTAGGAGTGAGACGTTCATACTTTACACAGTATAGTTACGATGAGTTGATGTGTCAGAAGCTTAACATAATGCATCGTGCGAGGTCAATGTCATATGTTGTGCAACATCGTGAATAGGGTTTACATTCGCTGAAATGTTAATGTACCAGTCTATGTATGTATTAAGTATATATACACAATAGTGCAATCCTTTTGTGTGTGTGTGTGTGTGTGTGTGTGTGTGTGTGTGTGTTTATTTGTTTGTGGGATAAACGTTCCGCCGACAGTATTTCTTGAGACTCTATCTAGTATCTACTCGAGACAGATGTAATACTGCTATACTGCAGAATCACTCCGTAGATATGTGGCATGACACCACTCCAGTCATTCTATCCCGACATTTGGAACTACCCTTATATACTGATCACCAAGAAAGAGAGTTATACCAGTGCCATTTTACGACTTTGGTATGACGCGGCCGGGTATCAAACTCACGACCTCCCGATTCCGGGGCGAACGCTCTAACCACAAGTCCACCGGGACCGATATGCGTGTGTGTGGTGTGTTTGTCATCTTCTGTGATATCCCTAATTTTGACAGGAGTTTGGATAAATCAATACGTCTTTCTTATTTAAGTATTTAGACAAGGTAAATCTATATCACCCAGTGGTAACGGCGTAAACGAATGACTATTTCCCTATCAGTTAATCGATATATTACCGTTTGAACATCACGCAACTTTTGCCTTTCCTCATTGAGTAGTTTATGTAGTCTAAATGAGAAACAAATCTAATTTCTATTTCAAGCTGTCGGGTATAGACTAAAAACACACAAGCAGATGATTACATTCGCTATTGAAGGTTCTGTTTGCTTAATTTCAGTTTGCATTCTTTGTTATATTAACATCAATATATATTTAAAGAAACAATACTGATGATATTCACCCGTAAGTATTTAAGTTTTACTTAGCGCTAAGAATTGTTGGTGGAATTGGACCCTGTTTGCTTGATTTCAGTTTGTATTCCTTTGTTATATTAACATCAATATACTAAACACGGTTTTATTGTTATAACGACTCTTTGTCGCCAGAAAAGCAGAAATATTCCACTGGTATTGACTCAATTGCAAACATGTGTAACATTCCATTAATTTCGGGAAACATACTTCTAGTGTACAGTGGCCAATAGCCCAGATAAGTAGTATCCATGTCCATAACATGGCCTCAAAAGAGCATTCCCGTAGTATAGCTGTGTCCATAATTGTAGTGGGCCACGGAACATGCATTCATGGCATATTAGGTGGTTCCCCTAAACCGAAATTATTAATTGTGTTGTCGCCCGGAACAAGCATTTGTGTCATATTGGCTGGTGTCTATTATCGTAGTATGGTGTTCAAAATGTAGTGTGACCTAAACAAGCACTCATGGTATTATAGTAGGTGTCCAAAATTGTAGTGTGATGTCCAAAATTGTAGTGTGACCTAAACAAGCACTCATGGTATTAAATCAGGTGTCCAAAATTGTAGTGTGATGTCCAAAATTGTAGTGTGGACCTACACAAGCACTCATGGTATTATAGTAGGTGTCCAAAATTGTAGTGTGATGTCCAAAATTGTAGTGTATGTCCAAAATTGTAGTGTGATGTCCAAAATTGTAGTGTGACCTAAACAAGCACTCATGGTATTTAGGTGTCCAAAATTGTAGTGTGATGTCCAAAATTGTAGTGTGACCTAAACAAGCACTCATGGTATTATAGCAGGTGTCCAAAATTGTAGTGTGATGTCAAAAATTGTAGTGTGATGTCCAAAATTGTAGTTGGACCTAAACAAGCACTCATGGTATTATAGCAGGTGTCCAAAATTGTAGTGTGATGTCCAAAATTGTAGTGTGGACCTAAACAAGCACTCATGGTATTATAGCAGGTGTCCAAAATTGTAGTGTGATGTCCAAAATTGTAGTGTGGACCTAAACAAGCACTCATGGTATTATAGCAGGTGTCCAAAATTGTAGTGTGATGTCCAAAATTGTAGTGTTACCCGAAAGCAACATTCGTGGTATTACAGGTGGTGTTCAAATTAAAGGTGATGTCCAAAATTCTAGTTTGGCCATGGTGTTATAGGTGATTTCCAAAACTCTAGTTTGGCCATGGTGTTATAGGTGATTTCCAAAATTATAGTTTGGCCATGGTGTTATAGGTGGTTTCCAAAATTCTAGTTTGGCCATGGTGTTATGGGTGATGTCCAAAACTCTAGTTTGGCCATGGTGTTATAGGTGATTTCCAAAATTATAGTTTGGCCATGGTGTTATAGGTGATTTCCAAAATTCTAGTTTGGCCATGGTGTTATAGGTGATGTCCAAAATTCTAGTTTGGCCATGGTGTTATAGGTGATTTCCAAAATTCTAGTTTGGCCATGGTGTTATAGGTGATGTCCAAAATTTAGTTTGGCCATGGTGTTAAAGGTGATTTCCAAAATTGTAGTTTGGCCATGGTGTTATAGGTGATGTCCAAAACTCTAGTTTGGCCATGGTGTTATAGGTGATTTCCAAAATTATAGTTTGGCCATGGTGTTAAAGGTGGTTTCCAAAATTGTAGTTTGGCCATGGTGTTATAGGTGGTTTCCAAAATTATAGTTTGGCCATGGTGTTATAGGTGATGTCCAAAATTATAGTTTGGCCATGGTGTTATAGGTGATGTCCAAAACTGTAGTTTGGCCATGGTGTTATAGGTGATGTCCAAAATTGTAGTTTTGCCATGGTGTTATAGGTGGTTTCCAAAATTGTAGTTTAGCCATGGTATTA
>CM037786.1:47034577-47084577 GCA_021229015.1 Solen grandis | reverse complement strand
ATATTTCTACTTTTAACATGTTAAATGATATTGAGTGAATCCATAGGATTTTATGTTAGTTTTAGCAGCTTTTATGACAACTTTGAGTCTGTATGCTTATTTGTAAGCTGTATAAGCAATATGTTTGTCAGCTAATCTGTCTCGAGTGAGACATTGTTCAGTGGTAACGACCTTTGACTGTAGATCTGAGGGTAAAAGCGTTACATTCTCTCTGGCAACAATACATGTTCCAAGACCATATCAGGCATAAAATACTGTTAAAACCCAGGACCTGTTGTCAAGGATAAGTTTAAGAACTTGTTTTACCAAATGGTGTTTGAGAAATTAAGTTTAAATTATTTTTATTGTGAGTTATCTTGACATTGTGATTCATGTCCTCTGTAGGAGCAGGATCCAGGATTTTTCGGGGAGGAGGTGGCACGGGCCTCACGTGAGGCCCTGGAGACGAGATACTGGCTCCTGCCCTACTTGTACACACTCTTCCATCTGGCCCACTCTCAGGGGCACACGGTGGTTCGAGCCCTGCACCATGAGTGAGTGACTTGGACATCATATTTTGTAGATAATGTGAAAGTCATTGTAACATGGTCAGACATGGGGACCTAGATCAGCATTGTTTGATTTGCATTTAATGCATTGCATTATGACCAAAAATAAAGCATCATAATGGAGAGAGCTTCACATTCATACAACACAGATAAAACTTGTTCATATTAAGATAAATGAAAGTTTGGTCCAAATCTCATGGACATGTTAGCCGAAATGAGAAACCGTAGCTGAGATCAGAAACTGTTACCGTCTTGCATTGCAGGTTCCCTACTGACGAGGAGGCTCTTGCCGTTGACCGACAGTTTTTGTGGGGGTCATCCCTCATGATTGCTCCTGTTCTGGAAGAAGTAAGTCGACCTGTAACTTCTTCCATGTATAAAAGATTGACATAATTGAATGGTACATTGATACTATACAGAGTTAGCCTCCTTGCAAAGCTTAACTAGATTTAGTCCCTTGTCTGCTGGGCAGTTCTGGTTTGGCAGTTCAGGTTTTATTTGGTATTGAAGAGACATCAAATAGTATAAACTAGAGTTGGCAACTGTTATTCTGAATTTTGTCTGAATGTTTGATTGAAATGGCAAATGAATATTTAAATATTAAATAAGGTATTCTTTGTCAACCCTAGTATTAACTTGTAATATTTAAAATAAAATGAAAAGATAATTTATCATACTGGATACATTATTTGATGCTTACCACTTAATTTGTGCACATATCTAAAGTTTTATTTTGGAAGCTATCTCTTTAAACTGTACTGCATGTTCTCAAAAATATATAGTGTATTTGAGTATGATTTTTAGCTCAAAATCAAAATAGGGATTTTTTTACTCAAAAGGTAATTTGAGTATGAAATTTGAGTTTGCATATATGATGTACCAATATGATAATGTGCCAGTGCTTTTTTGGCTTGCTGCCACAGATGCAAGCCCATTATATTACTTTATTTTGTAATTCCCTTATCATCATTCTCATAACATTTTGCACATGTTGCATTTGGCAAATAGTCAAGATTATCAGTTTGTGTACATGTCATATGCAGGTTTCTCAAAGTAAAAAGGATTGTGGGAAGGAACAAACAACCAATCAGAAACACAGGGGCTCAAAGCCCCTATGATCAGCAGTTGACTGCTTGTTCTGATATACTGCCTTGATTTTCAACAAAATACAACACAGGAAACCATTTATTAATATTAGAACAATATTTATATTGGCATTCACAGTTTGGTTTTGTAATTTAGCAGATGCAGCAATCAACAAAAAATCCTTTGAAAAAAAAATCTTTATAAGAACAATTGATGTAATCTGTTCATATATGACAAACAATATTAAACAACACTTGCAAGCATGTGCCAGCAAATTCAAACTTTACTGGTAAGTCCATTTGGCGGTACTTGGTTATTATACTGGGGCCAAGACTTTCACAAAAACAGTTAGTGGTCAAGCAACAGATGCTTTGGACAGGCTAATAATAAACTGGGCAAGCGTTCATTTTAAAAGAAATTTTATTCCTCTGGGGCTTTTTTATACTCCAGGGCTATTCAGAAGTGTCTTTCCCTTTAAAAAAAGCAAATACAGCTATTAAGATAGATATAAAAAAATATATATCACAACCTTCACTTTGGCACTGTTTTGTTCTCTTGATGTATCTTGATTTCATTTTTTCCCTAGAAAGTATGACTTTATAATATTATGCATTGTATGAAGCATGTCCAGCATATAATTGGATATTTTAGACATAATGGTAATCAGATATTTCTGTTAATGTGCAGGGTCAGACCAGTTTGAGGTACTACCTGCCTGCAGGCTTGTGGTATGACTTCTACACGGGCTCAGTCCATGAAGGGTCGGGCTACCAGACACAGTCGGTTAACCCAGACTCCAGAATAGCACTGTTTGTACGTGGAGGCTACATTCTTCCCATGCAGAGGCCAGCCTTGAACACTACATACAGGTATCAGGCATTCATATTTCCATTTTCAATTATTCAGTCACTTAATTATCAATGTGATGTTGGGCTATTTAGGAATTGTGCACAATGTCATATTGCAACTATTCTGTCCTGTCCTGAAGTGCAACTATTGTTTCCACCCTTTCTCTTATGCTCCCTGGAGAAGTTTTTGAGAGTTATGACCCCTTTTATATAAATTTTTTAGCTTTGTCTTGACACATTTTACAAAAATTCTCAATATTTCATGAAGCTTTCAGGAACACTATTCATTGCACCCAATTTCATTGATAGATGGTATATGACAAGTTAAAGGCATATCTCTCTCTTGCTGTCTGAAGTATTGTAAGAGTTACGCCACCTTTTAATTCGGAATGTTTTCTTTATATCTGTAACAATTAACAAAAAACAGCAATGAAACTTTGCTCACACATACATTGGCCAGAGGTCCTTGACCAGTTAAAGGCACCTTTCTCCCTCTCTCTAAACATTTTCAAGAGTTATGGCCCTTAAAGGGTTCAGAAAAATCTATTGATTCATATATCATTTAAAGTTCTGTAAATTGATATTCATCAAGTCATAAGTTTGTACATGAATATTCATGAGGTAATGGAAAATGAGAACGGTCATTGTGATGTATGTTGATAGTCGGAGGAACAATCTGAAGCTATTGGTGGCTCTAGACAAGATGGGCATGGCATCGGGAGACCTCTTCTGGGACGATGGCACATCTGTTGGTAAGCTTTCATCTTGGCATCTTGGGTTCCTTTCTTATGAAAATATATTCTTCATTCAGTTCAATTTATTTCAATGTTTTATTGTAGAAAAGACCTCTGGTCCATATTTACCATACATGTCATAACATACAATACATTGTTAACAGTAGATGATATTTCAAAATACAATCTCCTGTGCGATTTAATTTAAAAATGCATAATAAATAACTGCTGTTATATTTTCTTTAATCATGACTCTTACAAATTTTTTTTTCATTTTTCAAATACATGGTAAAATAGCACAACAGTAAAGAATTGTTTACTCCCAGGTTGTGATTTTGAGCATGAAATTTGAATATCAATTCATAAGCTTAATTAGAAACTACAGAAACTATGTATTCACCTTTGAGTTTATTTCAAACCTTGTCACAATATCATTTTAAGCTCACTTTACCACTCCTTCACAAGTGATGGAAACACTCATCTCACATCCCATCATGCTACCAATGGATCAGCAATGTACATGTACCTCTTACCTTTAACCCTTTCCCTCATAGAGGAAACCATGAAAATACCTATGCGAACAGCATAAAACCAGATCAGCCTGCGAGTAACTCGCAGGCTGATCAGGTTTTATGCTATTCGCTGCTCCTCAGTGGTCTGGAAATGAGGAGATCAGGCTTTATGTGGTACCTATTGAGTGTGTCAAAATGAGTCTATATGAGGAAAAGGTTTAATTAACATCTGATGAGTTGGTCATAGTACTCAGGATAAACTTACAAAAGTTCTTCTGTGTCATGGAAGGTAGTTTTGGAATTGTATTTAGGTTGTGTAGAGACAAGATCACTTTTTATATAAAAAGAAAAACTGCAATAGACAGTTAATGAGCTTAGACAAAGTGTTGTGAAAGGTATTATTAGCTCTTGATTGTATATAGCACTTGAACAATCTGGTCAAATCTCAAGGCTTTGTATTAACTTGTATGTCACTCATGATAAAACTTATGAATACTTTTACAGATACGTTTGAGAAAGGAAACTACTACTATGCTTCATTTAAGAAGGAATGAAATTAAGTTAACTTATTAAAAAAAAATTAAAAAAAAAATGCCTTTTTACAAAGAATATGTAAGCTTTGATATTTTCTTTTAAATAACTTAGGCTGCTTTTGTCTGATACTTTGTAATAAATGCATAAATGAATTTGATTCAAATGATGCCCTCATGCAGCTATTTTTATCATGTTTCTGATGTATGATAATGATAATTCAGCTTTAAATGATTAATTTTTCATCTAGACACAACTATCTTGAACTCATGCTGATTGTGTGTTTATTTCATTGTGTCAGGACACCTTATCCATGAGAAATTGATCACCGAGAGGACCCGGAAACCCCCTTCCTGTCCTTTGATACCCTACAGATATATGGGGCTCCACAAGGGGTCAGGACAGTCTTCTACGAGGGCATGGAACTGCCCTTCAGCTACTCACAGGTAAGGTAAACACGGGACCACAGGAAGTGAACAGAAACATGCAATATTACCATACCCCTGCTTCACAATGTGGGTGCTATAAAAGAATCATGTGAGTAGTTTGTTTCGTCCTCTCCTGGGGCATTGCAAACAGCTTTGCAAAAAGTAAAATATCTTTTCATATTACTGAGACAAGGCAATGTAGCAGGGAATTCCTCACTTTCAGTGATAGCTCTAGTTTATTCTTCTTTTTAGATTCTGCAGAAAGAATCATTTCCAGTTTAAGGAAGAAAGTAAGTATGTAACCATTTGTGCAAGATTTAATTGAGAATATTTTTTATCAGTGTAGTAGACGTACAAGTTGTGCTGTTACATTGTTTCCAAACCAATTGTTGTGTAATTGTAAATATTATGATGACTCTAATTAAATTTATTTTGAATTTCAGGATGTGGAAACAACACTTACAATCACTGGTGTCAATATTTCTTTGATAAAAGATTTTTACATAAATTTAAGGTAAGTTTAGAAGTACATGTTTGCCCTCAGAATTCTTTTTTTTTTTTGAAAGATAAACTTTATTTTCCTCATCAATAGGTATGTGAGGGGCGAGGACATCCCACTCCATACCAAACATATCATTTATACACAAATTCAATACAATATATATATTATTGATAACCATTTCAAGTACATTCTACAGGAGTTTTGGATTTTCAACATATAGCTTTTTTTAATCATAAACATTAGGATGTGGTTCATAAACCCATCATACTCAATAAAGGAAAATAAACTAAATATAATAAAAAAAAAATAAAAAAATGAAAATCAGGACAACTTCTTGCTTCTTAACTTTTCTTTGTAACTGATTACTGATGGTTTGATGTATGCGCATTGAGATTTTTATTACATTTGTTTTAATACAGCATATAATATATGCATACGTATATACATATAGTACATAGACACATTTATATGCATATATATAGATAGGTCTATAATAAAAATCTCTGGCCCTCAGAATTCTTTATGCATATTGCTATTACCATATTTGGTGGAATTTTTATGTCCCTTTCCTTGAAATGGTCTTAAACAGTAGAACTTCTATGTGTCTTAACTTTGATGAGTTTAATTTCTCAGTTTGTTGAAGTTAAAAGAAAATCTCTACAGTTTACCCTATATATACATATTAGGAAAACTCATTTATGAGTAGAATTTTTCAATTTGTTGATGTTCTTTTTGTGGTCCATAATTATATAATAATTCAAGTACATTTTACCATAAGTAAGTCGAAGCCCTTTGGCTGTTTTCACAAAATGGATTGCGGAATAATGTTTTTCACACCTTAATTGCTGCCTCAGCTGCAATGAAATTGGCTATTTACTTGCATGACTGTTACTTATTACATAAAAGCAGTATTTTTTAATAGTCGCCTTAGGCTTTTTGTGTGTGAAAAAATGCTTTAATTGTAATCACTCTAGGTGCCATATTATAAGTCCCCTACCAGCATCGCTAAAGGGGATTATAGGTTTACACTCCGTCCATCCATCAGTCATGTAGTTTTTTGGGCTTTTTTTTCTAAACGCTTGCAGATATTTATCACATATTTGGTATGTGAGTCTAACACTATGAGTTACAGATCAAGCTTGAGTTTCATTCCGGTCCACTGATTTTTGACGAAATTATGGGCCTTATACTTAGAAAATTCTTTAAAATAGCAGTTTTTCAGACTTTTTGATATTTATTGTCGTTATGACTTTCATCAAAAGTATTGATCAAATGATTGACTTGTTTGCAGCGTGAAGAGAGGCTGGGGTTCTTAGTTTTCTGACTTTGCTGGTAGGGGACTTAATATTGCCTAAGCAGTACTTTCAGAATGCTTGTTTGAATTTAAACTCCTGTGAAATCATTTGAATTTGTTTCCATCTATACAGTTCAACTGTTGATATAGCCCCATACATAAGTTGAATTCCTGTTGTCTGAAAGTTTAAGGTTTGCCCCTTCCAATTACTAAAGTTCTACCGCATGTAGATTTACCCTAGTTATTCCTTTTTCAAATAACTAATAAAACACATTTTATAATCAGATACCATGCTATAGTCAGATACCATGCTATATTAAAGTGCAGATCCTTACTACATGGGTCATAATGACTTAATACAGATAGCGTATATCGTTCATATCGCATCGTATCGTATCGTAGAGTATACCCAATCGCATCGTAACGTATTGAATTGTATCCTATTGCATTCAATCGTATTACACATAATGAACAGGATCTTATTGCATCGTATCGTAAAGCAATGGTATATCGTAAATCGTATATTGTAAATCGCATAACGTATATCGTATCGAATCACTCTAAGATTTTTGGCAGTCTATGTTTCGGGACACCCTTTATTTATTTTTTTTTATAGAAAATAATTATTCTTCGTGTCTCTAAATTCAACATTTTGCAAATATGTATTATTTTTTATCATAAATTATTTTATGTAGTATAATCTTATTATTTCTTTAGTTAAAATAACATTTTTTACTTTTTATGTATCAGTATATACATGTGTAGTGGCCTACGTGACTTTCTGCAGCAGACGCCATGCGTCGTTAAGCAATTTAATACACGTGTGAAAAATATGTATTAGAAAGCACTAAATCGGTATTGAAGTAAACGCTGGGCTACATACATTCCTATATGTTTATTTGATGTGTTTGATCAAAATTTTCATGATTAGCAAGTCTGAAAATTAACAATTTAAATCTGACCTAATTATGCATAATCAAACTCCGATTTTGTCCAAGATGTTGCTTCCTTTGAATAACTTATTTTCCGGGACCTTTTTCCTCTGCAGTGTTCGCTCGCATGCTCTTATTTAAAACATTGAAAGAGATGATCGTAACTTACACATATACCTACATTATAGATCTAATGCGTATATTTTTTATTTCCTACTTTATTTACTCCCCCCCACCCCCCTTTCTCTCTCTCTCTCTCTCCACATATGCAAATGTCATAATTCGCACAGAACATATTTCATTTTCTTCTCTCCCTCTCTTTCAGTTTGAATAAGCAATATAATATCAGGAGGTCTTGGATTCAAAACCCAACCGGGGTATATTTCTCCGGTGATAGCGTCAAGACGTATAACATTTGTACTAGATTTGCCCTTGTCTTGCACTCGGCAAATTGGGGTTGCTATGGGAACTCGGAGAACTCAGGACTGGTTCTAAGCAGGAACTTCTCTCCCGTGTATAGGTCGGTGCTATTCCCCTGACACGTAAAATAATCACTGTCTTTTTGCGAAATGAGCTAGGGTATCGCACCCGGCCTCACTTGTATCCAACCACTGTCTTTTCTGATGCTTTTTTTTTTCAGCCAAAAAAAAAAAGACCCTTACAATAGAAGATTAACATACTGCCTTTGAGAATAGAGGCATACGGTTTTAGTCAAATTACTGATCTCTCCTTGTCCGTGAAAACACAAATTCACTACATGATAAAAGTTAAATGGGAAAAAATCTTTAAATTCCATATTATTACATGTATAGTTCGCTTAAAATATGTCTGATTTTTTTTTCTCATGTACGTACAGTTATGCATGTATGTGTATATTTAACCAACGTAATTGTATTTCACCAGACATACCTTCTTATCAGCGGGCACAGCATGTGTTAATTTTGACCGGATATGTCACCTTTATGTAATGCCGATACCGATATACCATTACTCACCCCGCACCCCGAATCCCACCCCAAGGCGAGGGAGGGACAATCAACCTTTACACAACATGAATGTTATAACCGAACTAATTAACGTGACAGAAAACATGAAAGATGGTCGCAGGCCTATTGTGAGAACATTATCACAGAAAGACCCAGGGTGTTATGTACGTAGTGTCACTGGGTAGCTTAGTCAAAAACTGTTCCTCTATTATATTATACAATAATTTAAATGTAACTTAGAATAAGTATGTGTATATACATACATACATACACTATTGAGCACTTACGTAATATAAACTTTACCGACTAAATTAATACCGTCAGACTAAAAACTCTGCCGCCTACGTGTTATAGAGGATATATTCACAATGTTGCGATTGTACATAATGAAGTGTGACCCTTAATACAGAAATCTCAAAATTCTTCATCCTACCAAGGAGTGTCCCGAAGACAACGGAGGAATCTACTAGACAACAACAACATCACTACAAGTTTCTTCCATTAATTAATTTGATTCATATTGTTTATTCCTTTTAATGTATATCATTATTACATTATTATTCTAAAATTAAATTGTCATCATAGAAATATTATATTCCGAAGAGGAAGACATTCTATATATCAATATATTTCCATAGCGAATCTTGTTGATGATGATATTAATAATAAAAAAATCTCTCTCTCTCTCTCTCTCTCTCTCTTTCAAGGGGGTGGGGTTCTTTACAAATTAAAGACTAATGGACTTTTAAAGAAATATAGAAATCACATACGAGTAATAAAAAATATTTTTTATAGTTAAAACAGCGAGTAAAATATAGCAACAGTTTTTTTATAGGAACAAATATATGCTTATGGTTGAAAGCATGGGGCCAATTTAGAAGTTGTTTGCAAATTAGATTTTCTGCTATCATCATGTATAAGCTGCAACAGAATCGGCAACCTCTTCACTAATTACTTATCTTCGAACAAGATGGCCTTCCAGCCTTCATTTTTTTTAATAAATAATTGTTTAAAGAAGCAGCAATACGGGTTTCTCTTTCTCTCTGTATATAAGGTGCAGGTTGCATGCAGTTGCCCATGCATCATTACATTTTTTCGGCTATTTGACAGTTAACCAGAAGTTCTCTAGCACGTGCTATACTTCTTTGTGTTCGTTCACAAGCGCTCATTGAGCGGTCGCGATCGTATATAATAGGGCATGGACCAATTATATTCATAATTTTTTAAGAAAAGATATTGTGTTAATTAACACAAATAGCAGAGTACTAGATATCAGTAAAGTACTGTTATCATTTTTTTTATTGTGATTGTTATTATTACACGTAATCATAAAAATATATTTATAATAAATCTTCATTAAAAAAAACCTTAACTTTCTCTCATTACATGTGCCGTTAACAGTGGTCTCGATGGAGATCGCAGAGTCCGTCGCTTTTTCAGGGGGGACCGCAATTTAGTATGTCCCAATTTCCTGTCACTGGCTATGTTTATTTCAGAGGAACACATGGATTACCAGTTATATGTAACGATAAATATTGTTAACAACATGAAGTTATTGCATATTTCTGGACTTGTAGTCAAATCAAGCTTGCAGGTAAATGTATAAAATATCATGTAAACCGTGCTTACTGTGTATCGTATATCGCATAACGTAAATCGCAGATCGTGGATCGTATATCGTTCGTATTTCAATCGTATATCAATCGTATTTTTTGACAACTGATACGATAGCGCCACTGTACACCTGTAAATATAACATTGAGAATGCATACTCCAAATCTTTAATTGGGTGTTAATCAGTACAGTTGACCCTTTATTAGCGGCCACCTGTATTAAACGGCCAACCTGCATTTAGCGGCCAGTTCAATATTACCAACTTATAGCATTTTTGTTATATGTTTAACCTTCATTCAGCGGCCACTCCCTGTCAAGCGGTCACTTTCTCTTGATCCCTGGACTCACCGCTTAATACAGGTTTGACTGTGTACAGTTAAAATATCAATGTAGACATTTCCAGTTTCTGCAAGCTTCTAAGCAAGCCTATCTTCCATTTATGACCAGGCAAACAGCTCCTTAACAAGTATTTTTTTGCAGTAAAAAGCAAACACGGTTAATCATTTGTCACATGATATCCCAGTGTAGCATTGGAGTGTCTGGTAATTTAATTTGAATATGTAACTGTGTAACATGAAAAGGTTCATACCAGTACAAGAGAGGAAGGTGTGTTGATATATTAATGTATGGTACTGTTACAGTCCAGATGGAAAGCAGAATGAAAGGGCACACATTGACTGCTACCCAGAGGCTTATGGGGGAGTCGACATGGTAACCAAGGAGTCCTGTGAGGGGCGGGGCTGTATATATAACCCAGAGGTGCAGGAAGGACCATGGTGTTACTATGATACCAGTAGCTCTAGTAACTATGGTTACAAGCAAGTTGGGGATAAGAGACAAACAGAGTTTGGATTTGAGTACATTCTACAGCATAGAGGGAAGGGTAATCCGTTTGCGTCCCAAAGTCCAGATGTAGGTACCTTACGGCTGACAGTGGAGGACAGAGACGACTATGTGATGAGGATCAAGGTAAACCTGGCTCAGTCCCATCAATATTATTTACTGTTAAATAATGATTATATCAACCAGTTACTTCATATAGACCTGTTTTGATGCATTGGCAAACAGAGAAGACCCAGATCAGACACTTGGAAGGAACTGTCTGACCAGTGTTTCCTCTGTTTGCTCGTACAGCATTTAAGCTCAGATTCCACACAATCTGTATGGCAAAGGGAAATGCTTTGTTTATGTACCATTTTAAGTTAAGTAAATTATTATTCATCAATTCATAAATTTAATCATCATCATCACCATAATCCAGTTTTGATTATCAAGGCCTTGAATTATTCCTTTTCACAAGGGTGAGGCCTGGCTGTCTGATCAAGAGCAGAGTCTCCCTGTCCATACTTGGCGGTCCATTGGGTTGATACAGTCCATCCCTAGGGTCTCACAATCTAAGTCGTCCCAGGACAGCTTTGATCTGCCTAGGGTCTTTTGACCAGTAATGCTAAGGTTACGAACGTGAGATATCCACCCTGAGGTGCGCTCTACATGGCCAAGCCATCTCAACCTATTCTCCGTAGAATGTCAGCAATGTCTCTGATGTTAAGCTGAGAGAGAGGAGTCTCAAAGGGGACATTCTCTTTGGGCCTGACCAGGCAGGTCCATCTTATCATGGCTCAGTCATTACACTTCAGTTTCCTGAGTGTGGTAGCTGATACTGCCCATGTTTTGGAGCCATATAGCAAGACAGGTCTTATATAAGTAGAGTAAATCCGACCTTGGTTGCAATTGGAAGTTGTTTGTTTGCTAGGACCAGAAGGAGCTCTTTAAATTTGTTTCAAGCAGACTTGCAGTATGTTCATGCAGATAGTTCACAACACCCTCCAGAAGACAGGGTGTCTCCAAGGTAGCAGAAATCAGCTACAATACCTCTTTAACAGTTGATGAGGAGAAGCTGGAGGTTGAAGCTGACCTCTGCAACCTTGGAGACATGAATATTTATGAGGTAAAGGGTTGATTTGGAGCACATTCAACCAGTATTGCATCCCCATAGGAAAAATGCCTATATATTTATATTCTTACTATTGGTAAGATAGGTAAGGTGTTGGGATGACTATCAAGTGTCTTGTGATTTTGCTTGCAGATTGAGGATGCAAACAACACGAGATATGAAGTTCCAGTGACAATGAACCTAGGCAGGAAAAAAGCCAGACACCCATTTTACATCTTCCAGGTCACCAATAAAGACCCTTTCAGCTTCCAAGTTCTCCGCTTTAGTAATGGCGAGATTTTGTGAGTACTCTGTACAGTTCTGATATATACATTCAAGAAAATTGTTGAGTAGTTCATTCTAGACCAGATGTGGAGAAATCTAGAATTTATTTTAGTGCTTTACTAATCATAGAATTAATTATACAACCTGTCTTTTTGTCATGAAATTGCATAGAAAAAGGTTTTTGCTTACCAAAAGTTTCTTCCAATGTATTCCTTTTAATAGAAAAGCAAGCATACAAATATTTTTACATTATAAAGTACCTTGTCAAATTTCTTACCTTAAGCAGCAACAGTTAAGGTAGAATCTACATCATTTTCACAATGAGTGTACTCAGTACTACAGCTCATGAATAAAATCAAGTTCATGACACTCAGAGATACTGAATGTTATAGGCTGCTGATGCAGCTCATAATATTGTAAATATTGTAATGATTCTCATTATCCCATAGGAAGGAAAAATCATTTTACTGTGTCACCTGCTGTAAGCAGAGGTGACACATAGGCATCACTTTTCTGTGGTCTGTCCGTCCATCTGTCCATCACACTTTTTCTGTCAGGCTTCAGCAGGTGACACATGTGTTCCAGAGAACACTCTTGTAGTAAATAAAGCAGTTGATACCTTGCCCCATGTTTTCGAAAATGCTTAAGTATAACTTCAAGCTCATTTTTGAGTATCAAAGAATTACTCAAATTCTTTTGGATACCATTGGGCATAGTTTGAGTCTAGGTATGAAAATCAAAGTGTAGTACCATTTTTATACCCCCCCGCAACGAAGTTAGGGGGGGGTATACTGGAATCAGGTTGTCCGTCCGTCCGTCCGTCCGTCTGTCCGTCCGTCTGTCCGTCCGTCTGTCCGTCCGTCCGTCTGTAGACACAAAATTCTGCGGACTACTCCTCCTAAACTTCTGGAAGGATTTTGATGAAACTTGCTGGCAATGATCCTTAGACATTGTATTAGCGCGTTATCTATATAGCATTGAGTTACCTCCCCTATTTACCAAGTTATGCCCCTTTGATGATTTTTGCATTACAAACTTCTGCGGACTACTCCTCCCATTGGATTACCTCCCTTTTTTATAGTTATGCCCCTTTGATGATTTTTGCTTTACAATTTTCTGCAGACTACTCCTCCTAAACTACTGGAGGGATTTCAATGAAACTTGCTGTCATTCAACCTTAGACATTGTAGTAGCGCTTTTTCTATATAACATTGGGTTACCCCCCCCTCCCCCCTGTTTTAAAGATATGTCCCTTTGATGGTATTTGTTTTACAATTTTCTTCCATTGATAGATTTCAGTGAATCTTAATGATATTTATCCATAGACATAGGTATATCCATAGGTATGTGTTACAAAGGATCACTAGATTTCCATGTAGTTGGCACATATGTCCTCTATATACGTATTAAGATGGAGTGTTGCATACAAGAATTCTGATTTCATGCTCCAAAGCCATGTTTGACAAAAACACTTGCGGGGGGGTATTAGTAAGCCCTTAGGCAACAGTTCTAGTTATAATTCAAGAACAAGGGGCCTGAAGTTCCAGTAAGTCCATAACACATGTTAATTTCTTGTCAAGGTTTGACACTGGAGTCGGAGGCCTTGTCTACTCGGAGCAGTTCCTGCAGATCTCCACTGCTCTCCCCACCAACAAGATCTACGGGTTTGGGGAGAATGTCCACCACACTTTCAAGCATGACCTGTCCTACCAGACCTGGCCCATGTGGTCCCGGGACCAGCCCGTCCCCTGGGGGGTAAGTACAACATCTGTCATTTCCATAAACATACACCAGGCTATAGGTTTTAAGATACAGCACCTTTCCAGTTTTTAACAGTAGAAATTTAAAGCCCTGCAGGATTATTTCCCATTCATGACAAGGTCAACTGCTCACAGATAGTATCACAAAGAAAAATCATGTTTTTTTTTGTGAAGACTAGGTCAACCATTGACTTCCTGTTATCCCAGTGTAGCCACTGGTTAATCTGTTAGTCTATTTGAATACTTCTGTTAACAGTGGAAAGGTCAAGGTCAGAAAATATTGTATGTGGAAATTATAATTATGTAATCACCAATTCTGAAAGGAATATGCATGAATGGTAATGATAATTAATTTAATGTTAAATATTATATCAGATTTACTGTATATTGTTTGTCAGCACATAATTGTCACTATTTCTCTGGAAATTAAGGTCTTCCCTTCCTAAGCGATCAATTCCATCAAAGCCATGCATATAACTTAACAATACATATGTATATAAGCTTTTAAAGTGTCAAGCAATGGTAATTTTAGGGGCAAATTGACATGTTATGACAAGTGACAGAAGTTCTTTTATTACCTCCCCTTAATATTTTTGGTGCCATGAGTTATCTCCCCTGGAACAAAAAAAGTGATTTTCTCCATTTTCCTATGATAAAGTTTAGATTTTTTTTCACGAAAGTTGGTACAAAATCATAAAATGCATCTTTTTACCATGAGTTTTTCTCATAAATCAAATTCAGTTTTTCATATTCACAGAAAATACATATTTTCTACAGGCTTCATTGTTAACATAAATGCAGATTATCTCCCCAAATTAGATAAAAATTAAAAAGACTCTTGGTGAAATATTTTTATTTTGAATGTCTTCAAAGTGACAAAGTTCATAGACATATAACCATCCAGTGCATGGTATGGAATATGGCTATTAGGATGGGAAGACCTTAATTAAAACATAAACTGTATTTGGGAAGTGAATTATTATTTAGGTACACCTAAAATTACCAATACTGCAAAAAAATTTATCATTTGTATTTTGATTAAGCATCAAAACATGTAAGGATTAAGTAACTGTTTTTCAATGTTTTGGCCACAGGATCATCTCAACCACTATGGTGTCCATCCATTTTACATGTGTCTGGAGAGCGGAGGTACACATGCCCATGGGGTCCTCCTGTTAAACAGCAATGCTCAAGGTTAGTGATACTTCAAACAAGGGAAAGAACTCTTAATAATCGTTATTTTCAAAATATTGTTTTCTGGAACTTTTTACAAATTCTTATTGAGTGCTTGTTTTATAGTATAACAATATAAACTTTAATGTTCGACTGTGTATGCCTTGCCATTTCGGGCATATATTGTTACACCTGTCTGAGGGTGTTTGTGTGTGTGCAAGCAATTGTGTCACAGTTGTAACTTGGTTGTGTATGGTCATGTTTAAAAATAACTTGCAAACAAGAACAAGGTCGCTAGCTTAAAGGTCAAGTACACAGCCGTCGATTGACCTTAAAATCGTGTCATGGCTGTGACTTGTTGTGAATGGTCATGTTTTGAAATAATTTAGCACAAATGATCACTAGAATATATTTCTACCTAATTTAGGGCTAACAAAATTATTATTTAGTGATGAGTATTAATGGTTGAACTTGAGCCTGGAACTGTTTCATCCACCAGACTACAGCTTCACACCCCTGCCTATGCTGACATACAGAACAATTGGTGGCATCTTTGACTTCTACTTCTTCATGGGTCCAGAACCAGAGAACGTGGTCCAGCAATATACAAAGGTATATTACTCTTATGAACCATAATAATTGATTAATGATTGAGAAATACATTTTTTAAAATTATTTTTAAACATTACTTGCCTGTTTTTATGCCCCCACCAAAAATGGGGGGGGGGGGGGAGCATATCATTTGCCTTTGTCAATCCCTACGTCTGTACGTACGTCTGTCCATCCCGAAACTTTGTGACACGCATAACTCAGAAAGTATTTGTACTACAGACTTGAAACTTCATGGATATATTATTCAGGACATGAACTTGCACATCTGGGTGTTTTCATCGAACCACTGTTGAATTTGACAAAATTATAGGCCTTTGTTTTTTAAAAATATGAAATTTTATGCTTGTGACGCATGTAACTCAGAAAGTATTTGCTCTACAGACTTTAAACCTAATGGATATATTACTCAGGATATGACTTGCGCACGTGAGTGTTGGCCTTTGTTTTGGAAAATGCATCGGGTGGGGGACACCTGTCCCCTAGACACATTTTTAGTTTTTCTCTGATGTGATGTTGTAATACAAAGTCAGAGTTTTAATACCTATTTTATTCATATGCCATCATGTTCCTAAATGAGAGAGTGATTTATATAAATCTTGAGAAAGTGATGTAATATTGTTGGTTAAAAAAAGTTTTCACCAAAACTTTTTATGCATATTATCATTAAACTATGTCAAATGCAGTTTGGTGGGGCATATTAGATATGGCGTTCTAATCATTTCAGGTTATAGGACGTCCCTTCATGCCTCCCTACTGGTCACTGGGCTTCCAGTTGTGTCGCTATGGTTACAACCATTTAGATAACTTGACCAAAGCAGTGGAGAGGACAGTCAGCGCTGGGATACCACTAGTAAGTATGATGTCATCATACCACATTTGTTTTATACTAGGATAATGATTATTTAAGTGTTATGAAGCAATAGATTTTCTTTGTGTGCAGACTCTAGAACCTAGGTTTCCATAGCAAACATTTAAAACCCTGACATCTCCAGGAAGCACCAATTTAATCTGGTTTTCATCTGTTTGATAAGGCATCAAAACACATCTACATGAGTTAAAGGGTTAGCAGGAAAACAATCAGCTACTATTCAGTTACAGTTTTATGCCTGAAGTGGTTGAGGGAGGGGGAGTGGTGCTGTAAAGGAATCACACTTGTCATGCCCAGTCTCGTCATTTCACATTGCATCCTGTCCTGTCCCATCCCTTTCCATCCTACACTCACAAAACATGATGTTGAGGTGCAGGGTGGGGGTATTAATTACCTTTACTGATAGTCTAGACATACAAAGTCTTTTGTGATAAATTATAGAGTAATGGCAGCTGGTCCTGTTGATCTTTTTTTGCCAAAATTTGACATTTGTACTTTTCAATGTCATAAGTTTTGTCCCAACAGGATGTCCAGTATGCTGATATTGACCACATGTACGAGAGGATGGACTTCACATTGGACAATGTCAACTTTAAGGGCCTCAAGAACTATTTTGATGACCTTCATGACAGGGGGATGCACACCATAATTATTCTGGTATGATTTCAGTGGAAAAAAATAAAACATAATCTAGTAGGTCAATAGTAACTTGAGGGCTGGAAACTTAACTATCGTAAGTGCTTAAAAAGAAGGAAATGGGGAACAGAATCGCGATCAGGCCCCAGACTGTGACCAATTAAATCACCCTTGCTTATCTTTGTGAAGAGGAAGCTATAATGGAATCATTCATATGGCGTATATACCATACTATGAGGTTGTTTATCACATACCTATAGTTATACCAATCTCTTCACAAAGTGAATTTATATATGGTTAAGGTAATCCATCCATAATTAGATTTTAATCATGGTCCTGCAAATATTTAAAAAGACAGATGCATTTTAGCATCCACTAACTTGGAGTTAAAGGCTCTTTTGCTGTAAGTCTATAAAGGTTTGCATTAACTATAAAATTCTCATGATCACTTGATGGACAATTATCACAATTTAATGATTGGTGGATTACCTTAAGTCAAGATGGTGCAGCAGGAGTATAAATTACCTTAAGTTGTATCTCTAGTTTTCTAAGTATTTGTAACATGCACTGTTGATGTACATGCATTGGTGTCACTATGTTTCACCATTGTGATCAAATAGTGAATGTCATACACAGTGTTTTCAAATGCTGTGTTAATATCAAAGTATCTCAGTAAAGCAAAATACTAAAGAAATCATTTCAGAGTTATTTAGATGCAAAGTACTTTCTTAAACTGTTGTTATAAATTTGATCCACTTAGAAGTGTTAATGTTGAGACACTGGATATATTTGATTAATGTCTGAAGTTTTTTTTTTATGGTCACCAGTTGGTGAAAATGTATTGCAGAACACCATTGTTAATGTGATCTTTTCAATGTTAATTTTTTACATACAGATAGTTGAAAATGGGTCTGTTGTTGGTAACAAATATTGCTTTTATAGATTTAATTCTTGTAGAATTTTGATCCAATCTTCATATTTGGCCAAAAGCATATCTATAATAAAATGGAAGATAATTATGTCACTTTATTCAAATCTTTGAAAACCTTGCCTTGATGTAGCCACAAGAATCAATTCAACCTTTTGGCAAGTATTAGTTTAATTGTTATTAATTGAATTTTGTTGAGCTTCTAACTTATTTACATGGGAAAAAGAAATAGATTTACTGTATAAATACATCTTTTGTATTGAAATTGTAGAACAAACATGCCTTAGAATTAGACGGGATGTGGGGGGGGGGGGAGAGAAAATATACAAAAAGTTATTTGAATTCCTATTTCAGCAGTATGTTGACATATGAAGTGTCCTGTATTTCTATGTCTCCTATTGACAGGATCCAACGTTGATCTCCAATGTGTCAGGATATGCTCCATATGAGAAGATGCGAGACACAAACAGCAGCATCAAGTGGCCAAGTAATGGCTACATTCCTCCAGGCAGTAGTGGTTCAAATAGGGACCTGCTGGGATATGTAAGTGAAAACAATTTACCATCCCCATCCACAAGACTGTCATACTCTATAATGTAGTTTTTATGCCACCCTCCCTCTTGAAGGGAGAGGGCATATTCATTTTGCAAACTTTTTTCATACATTTGCATCTTTTTATTTGATAGGTGTAACTGTGTATTGGATTATTACTCTAGAATTTTGTTAATAATGAAGGTATTTTGATTTATTTTGGAATAGTCATCCTATTATTAGATTAGGATAAATATAAAACTATTTGTCCTAGCTATGCAATGAATCCATGGTCCATGGATTAAAGGTCTTTGCCTTGAACATCAGTATTAGAGGTTCAACAATCTATTTGAGCATCAAACTTTTTTTCAGTTGCTGTATAAAGTTTGTATTTCAAATTTCTTCAAATCACATATTTTCCCTTCCTTTTTATTCTTTTTATTGCATTAATCTTGGTAAATTCATATTTGTATGGTGTTTTGACTGATTCTGATTGATTCAATGTTTAATTTTAAATTTGACTGTGTAATCTTAGACTGCCTGATTTCATATCCATCTGTAGGTCTGGCCACAAGGTAAAGTTGTCTTTCCTGACTTCTTCAAGACCAGTACCAAGCAGGTCTGGAAGGAGTTGATAGTGAAGCATTACAACGAGAGCCTGAAATTTGATGGACTTTGGATTGTAAGTATATGTTATAATTGCAGTGAAAGGTTTCGATCAGAAAAGTGATTTACCAGCATATAACTGCTTCACTTTGGAAAATATGGGTTTTACTAGAATCAAGTGTGTCTGAGTCTCATTCTATCATGACTCATCTGATGACTTATTCCCACTCCGTAATCCTTAACTGATATGTCTCATGTCAACTCCTCGGTGCCATTTAAGAAGGATTTTGATTGTGTTAAGCTATGGACAAAAAAAGAAAGAAAAATACTCCAAAAGATGGGCATTTATCGTAGTATGAGACTGAGGGAGACTCTTGAGACGATGAATCATTGTGCAGAGTAGTTTAGGGGTATTAATCACCTTTATTGATAGCTTTATCCTATAATACATTTTATTTTGTTAAATCCATATACATTTATCATGCAATTACATTTTTCTAACTACGGTATGTACAAAGAAATTTAAGAGATGTTTTTTATTGATTGGCTTTGATACATGGTTTTTCAAGTCTAATGTCATTATATGCATGATATTTAATAGTGAAAAGCATGTCTCTCTATATGAATATTTGTTTAGAATTATGGCCTTACTTTGTAATATTTCACATCTGGCTCTTTCTCAAAAAAAATTAAATATATTGGAAAAGTTTTTAAGGAAACTTTGCACATTTGCTTATCTACAAAGGATCCATTACTAATGAAAGGCATTTCTTCTTTAAAGTTTTTCAAGAGTTATGGTCCTTGCTAATTGAATAACTTCAGCTTTATGATTAGTCTCTTAAAACACATTTCAAAATTTCTTCACAACATACTTAATGTGTATTGCTTGAAGATGTTAACCTTGACTTTATTGTCAATTATTGAATCAAGGTCACATTCACTGATACCTTTTGTGTTACCTAATATTGCAGACATTGTTCCAACAGGCTCTGACAAATATAAATATGTTGATTTTTCAAATGTAATAAATGTTATTTTTTAAAGGATATGAATGAACCAGCCAACTTTGGTACAAATGAAGAGCGACCATTCAACTGGCCAGAGAATGTCCGTCCATACTGGAGCCTGAATTGCAGCCTGAAGGGCAACACCCTGGAGCATCCTCCCTATAGGACCAGTAAGTTGTGGTACACAGGTCTTCCAGGGCACCAGTGGTACCATACCAATATTAGTCACCTACCGGTGTTAACACCGGAGGGGACTATAGGTTTGCCCTCCGTCCGTACGTATGGATGTCCGGAAATCTGGATCTCACGATAACTTAAAAACTGTTTAAGATATTTTGAAAATTGGTATATGAATAGATGGTGGTATGGAGATTCTACATGTCACTTTGTTGGTTTTTTTTTCTCAGACCCAAATTCTGGTAATTATGGTAACAGAAAAATTATGCACCTCACCAGTAAGGGACTCAATGTGTAGCGTGCAACACCAATTACTTGTCAGCATAAGGAGTGTGTTGTGGTCTAGTGGTAACATACTTGATTGTGGGTCCTAATGTTCGAATCACATAGGGGCAAGGATTTAGGTGCAAAGAACTGATTCAAACCAGAGACTGAGAGGGATTAGAATAAGTTGAAGAATATGCTTTCTAATCAAAGTATAATTTAAATAATTAAGTTTAAACAAACATGGGGCACATCATTTAACTCTGGTTGGTTTTTTGATGCATAATAAATCCAATCTAAATTCAGATTGAAATTTATGTCAAATAAGATATGGAATTTTTAAAACTTGTGAAAATGACAACAATAGTGAGACAATGTGCTTAATGAATTCAGTCATTTCTTCTTGGTCACACTTAAAATTTGTGTGCTATATTGAGTCTGCTCATATACTGAAAAAATTTATATGGGGTAGACATATTTATGTAGAAAAAGAATATCTAGTTAATTTATCTTTCACAGTGGCGGCCTATGCCCATGATAATAATGGTCACAAGGCAATGATATCAGACAAAACGATATGTATGCGTGCCGTGCAGGGAGACAGCCAGCAGTACCGACACTACGATGTTCACAGTTTGTACGGCTGGAGTGAAACTCTTCCAACACTCGAGTAGGTTCCTTTGTCTCTTTTATGTCTTTTAAACATATCTTGTAGGATATGGTCTATGAGGCAGAATAATGTTTGTTTTTTCATGAAGACAAAAGTACTAGGATTACTGAAATGTTGCTGGCGTGACATTAAATCCAAGCAAACAAACATTTGGTGAATTAATGATAAAAATACATGTATTTAACTAAATTTGATAACTTATGAGAAAATGTGCAGTCGGTCATAGAAGCTAGGATTCCTCATTTACAGGGCAGGTGCAATACCTTCTGAGCTTCCATACTAATAACTCAAATCTCTCACTGGTATGGGCAACTTGTAGGCCATAATTACACATGTACACAAAACTGATATATAAAAAAAAATCTATTTGTAGTTTCACGGGTGATACAGTCTATTGCTTGAATTTATTGATGATGAAAAATCTGGTATGTTATATTGCCACTATGATATGATGTTACCATGTCTGTATGCTCTTAGTGATGAACATAATCCTCTTCTCCCCAGGGGCCTGCGAGAAGCCACGGGAGAGCGAGGGGTGGTGATCTCTCGGTCAACGTTCCCTGGCAGTGGTCAGCATGCTGGACACTGGCTGGGGGACAACAACAGCAGCTGGGACCAGATGAGGAAGTCCATCATAGGTTATCTGTCATGTCATCTGCCATATTAAGTTAATTCTATGTTAACCCTTTCCCTCATATAGACTCATTTTGACGCACTCAATAGGTACCACATAAAGCCTAATCTGCAGAAAACCACAGTTAAACCTTACCAAATTTAATTACAAAATCCTCATTTCCAGACCACTGAGGAGCAGCAAACAGCATAAAACCTGATCAGCCTGCGAGTTCGCATAGGCCTTTTCATGGTTTCCTCTATGTGGGAAAGGGTTATAGTCACTATTAAGTGTCAGTTTACAGTTTTGAAATCAACCAGCCAGGCAAAATAATACATACAAAAAGTGCCTGAAAAATCAAGGAATGATTGTATCAGGGTAAATTGACGAAAGCAGCTGTTATTGAAATTTTTTTAGAATACAAACATGGCCAGTGGCTGTATCACATGTTTTTACTCATTACTTTGACAAGGACAGTAACTAGACCATACTAGTTGCCCAATTCTTTTGTAAATTGATCACTTTGGGCATTTTATCTCTTTTGCAATTTGGTGACTATTTACTTACCGTACTGAATTTTAAATATTACATGAAACAATGCCATGCAGACTGTAGAATTAGAGCCACAATATTGTATCAGAAAACAGAGGAAATCTTTGTCAGACAGCTCCTGATCTGGGACTTAACTGTTAGCCAAGATGGCAAAATATGTCCATATGAGGTAAAGGGATAACATATAATTGTCTCCATTTTCTTTCAGGGATTCTCGAGTTTAACCTGTTTGGCATTCCCTATGTGAGTACATCTTTTTAACTAAACTGGTTTCCTTGACAAAGTAAAGTTCTTTTGGTGTAATATCACATGAAACTGCTTGAAGGTCAATATTGAATGATATCAACTTTGAAGCTAACTGTTCAGGAACGTTGGCCTTTGAAAACTTGGAGTCATGAATGCAAGAAAAGTGAACAATATAGGTATAGAGATTGTTTAAGTCAGAAAGAGCTGGGCTGAGATTCACAAAACCTCTCAAATTGAGATTTTCCTCAATGCAAATTCTGTGTCAGCACACCTTTGGAAATTTGAAGAAATTAAAGACCACATTCTCTAACAGCAAATATGCAGACTTTCTATCCTTTAAATCAGTAAACAAGGGAATTTTAAGTCTTCAGAAATCTTTAATTGAAGAAAATCTCAATTTAAGATGCAGCATAGACTGATTGTCAAATTGACTTTACATTGCCCAAAGCATTTGTTTGAGATGTTCAAATAAGAGAATTAATTGAAATCAAAGTGCAAATAAAAAGTTTGTTAGACAGAAAATGAGTTCTTTGACTGGATTTAACAACTATGCGTAAAGAGACCATTCTGATATTGGTCAATTAATCTACACTGTTATGCTATTGACATTTGAGTCTGTGTGCCAGATTGGAGCGGACATTTGTGGATTTATGGGTGACACCACACCGGAGCTGTGTAAACGCTGGATGCAGCTGGGTGCCTTCTATACCTTCTCCAGGAACCACAATGGATTGGGATCAGTGGTAAGTTGTTACAACAGACCTTTCCAGTGTTTACAATATCATTGACTTACAGGCTATCCAGAATCTGTGTAGTCAATGGTTGATCTAGTTTATACAAAAGACTCATGGTTTAAATTTGATGCTGTTTGTGTGCAGTTGACATAACCATGAATGGAAAATTTTCACTGCTAAAACTGGAAAGGTACATGGAGCAAGATGGATGAAACCTGTTGTGTGGACATATTCATACATGTATACATCTTAAAGATTTATCTCAGACAAATCCTAAACTTTCCTCAAAATATTCTGTTATCTTAATATTCATCTTGAGTGAAAACCTCACAAATTAGATGATAGTATGTTTTGACATTTACAACCAATACTTTGATATCTGTGATTTTTGCTCATGTTGGTAATACATGTACAAAGTATATAGTTACTGGAATGGATGAAAATTGCTGTTCATATCACTTCCAAAACTTCCTTTAAATGAATGAAATAAGTGAGCACCTGCTTTTCCTTAAAGTTTACATGAAATTATTATTATAAAAATGCTGATCTTAATACTTTCCATAGAATATATTGGAAAGTTGTATTCAAATGTTATTTTGAAGGAAAGTTTCAGCTTTTTGATGTTGTTTAACACCAGCTCTGATCTTTGCCATGCCATTTTTTCCAATCAAATTCTGTCCCCATTGATTATATTAAGGGAAAGTTAAGTGATAGACTTTAAATGAAATACTTAAAATATATTACAATATTCATACTTGTGGTTTCATGCTTTAATTTGATAAACAGCAATATTGGGAGTATTTATCACTTTTATGAAATCTTATATCCAACAAATATTTATACAGTTTATAGAACTGAAATGATCCAGAGCATGTAGTCTCAAAATTGGTATCAAAATCTTTTTACAAACCACCATTTAATCAGACTAAATAGAATTATTAAGGGTGACTTTGAAACTATTATACATGTTATAGAAATAGGAGATGGAACATATCAGCCATTGATATGAAAATCCGATGTATAAGTTTAAGCAGATAGTTATCTAGACAATTATCATGTTTTTGAATGTTATACCACACAAACTAAGGCAGTAAATTTTGACCTCACCAGGAACAAGACCCTGCTGTGCTTGGCAATGATGTTGCAGAAGCCTCCCGCATTGCCATGGAGACGAGATACCGTCTGCTTCCATACCTGTACACCCTGTTCCACCAAGCCCACACCCGAGGGAACACCGTGATACGGCCCCTGCACCATCAGTATGTCTATCTCTCCTTCCTCCTGGGGCAGGCTGACCCTTCTATCAGACCTTTGTGTGTGACCTTCATCTAAAATAGTTGTAATAATGACAACTCAGATCAGTGTAAAGGTCATATAATAGAAATGACCTTAATGACAACTTGGTATAACGTGTGACATTTGTTTCCATCTGATATCATTTGTGTTATAATGAATATCAAAGTTCATTATTCAAATCACGTTTGTGTCTTCATGGTGACTTTAGAAGAAATGAGTGAAGTTATTGTAGACTGAATTCTTCTTATGCTTGGATTCATTGTATTTAAAATGTTGCATAAATAACCTAATGAGCAATCAAGACGCCACCAGAAAGAGGTGTCAAAGAACAGTGATCTCTCATTGCAGGTACCACTATGATGTTAATACCCATAATATTGACCAGCAATTCATGTGGGGACCAGCACTTCTCATATCTCCCATACTGTATGAGGTGAGTAGCCATGAGGGGCACAAGTTCTGTGTCATCAAATTGGTTGTCAGTATCTTCAGCTCAAAACTGAGAAAAAATGCAAGATTTTACTTTGTTTACACTCTAGCACCTGCAATTATTAAGCAATCTTTATTAAACTTATACACAATGTTAAAGGCAACAATATCTAAGTGGAGTTCGATTATGGCTGATATTGGTCTAAAAAATCTACCGTTTAAGCCCTTGTAATGTATCAGAAGGTTACTCGGGTTTGCCATTTTCACACCCTAGAATCTTCATTACTTTAGCAATGCAGGCAATAAAGACAATGTTTCTCAGGTGAGCGACTTCAGGACTATATTGGTCTTCTTGTTACAAAGAACAAATAGAAATGGTATTTTATTCAGGTTTGCCATTTTCACACCCTAGAATCTTCATTAATTTAGCAATGAAGACAATGTTTCTCAGGTAAGTGACTTCAGGGCCATATTGGCCTTCTTGTTACAAGGAATAAATTGAAATAGTATTTGTGCTTTTCATATATATTTGGTGTGTGCACTCAGTGACCTCTTTCTTTCAATTAGGGGCAGACCAGCCTGACAATGTACCTGCCCAAAGGACCCTGGTATGACTACTACACTGTGAGTACTGAATTCTGCCTTGTGTGCTACACCAATGAAATGTAATTTATTAAATCAAAAATATAAAAAAAGAAGCTTACAATATTATATGAGTTTGTTTTTGGTCTTACATGTTTCACATTAAACAAAGATATCTATAACCTTTGTATAATTGCTACAAATGCAAGCAAGTCCATTGTATTGCTGTTGTAAGGGAAAGTATCTTAGTTACTGCACCACACTGGACACAGTATAATAATGACATCATCAACAAATCATCTTGGGTCCATAGTTTGAATGTGTTATATTCGGATGTGCATTATAGTGGAGGGTGTAGTAATGGAACATCGCTAAATACAGTGCATTTTCATTAAAAATCTGTAAATGGGGTCCAGACCTTGATACTGTGATATATTGGACCACATTAAATATGTATGGCAACAAATACAAAGTGCAACATTTTGGGATCCATTGGATTGATTTGTGACATACTGACATATCCATGTTATGAAGGGGTATGTTGTTATAAAGGAGCATGTTATAGGTACCTGCCCAGTGTTTCATGATGACATGAACAGTGAGGTAGATAGTGTTTGATGATATCTGGATGTTTCCAGGGAGAGGAGATGAGTCAACAGCAGAATTATGTGAGGGTCCCGGTGGGCCCGGAATCCCAGATCCCTCTGCACGTATGTGGGGGCCATATCCTGCCCCTGCAGGCCCCTGCCAACAATACACACTTCAGGTATGCTGTGTACATACTACAGGGACTCACAGACCACTTGCAGGTCTTACCATGCTTTTGTATGTAGTTCCTTTATACTCCTGCTATACAAAAGTGGGGGCTATATTGGGAGTTCCTTTATACTCCTGCTATACAAAAGTGGGGGCTATATTGGGAGTTCCTTTATACTCCGGCTACACAAAAGTGGGGGCTATATTGGGAGTTCCTTTATACTCCTGCTATACAAAAGTGGGGACTATATTGGGAGTTCCTTTATACTCCTGCTATACAAAAGTGGGGGCTATATTGGGAGTTCCTTTATACTCCTGCTATACAAAAGTGGGGGCTTTATTGGGAGTTCCTTTATACACCTGCTATACAAAAGTGGGGGCTTTATTGGGAGTTCCTTTATACACCTGCTATACAAAAGTGGGGGCTATATTGGGAGTTCCTTTATACTCCTGCTATACAAAAGTGGGGGCTTTATTGGGAGTTCCTTTATACCCTGCTACACAAAAGTGGGGGCTTTATTGGGAGTTCCTTTATACTCCTGCTATACAAAAGTGGGGGCTTTATTGGGAGTTCCTTTATACTCCTGCTATACAAAAGTGGGGGCTATATTGGGAGTTCCTTTATACTCCGGCTACACAAAAGTGGGGGCTATATTGGGAGTTCCTTTATACTCCTGCTATACAAAAGTGGGGGCTTTATTGGGAGTTCCTTCATACTCCTGCTATACAAAAGTGGGGGCTTTATTGGGAGTTCCTTTAAAACTCTGCTATACAAAAGTGGGGGCTTATTGGGAGTTCCTTTATACTCCTGCTATACAAAAGTGGGGACTTATTGGGAGTTCCTTTATACACCTGCTACACAAAAGTGGGGGCTATATTGGGAGTTCCTTTATACTCCTGCTACACAAAAGTGGGGGCTTTATTGGGAGTTCCTTTATACTCCGGCTACACAAAAGTGGGGGCTTTATTGGGAGTTCCTTTATACTCCTGCTATACAAAAGTGGGGGCTTTATTGGGAGTTCCTTTATACTCCTGCTATACAAAAGTGGGGGCTTTATTGGGAGTTCCTTTATACTCCTGCTATACAAAAGTGGGGGCTTTATTGGGAGTTCCTTTATACTCCTGCTACACAAAAGTGGGGGCTTTATTGGGAGTTCCTTTATACACCTGCTATACAAAAGTGGGGGCTATATTGGGAGTTCCTTTATACTCCTGCTATACAAAAGTGGGGGCGGTATTGGGAGTGCCTTTATACTCCTGCTATACAAAAGTGGGGGCTTTATTGGGAGTTCCTTTATACTCCTGCTACACAAAAGTGGGGGCTATATTGGGAGTTCCTTTATACTCCTGCTATACAAAAGTGGGGGCTATATTGGGAGTTCCTTTATACTCCTGCTATACAAAAGTGGGGGCTATATTGGGAGTTCCTTTATACTCCTGCTATACAAAAGTGGGGGCTATATTGGGAGTTCCTTTATACACCTGCTATACAAAAGTGGGGGCTATATTGGGAGTTCCTTTATACACCTGCTATACAAAAGTGGGGGCTATATTGGAATCTGACTTGTCACTCACATCCTATCACATGTGTCCAACACTCACATTATTTGAAGACATGGTACAATGGGGTTATTAATTACATTAAGTGATAGTTCTTCTTTTTATAATCACTTAACCACATTTTAGATGTTAACATCACAGCTGATGACCTGTGTGGTCGATATAGAATCACCTCAGCTAACATTAATAACTTTCAGGCTTATAAGGGACAGACATATTACATTTATTTTGCATTACGGTTTTCTAGTCTTTACAATTCAACAGTTTTTATTTGATCTTCATGAAATTTGGTCAGAATGTTTGTAGGTCAAATCCTATATATAAGTTTTGTGATCTGTACAAAAATTCTACCACAAATAAGCCTTTAAAAAAATCTGGTTAAATGCAGTTTCTACATTTTTATATTTTGTATGCTGTGGTGTAAATGGTATGAATTTAGTAGTAAAGGATCAACTTGTTAAATTAAATGTGTGTTAGTAAATTGAACATAATACTGCTTGCACTGATTTTAATCAATGACATTTTTGTTTGTGAAGTCCAAATAATTTTGTCTCTATTTGCATCATCGTTTTGTTTGCAATCATTAATGACTGTTTTTTCAATCCCCTAAAACAGCCGTCAGAAGCCATTCACCTTGCTGGTTGCCCTGAAGCATTCTGGGAATAACATTCGAGGAAAAAAAGCGACCGGGGAACTTTTCTGGGATGATGGTGTCTCCACAGGTATGGATGTTGCTTTTGTGTATTAGAGTTACTTGGTAAGGTCCACACCTTTGCTATACTGTAAATAACAAAAAGTAAGATGTGCAAACAATATTAAGGCTTACATTTAATTAAATCCAACTAGTTTCAGCTATAATATGTTCTCTATATGATATGAAATATTGTTTAGTGTTAGATATGCCACAGTCTTTTATTTATGGCATGGAATTTTAATTCATCCAAGCACAATGTATTGTTAAAGCAGTTGGAACACATACATTAAATTCATATATCACAATAGCGCCATTTCACTATAAAGACAAAGAAGGAAAATCAAAACTAGCGAACAGAATTTTTTTGGCATGATAATAGAGAATCACACTAGAAACAAATTTATGGATAAAAAATAGGGGTCTCCGTGCTACTTTTTGAGTTATCTGCCCCTGAATATGAGTTTTTGGCTCTTTTCTGTCATTTCCAAGGGCAGATAACTCAAAATTAAACCTATCGATTCCTTATTTTATTTCACATTATTGTTTGTTGTTTCAGTCTAAGTCATTATGCAAATTTTAATATTTCATCCAACTGATTTCTCACAATGTTTCAGCAAATAACTTTACTGCGTTTTTCTAGAAAAAATTAAGAATATTTTTATATGTACGCATTTGTGATTAAAGTATAAAAACTGTTACATAGAATTTCAACAAATTTTATACAGTGATAGGAGACAATGTACCAGACATCGAGTTGAGATCAAATTAGGTGTTCCTAACCCATAATATTGAGTTATTTGCCCTTGAAAATGATATTGTAATATACGACCTTAACAAGTTCTGCTAAATCTTTCAATCTAAAGTACTTCTTTGAAGTCTAGTAGAAAACAGATTTGATCTGTCTGCTGCATTAATGACAATTCTTTTAATTATGGTGCTCCTACCTCTTTGCGACAAGGGCATATAGTACTAACAATGTCATTCTGAAATACCAGACTTTGTTTGCATTTCACATCCATTTATGCTTATTTTATGGAGGTATGTTGCTTGAAAAATTCTAAATAATAAAAGTTTCTGTGACATTTTCAGACATGCCACATGTACTATGACTGAGCTAACCTATTGCTCATCCTATATGATCACCATTATGAAAAGAGTTATGGCCCTTGAAACTGAGATAATTATAATTGAAAAAAAATTTTCTCACTTCGTTTTTTATGCATTTAAGTATTGATCTATATTGATTTTATTTATAATTGTACATGTATTTTGAAAAGTGACATATCAAGTTGGCACTTAGGTTCCCATATGCATATTTTTTTCATTGAATTATGGCCCTTAGCTTGAGAAAATTTCAGCTACAGAATGGCAGGCAGGGGCGTTTGTGCTGTACAAGCATAATTATATAAATTACTTCTTTTGCAGACACCTATGAGAATGGCAACTACTTCTTGGCAAAATTCCACAGTCAAAGTGTAAGATTTTTCCCTGAGCATGTACCATTGTAGGGCAATTTATAATTAAATAGCTTTGACTTGTTGATACTTCATGTCAGTTATTGTTGTAGATATTAGAACTACATTCCTTTCTATTTATGTATTACTAAAAATTTGTCACTAATTGTTTTGATATTTTGAATCTATTTATGAATATCTTTCATTAACCTTTCATATTTGAAAACACACATATTTCTTAATGATCTCAGTTCTTATTTATTTTCTTTTACATAAATTGGGAAACAAATCCTTACAGCCTCTGTTAACTACCTCATAATGACTCCTGGGTTGGACTTGTAAGAGGGGCTTGGGACTATCATGAAGGAGTAGTAGCAGTTGGAATAAAATACACAGCCCTCAGATCAAACTCTACACAGTAGTTACCTCCCCTTACAATTGTAGATAATTGTTAACAGAATTTAGCTAATTTTTCTTTTTTCCAATATTTTTACTTTACTGCGAGTGTCATATCCCTAAGTATGTTTTCTTTAATAAACATCAAATATTGCCTCGGGGTAAAAAAATAAATCATTTTAAAAAATAATTTTGTTGTTGTGACAGCAGACGGGGACGCCATTTTTAGCTCACCTGAGCATAGCTCAGGGTGAGCTTTTGGGATACTTGATTGTCCGTCGTCCGTCAACAATTTTGATGTTTACACACTAGAGGCCACAATTTTGATCCAATCTTCCTCAAACTTGGTCAGAATGTTTGTCTTGATGATATCTTGAACCCTTTCGAAAATGGGTCAGGTTGGATCAAAAAGTAGGTCAGTAGGTCAAATCTTAGAAAAATCTTGTTTACACACTAGAGGCCACAATTTTGATCCAATCTTCCTCAAACTTGGTCAGAATGTTTGTCTTGATGATATCTTGAACCCTTTCGAAAATGGGTCAGGTTGGATCAAAAAGTAGGTCAGTAGGTCAAATCTTAGAAAAATCTTGTTTACACACTAGAGGCCACAATTTTGATCCAATCTTCCTCAAACTTGGTCAGAATGTTTGTCTTGATGATATCTTGAACCCTTTCGAAAATGG
This sequence comes from Solen grandis, assembly GCA_021229015.1. Classification (NCBI taxonomy): domain Eukaryota; kingdom Metazoa; phylum Mollusca; class Bivalvia; order Adapedonta; family Solenidae; genus Solen; species Solen grandis. The sequence goes on along the minus strand of CM037786.1, from coordinate 47,053,117 downwards.
GTCAGGTTGGATCAAAAAGTAGGTCAGTAGGTCAAATCTTAGAAAAATCTTGTTTACACACTAGAGGCCACAATTTTGATCCAATCTTCCTCAAACTTGGTCAGAATGTTTGTCTTGATGATATCTTGAACCCTTTCGAAAATGGGTCAGGTTGGATCAAAAAGTAGGTCAGTAGGTCAAATCTTAGAAAAATCTTGTTTACACACTAGAGGCCACAATTTTGATCCAATCTTCCTCAAACTTGGTCAGAATGTTTGTCTTGATGATATCTTGAACCCTTTCGAAAATGGGTCAGGTTGGATCAAAAAGTAGGTCAGTAGGTCAAATCTTAGAAAAATCTTGTTTACACACTAGAGGCTACAATTTTAATCCAATCTTCCTCAAACTTGGTCAGAATGTTTGTCTTGATAATATCTCGAACCAGTTCGAAAATGGGCCGGGCCTGACCGAAAAGTAGGTCAATAGGTCAGATCCTAGAAAAATCTTGTTTACACACTAGAGGCCACAATTTTGATCCAATCTTCTTCAAACTTGGTCAGAATGTTTGTCTTGATGATATCTTGAACCCTTTTGGAAATGGGTCAGGTTGGATCAAAAAGTAGGTCAGTAGGTCAAATCTTAGAAAAATCTTGTTTACACACTAGAGGCTAAATTTTTGTTTGTCTTGAACCTCAATAGGTCAAATCTTAGAAAAATCTTGTTTACACACTAAAGGCCACAGTTCAGGAGTTATGTCCCTTTTAATGTTTAAATTTGTGTGTTAAAGCCATACTATCTCTCAGTCAAGTATGACTTCAAATTTTAACCACAGGCACTGTATTGTTCATTGAACTGAAATGATGTCATAGATTATGTATTCTGACAGTACAACTATGCTACAATTTAGTAACTTGTACAGGCAATGAAGGCAATTTTTTCAGGTGAGCGTCTTTAGGGCCATCTTGGCCCTCTTTTGTTAGTTTAACATCATCACGTGACATTTGTGATGGCAGTGATTTTCTTGCTTGCAAGGGAGATCACTGTGTGGAGTTTGCCCTCAGATATGTAGTCACTGACAACGATCACTGGGTCATTGTACCATTGATATTGAGGACATTGTCATCCAGTGGTCATGTACATCTGAAGAATGTGTTTTCAAATCATGTTTTTTTGGGCAAAGGGCATTTTTAACCTTCAAAGGTGCAAATTACTGGTCAATCTTTTGAGATGGATAAGTATAATATGTAAGAAATTGACTTCCAATTAACATTAAAAAATATTTTAAAGACAAACAGTTCTCACTCTCAGGATGTAAGTCTTCAAACTGAGTTAGCATTTCAGTCAAGTTTCATATTTATCCATTAGCTTCTATGCTTTAACTTTTTTTCAATGTGATGTCATTTTTTTTTTTAAAAATGTATACTGTTAGAAAGGCCAGAAACTTGCTGTGATTCTTGTCCAAAACATTGAATTGATATATCTAACAGGGGCGTGCCTGGGACTAAATTCGGGATACGCAGACTTTCTAGGGGGTCTAAGGGGCATGCTCCCCTGGAAAAAATTTTGGGGTTAGGCATCGATTTTTATTGCAGTTTTGGCACTTTTAGATTTTCGATATTCTGTACGAAATATACGCAACTGCGTATTTGCGTAAGCCTAGGCACGCGCCTGTCTAAAATAACAAAAAGTATTTAAACTGAAGCAAAGTATGATGTAGTGTATTTGAGCCGACATGCATGTTACGTGTCTTTTACAGAATACACTGAGTATGACCATTGAGCATGGGGACACTGTAGTGCAGGGCCTGTATGTCGAGAGTGTGAGGGTATTAGGGGTCGACACCCCAGTTTCCCACGTCTACATCGGAGACAACATGCACACTGACCTCTTCTACGACAACAACACAAAGGTATACCACCTGTTCTTATCTTCTGTCTCTGTCTTGATTTTATACTAGTTTTTAGAAACTTGAAAAAAATGAACCTTTCTAGTTTGGAAAGTCAAAGTCCTGTTTTTCCCATGTAAGGCTAGGTCAACTGCTCACAAACAGTAACACAAACAAAACCATGTGTTCTTTTGTGTAAATCAGGTGAACCATTGACTACCCATTATCCCAGTGTAGCTATTGGGTAGCCTGTAAGTCAACTTGAATACATCTGTAAATATAGGAAATTTCTGTTACGTTTTATCAAATTCTAATTAAATGAACTTTATGATAATTTTTATTGATATGTTAATCCCCCACAAATATATATATATTCCCAACTTACAAGTGGGTTTTTGAGTTTGTTCTGTCACATTGTTTTCAATCACCATGTATAGATTCTTGTGAAATCAAAACAATTTACCCTTTCCTATGTCTCAGTTTATGATCGTATTTAAGTATCTCCAACTGATCCGAAGGTTAGCAAGGCAGATATTGTTTTTGCATTGTCTATCCATCCATCTGTCTATCCATCTGTCACACTCTTTAATATCCAGAGCCATATCCCCAAAACAAGATGTCAGAGTCACAAAAATGTTACAGGAATGTTCACTAGCATGAAAAAATGGACATCTGAGATTTTCTTTGCTGTTTCATATGTACAGTGCATGGCTCATGTATTATTTAAGCAATGCTGTGTTGCTCATCTTTCTAAAATTGTTTGAGCTGGTTTCCCATTTTTATTCACCTGTAGAGTGAAGGGATGTATTATGGTATGAAACTGTCTGACTGTCCGTAGACATTTTTTTTCCAAGCAATAACCTTTTAAAGACTTCATATATTTAATTAATATTTAGTTTGCAAGTATATAATATCAAAATACAGGTCAAATTCGAGTTTGGTTACTATCCACAGATTTGTTATAAGAGTTATACACCCTTTACAGGCAATTTTTTTAATGAAATGGCAGATTCCACTCAATAACTTTTAAAAGAATCTTTAACTACTTATTTCATGTCATTTGCCTCATATAGTGGGGGATAATTTAATGAATTTGCTTGTCAGTTATTATCATTACATTCTGCCTGACATACAGTGTTGTTGCTTTAACATAAAGTATCTTATTAATTAGATTTAATTGTTGTTTTTATATTAGTAAAACCTCAATATAAAGACCACCTTACTATTAAGACCACTATTTTCACGTCCCTTTTCCCCCTATTTCTTGGTCATTGAAACTTGATTATCAGACCACCTCATTATCAAGACCAGTTAACAGCTGCAGTCCCAAGGGTGGTCTTGTTATTGAGATGTACTCTTTTATGAGATATTTTATATGATGATTATGAATTTTATTTTCAGGTTTTGCTGATCAATAATTTGAAATTACAACTATCTTCAGAATTTACATTGGAATGGAGGTATAGCAATGTGCATATTTTCTAAACACCATCTTTAAATTCAGATAAGGGCAGTACAGTTATATAGCATCCATAACATATCAGAAATAATTTAAAAGAGTCACCAGAGTCCTGATACAGATACAGTGTTAATAATGTACGATCCTGTTTGTTCCTTTGCTTTACCATTTCTTTCCATTTTCTCTATAAATAGAGTACATTATTTATTACATTCAGTGATAACTAAAGATTATTTGTCAGATGTTATTAGTATTTTGCATAAGATATTACACATATTGCCTCTGTTGATGAGTTAGGCTGTGGATCATCTTTTTTCCAGAGAGTTCCGGCGGCCGACTGTAAAGGAGATGGAGCGCGTAGACTGTGCACCAGACATAAGGGATGTCACAAAGATTCAGGCAAACTGCACACAGCGCAAGTGTATATACAATCCTGTTTCTGATCAGCCCATGGTACCTGCCTGCTTCTATTCCCCGTATGTACAGCTGGTTGCTGACTTATTCACCTTTGTAGGTTCATATCTGGACCCAAAGTCCTTATCACAAGATTTTACTCAAGTATTTTTGAAAACATGGGGACTGGTCTGAACATTTTATTTTTGGAAACCTTTAAGCTGGCGTGAGGAAGGTTGGTCAACTTTTTCGGTGGTTCTACCCACTTGCCCCTGTGATGTTGGAGTATTAATTTTACCACCAGTTATTAGCTTAACATCACCTCATGACTGAAATTCTGTCACAGCAATGCTTAACTGAATACTAGGCCAGTGTAGACCTCCAGTAACTAAGTCATAGAATTGGACCAGTAATTAGGTGTAATAAAAAAAAGTTACTTGTTTCCACTAACCTGACTGACCCTATTTTTTGTACTGACCCAAGACTTTTTTTCGTAGTTTTCGGGCTTTTACGGTTGGAAAATGCTGTTTTTCATTAATTCCTTTAAAAAATAAGGTAAAAATTGGAAAAAAAAAAGAATAAAAAGAAGTTTAGCCGACCTACTGACCCTATTTTTTCGGTGATGTGAGTGGAAACAAACAACTTTTTTTTTATAATCTATCTATGAATCAATATTGCCTCTAATTGGGCTTGAACCCACAACTGTTAAACATTCTGTCATCAAACTTCACACACTTGTTTGCTCACCTGAGCACAAAGTGCTCAAGGTGAGCTTTTGTGATCGCCCTTTGTCCAGGGTCCATCGTCGTGTGTCGTCCGTCGTCCACAATTTGCTTTAAACGACATCTCCTCTGAAACCACTGGACAGAATTTAATGAAACTTGGCAGGAATGTTCCTTGGGTGAGGCTCTACAAAAGTTGCTAAAATAAAGTTGATCAATGAAGAACTCTGGTTGCCATGGCTACAAAAAGAAAAATAATTTGAAAACTTTAAAAATCATCTCCTTCAAAACTACTGGCCAGATTTCAAAATAATTTGGTACAGATGTTCCTTGGGTCAACCTCTACCAAAATTGCTAAAATTATTCCGATCCGTAAAAAAACATGGCTGCCAGGGGCGGGGCTTATTTGCCTTATATGTATATAGAGAAACCTTTAAACAACATCTCCTCTGAAACCACTGGACAGAATTTGATTAAACTTGGCAGGGATGATCCTTGGGTCAACCTTCACAAAAATTGCTAAAATAAACTTGATCCATGTAGAACTCTGGTTGCCATGGCAACAAAAAGAAAAAAAAATGAAAACTTTAAAAATCATCTTCTTCAAAATACTGGCCAGATTTTAAAATAAATTGGTACAGATGTTCCTTGGGTCAACCTCTACCAAAGTTGCTAAAATTCTTCCAATCCGTAAAAAAACATGGCCGCCAGGGGCAGGGCTTATTTGCCTTATATGTATATAGGGAAACCTTTAAACAACATCTCCTCTGAAACCACAGGACATAATTTGATTAAACTTGGCAGGGATGATCCTTGGGTCAACCTTCACAAAAGTTGCTCAAATAAACTTGATCCATATAGAACTCTGGTTGCCATGGCAACAAAAAGAAAAAAAAATGAAAACTTTAAAAATCATCTTCTTCAAAATACTGGCCAGATTTTAAAATAAATTGGTACAGACGTTCCTTGGGTCAACCTCTACCAAAGTTGCTAAAATTATTCCAATCCGTAAAAAAACATGGCCGCCAGGGGCAGGGCTTATTTGCCTTATATGTATATAGGGAAACCTTTAAACAACATCTCCTCTGAAACCACAGGACATAATTTGATTAAACTTGGCAGGGATGATCCTTGGGTCAACCTTCACAAAAGTTGCTCAAATAAACTTGATCCATATAGAACTCTGGTTGCCATGGCAACAAAAAGAAAAAAAATATGAAAACTTTAAAAATCATCTTCTTCAAAACTACTGGCCAGATTTTAAAATAAATTGGAACAGACGTTCCTTGGGTCAACCTATTTATCTCAGGTGAGCGATTTAGGGCCATCATGGGCCTCTTGTTTACTGTATTACAAGGGCTACATTCCCATCACAGGTCAGTTTTGACCAAATTCAAATCCCTTTGAAGAAAATATAGAGAAAAACTTAAACCATAGCCATAACTAGCAAACTGTTTAACCTCTGTCATCAAACATCACATACTTGGTCAATTATTACAAGGGCTACAATCCTCTCTAAGGTCCTTTAGATCAATTTTTTCTTCCCTCTTTTTAAAAATACAAAACTCACTTACTTTAAACACTTGTTAATTATGACAAATGCATTACAACTGTCTGCCAGCCCATCTGTCTGTCCATCTGTCTTTATTAGTTCACCTAACTAGAGCAAATCATTTACAAATGGCATTTTCTTTTTCATTTATCTGTTCCTATTGAAGACAAAAACAGACAAGTATTGGCATCAGCATGCAGTGTTCTTGTATAGAGTAAATGGTCAGAAGGCAAATCCAAGGCCAATTCAGCTATACATGTGGAAGAGAGAGACATAATTATGAGTTACTATACCCATGCACTACAGCAGTGGGAGCTTAATAAGAATCAATTTCCAGTCCCACACTCACATTACAATACAACAAGGTGGGATATGGGGGCATTAATCACCTGTATTGATAGGTTAAGTTAAAGTGGTAGTTATAGCAGGAAGACAGCCCTGATATGTAAGGTTAAGATTGTTCAGATCTTCTTGTGACTTATTAATGTTTCTAGGGCCAGTGCCAATCATGGGTATACAGTGGTAAAGAGTAATGGTGATGGCACATATGATTTGAAGCAGAAAGGCTCTGGCAGCCTTTTTAATGGGGATGTCCAGAACTTGAAACTATTGGTGGACACCAGTGGAAAGAATGTCCTGCATGTAAAGGTAAGGTACTCTGATTACATTACATTGCTGCCATGATACAGATTAATTAATTGATTGATTTAGTTTACCGTGGCTGCGACAGTATTTCAGTCATATAGCGACGTCCAGCTAATTACAGGTGGAGGAAGACCCTGAATGCACTGAGGCATCCGGGTAGAACTACCGACCTACCGCAAGCATGAAAATTGGAATGACCCTCCCGGGACTTTAACCCACGCGGTGAGGGGCTGAGCAAGTGTTAAAGTCAGCGACTTTACCCTCTCAGCCACGGAGGCCCCACCATGATACAGACCAGTGTAAACTATCTGAGTGTTCTAAAATACTATACAGTCCATTCGCGATGGTACGAAGTAGCCCCGGGAAACGCATTTATTTCGTTCTATCGCGTATTTCGTTCCATCGCATCTTTCATATTGACAATTGAGAATCCCTTTATGTATGTGCTCACTCGTTTGTTTATGTCGTGTTTTAGTATGTATTGCCGAAAACCATGTACTGTCGTAAAGATTTAGTGTCGTAATATGATTAGTGTGATGTTGTTTCAGAGCAGAGTACACTAAGTTTGTTTAAGCTCTCGGCTCAATATTTATTCTGCTGCTTATTAAGTTTTGACATAAAATCACTCATTAATCTTTGTAACAAACAAACTCGCTTGTAAGCTTCGTGGCAGTTTGCAACAATCAACGTCACGGATGGCGTGCTAATAGGCTGATTACAGACAATATAATGGCGGAAGCGTGTAAGCGACAGGTGTCACTCGGGTAGGTGTGAAAACTGACCGACGCTTCGTTCGAACGTGTCATTAATCAGTTGTTAATTAGCAAATCGGACCACATACATACTTCGCTCCAGTGCATCTTTCGTTCCATCCTATTCGTTTCATCGCATCTTTTTTACATTGAATAAAGAACAAATATTGCCGGGACCTGGCAATTACTTCGCATTACACCGTCATTTCGCTCCATCGCATTTCGTTCCATCGTGAATAGACTGTATATATATTAAACTAAATTTTCCCTATAACTTTCCAAGCCGATCTTTTACATGTAAGAGTATTTCATGTTAGAAAAAAAATCATACTAAATGTCTTATTACAGGACTGCATTAATAATGGATTTTGTCTAAAGAGTCTTACTTCAGGCTTCATGGCTGTTACATCCTGATTTTAGACCGTTCTTTATGTTTAACTACTGCTTAAAGTTATTCTATATAAAACTTAAAAATATAAGGTCCTGATTATGAAGTATTTATATCCTCGAGTGCCCACACTGCGCCCGACTAAGCTTTAATTATGAAATGCAACAAATACAACACAAGAATAGAAACTGTTCACATACCAATTAATTCTATCCAATTCTATCCAATTCATATTGACTCGAAAATAACATTTAACACATTAGTAATAACATTTTCATACGAAAATCATCTGAGTTCATTATTGGTAAGATAGTGAAAATATTTTTTGTGGTCACTTGTGCATGTGATTAAATTTGCCAGACTACTTTAAAAACAAGAAAGGTGGCTGAGTTTTGCCAGGTGTGCAGTTAGGCTTCGAATGATATATGAAACTGAGAATTGAACCATCATACAACAGTAAACCAGGAACTTTTGCACAAAGACTTAGCATATTCAGGCATAATATTTCTGCAAATTTGACCTAAGTCCCACAAAACAAAACAAGCTATGAATAAAATGTATACTTTGAATACATAACATGGCATTACAATATTGCAAGATATCCATACACTTACATAGTTTTACACCTATAAGTTGAGGAGTAGTTTTGTACAAGTATTTGAATGTGCATCAATACCTTTTTTTTTAAATATTGGTGAATTTCCGGTTTATACTGTACACAAAAATATTATCTGCAGTTTATGCACATTCCATTAACAATTACTAGTATCTCTTTGGTAAACTTGAGAAATAATTCAGTATGTAAATCATACAAGCTGTGTGCATTATTGACTAATAAGTTGATGTGTGTCTGTCCTCTGTTGGCATGTGTTTATCCTCAATTGGTGTGTGTCCTAAATCTATGTACTGGTATGTTCTCATGTATCGGTCCTCACTTGGCATGTGTTTGTCCTCAGTATGTTTGTGTGTGTCTTAAGTTGGTGTGTATTTGTCCTCAGTTGGTGTGTGTGTTTGTATGCAGGTGTATGATGGAGCAAACTCTAGATATGAAGTACCAATTGACATTAATGAAAACGTGGAGAAGGGTACAGGAGTGTACAGAGCAGATGTAGCACCTGTAGGCTCAGACTTCTATATCAAGGTTATCAGACAGGCCACAAACACAACCATGTAAGTACAACAGTGGGCAGTACAAGGACATCTAGGGAAAACATGGTGTCCTTTCATTATACTTTGTACAAAAAATTCTACATAGATGCAAATTTCACAGCTTGAATAGTTTTTATCTTTATCACAAGGGCTACATTCTCATCAAAGGCCATAACTCTTATGTCAGTTTTGACCTAATTTATCTCCCTTTTTAAAACAATGGATGAGCATTGGCATCTGCATGTGGTGCTCTTGTTAAATATTGTTTCACTGCAATGCACAATTTAAATCTAATTCTATAGTATAGTGAGCTCTTAAAAAAAATCTAGTTGATCATAGTAATTCTTTGTTAACATTGCATATTTATATGTAGATGATGTTGAAAATACACAGGTACTTATATTTAGGTGGTCAGACTTTATATAAGATCTTACTGACTATCCATGTGAATTCAACCAACCTAAGTAATATTTATATACAAAGGGGCAAATTTTCATCATTTTTGTTCGTCTAATAAAAGTACCCATTTCATCTCTTATGAAATGTTAGTTATTAAGGTAATGCTGTATGTAGACTTAGTCATGTATTTCAATATTTCATAACATTGGAATGATCAGATGCATTTCTAAATGTACCAAATTAAAGAATTTATTTCTTAGCGATATTGTTGGTGGAATTGTGACCTGAGGGTATGAATGTTGTAAATAGGTGAGATGATCCTGAAGAAGCTTCTGTCAAAGTATGTTGACAGCTGTTATTGGCCTGTATGTTACAGCTGGGATACATCTGTGGGACCGCTCAAATTCGAGGACCAGTTTCTTCAGATATCGGCACGTCTTGCCTCCAATAACTTCTATGGACTAGGAGAACATCGTCATGCCAACCTGAAACATAACATGGAATACAACACATGGCCGATTTTCACCAGGGATATGGCTGTCAACTCCCCAGTAAGGCACTTTACAATATATCTATATACAGTTACTATGTTTAAATTATTTTTTTTATGTCATTTGAGATACAAGTTCTTAAAATTTTACTCATCATCCTGTGTTGGGACTACCACTGGAATATGGCTCTATTGTGACTATACTTTTATCTAACATGAAATATACAGGGTAGATCCATTATATCCATTTTTCCATGTTCCAAACCTAGATACCAATTATCCATGTTTTGATTATATGATGTTAAAGGTGAATAAACAACAGACATTTGAAATCTGAAACATTATAGATAAATGTAAGGAAATATGATCATATGCAGGCATATATAACCATGTGCAGGCGTGGTTTGACAATCCCAGTACGGATGCCATGATGGCGTATTAGCTGCCAAATGTCGCATCCTGACCAGGATTTGTACCCTAGGCCTTTCTCTTACTATAGACTAAGCTTCCTGGCAGCTTGCACTTTTTTAGTTGTGTGTGATATCAGTCGGGGCGTCCGTGGCCGAGAGGGTAAAGTCACTGACTTTAACACTCACTCAGCCCCTCACCGCATGGGTTAGAATCCCAGCAGGGTCGGTGGTTCTACCCAGATGCCTCCGTGCATTCAGGGTCTTCCCCATTCATGGACATCGTTATATGACTGAAATATTGTCAAGGCGACGGTAAACTCAAAAAGTCAGTCACACCAACTATAGTACTACGTTTTCAACTCCCGTTCTCCTAGATTTAAAACCGAATAACCTCGCAATAGTGTAAATATGATTGAACATGTATATATCTCTACAACATAAGTACATTAGAATAAAGCAAAATGCTGAAAAAATCAATGCTGTGTCAAAAATAAATACTTACAGGCTACAACAATCACCTGTGACATGAAAACATTATAGGACTTATTTTTCTATGCTGATGTAACTGCAATCGAATCATGTAACTGTTTTTCTAATGTGATTACTTTACCAAGTGCACAAATATTGTTTGTTTCGATGCAAAGGTGGTTCGCAAATAAATTTGATAGTAAATGTGCAGCATTTGGTCATTTTAGGCTGTTACAATAACCCATGTGAAGTCCAAAACAAATGATTGTAACATACTAATAATCACATCAATCTATCGACCTCAGATATCTCCAAGGGTTATTTCTTACACTAAAAAATGACCAAAACCTGTATATCTACTATCCAAATGAGTTTGGAGCCTCTGACCTGTGAAGAAAATTTGCATAATTACTTCAGTCTATAAATAGAGTCTGCTGTAGATAAGGTACTACATGAATACAAATCAAAGCTCTGAGAGAACAGGAATGCCACATTTCTTTTGTTTATCAAAGTGAATTTAATTATGGGTGATCGACTTGCAGCTCTTCAAACACTTTTTCATTTGAGACACACACAACTTCAGTGCCTTCAGTGCTTTGATTATTCCCTATCATGAATACTCTGTACTATGAAATAGTGTGTAATATTTGCATGATTCTGTGTGACTTATTGCTCCTGATTACGGTTGCTGGTAGCTGTGTGTCCCTGGTATTTGCAGGACTTCGGCAACCTGTATGGGGCTCACCCGTTCTACATGAACCTGGAGGATGATCAGGGCAATGCCAATGCTGTCTTACTCCTCAACAGCAATGCCATGGGTACATCCTTCCTTATCTGATTCTGTTTCTCTTGTGTATAAATGTATGGATTTATGGTTATATTAAGGTATTTAGATTCTTAATAATGTACTTCTAACATCATTTTTTACAGATTGTAATGATATTTAAACCTGTGGTGCTTTCACAAATATCGTCTGGTGTGTAAAGTTTTCTGTCTAGCACAGCAGATATGTACTGGTAATTTAGGTTGTTAAAAATTGTTCAGGGAAAAGCTTGTTCATAAAGTTAAGCATACAAACTGCCTTACATCTGTAGAATCTTTTACACTTTTTGTTAAGATATAAAACAGATTCTTTTTTTTTGCAGGATATAAAAATTTTGATATCAGATACAATTTACTAGGATGGTTATTGTACACGTGTAATTCACAAATGTCTTTGATATATGTGCATATTTACTGTTTTATTGTTCAGTTTATTTCCATGTGTAATTTCATACTCTTTGCTCCTTGTGCCTGTTTTCATGTGTATATGTTTGAGATGTGATCTGTTCACAGAGGTTGTGTTGGAGCCCCAGCCACGTGTCACCTACCGCACTATTGGAGGAGTGCTGGACTTCTATATCTTCCTTGGCCCTGGACCAGAGGAGGTCATCAAGCAGTACACTAATGTAAGGGTCTCAAGCTTACCTTGTCGTAGTACAGTTGGACAATTACCAGGAGACATTTAATGATTTTATTTGGATCTTTTTATGGAGAGAAAGGGTAGGGTAATGCTCATGTCAGTACTGGATCCTTTCCAAATTGTTTTTTTTAGACCACAGAATGATAACAAGCAATATTTTTTTTTTTTCGTGTGTGTGTGTGCTTTAAAGAAGAACACTAAGTGCTGCCTATTAAGTACATGTAGTGATCTTTTAGGGTGGTGATTGTCAGCTTATCTTTATGAGACAATACTTAGATTTTCTGTCAGCCCTTCCAATTGGTTTTCCTTAGATTTTAGTATTTGAAGGTATAATGTCAAGTTCTCTTGCCTGCACATTTTGTCTGTAATGCCAGAGTTATATTTCTATGAAAACCAAGTTGAGGGCATTTTCGTATTCAAATGATAAGTGATAACAAAAAACCCTAGAAGTAATATAGCATGAAAGTGATAGTCTGACATGGTTTGTGTGCTGCAGGTGATAGGGAAACCGTACATGCTGCCATACTGGGCTCTGGGGTTCCAGCTGTGTAGATGGGGATACAACAGTCTCGACAACCTGAAGGCTGCCGTGGAGAGGACCAAGGCTGCCGGCATCCCTCATGTAAGTCTCTGTCTGTCCACTTGGGCTAGACAAACATACAGGCATAATAGGTACATGGCAATTGATAAAATATAATTTAACTCCTTTTTGCTCTGAACAGAAATTTCTTTGAAATAATAAGTAAGAAATATCTGATGCAAAAATGTTGCCATACTTTAATTGGCCAAATCACATATTCTGCTATAAACATGCCCCTAGGATTTGCAGAAATTTTGAGTTAACAAAAATGGAGAAATAAGAATGAAGTATTGAAAATTGTGTAACAGGACATCCAGTATGCAGACATTGACTACATGGATGAGAGGAAGGACTTCACATATGACAAGGTCAACTTTGCGGGGCTGCCAGAATACATCAAAGAACTACAGAGTGGTGGCATGCACTTTATCATCATCCTGGTATGTCAGCCTCATTTCAGTATTGAGTATTTTACCTGGTATCCTGGTTCTGGCCATGCCTTAGAACAAACCGTTATTGAATAGTTCTATGATATTGTTTTAATACCTCTGTCTGATTAAGTGAAGTGAGGATTAAATAGGAGTCATGCCCAGGGATCCTAAAATTTTGGAATCTCAACCGGTCGGCGGCAAAATCCCCCCCCCCCTTTACAACAATTCCGTTCCGTACCCCCCCCCCCCCCCGAAAAAAAACATAACCGAAAAAAAACGAAAAAAAAACATTGATATTTTCGATCAACATACCCTGAATCATTTGCAGTGTGAAAATAGATCTTTTATTATATTTCAGCATCCTGTTAGCATAATAAGGTATTTTTCTGCAATATTTACCTCTACGAAATCGAAAGTTTGTTTACCGGAAGTGCATGTATATGACGGTCTGTATACGACTCTAACGAATCAATAAATTGTTGGAAGCAGTCGTTTTGGTGTTGTTTATTATTTGCCTTTGTGTTTTATATATTTTTTTTGTCAATAACTTTGATATTGTCATTAATTACCGCATTTAAAAGTCGACCGGTTACAGTTTGCAAACAAGCAATGGTCCATTATTACGGCATAGATAATTACACGGCACCGTCCAAATAACCGCTAAGTACAAACCGTCAATCCATTCATCTTAACTACCCAATAATGACCTAGACGGGTGTCCCTGCCTGACCCCCACTGACACCTGCCCCGAGGGCACACCGGAAATTCAAGAAGTAGGTCAATTGGTGTGTAAGAGAGACTATTATGAACCGTTTGGACCGATTTTGAAAGTTTTAGACGAGGATTATGGATTTTTTTTTCGACCGATTTTTTTGGTACTTTTTGAAATCTGAACCGGTCGATTGAGATCAAAATCGGTCAAAACCGGTAAAAAATCGGTTTTTAGGATCCTTGGTCATGCCCATTGTCCTAGCATGTTGCCTCGTGCTTTACAAAAAGTTAGATTTCTTTTTATACTGTTCAGTTGTATTGTAGTGGGGTAATCACCACATTCAGCGATATCTCTAGTTGTATAATTGATGCTGTTGGATTTGTCGGTGTCTACAGCCTTGTCTAGTCAGTCTTGAAATATCCTAAAACTATAGAATGGACCAATTAGAATATTTTATACAAGAGAAATAATCATTTGAACAGAACCACCAATGACAACTCACACATTGGTGTTTTGGTTTTCGCAGGACCCAGCTCTAATTTCCAACAACACTGACTATAAGCCATATGATCAGGGTGTAGAACAGGACGTGTTCATCAAGTGGCCACAGGGTGTGGGTCCCGCAGACTCCAGGCCAAACAACAGTGACATCATGCTGGGATATGTACGTCTTTACTTCTGATGTGTTTCTTTTCGAATCTGATTTGTTGCAGACATGGAACATTTATTTAGACCAAATGGGTATTGTCTATTTATAAATAATGAAGCCTGAGATTTGTGTATTGTTTTGTGGGTCATAAAATAAGTGACAGCATATCTGTAGGATTTTTAGCTATATATCAGAGTCTAGATTTAAAAGACTTTGTCCATATTTCTCCATTCTCTAATACCATTCTAGACTCAAACTCATGATTCTTGCTTTCTTAATACTACCTGGCAATGATTCCCTTTACATATTTGATTAGAAAAATAATTATAGTTACTGAAATATTTACAGATTTAGAAAAAAAAATCACTTTGAAAATACTTTAAAAAAAAGATATGGAACAATATAAGATAATGTTTAGTCCTTTGTAGAACTTTGAATAATGTATAATGTTGATGGGGGTGTTGAAGGTGTGGCCCAAAGGAAAAGTAGCATTCCCTGACTTCCTGAAGAATGAGACAAAAGAGTACTGGATCAACACAATTGATGAACACCACGACACACTGGCCTTTGATGGCCTCTGGATTGTAAGTAACACACTGACAGACTTCCAGCGCTGACTTACATTGGTTGTATTTTTACAAACGCAATAAAAGACAGTTTTGATAACCATTATAAATGTGAGGAAATATACTTCATGTTTGTAGTTATTCATTGCAGAGACATGTGACCATAATAGTAAACAGTGTATTTAGCAGTTCTGTAAACTTTTTGTTTAGGGTGCCAATGAATTTTTCAAAATGAGCAACATAAGTGCTTATGTGTAGTAGAGCTTTTTTATATAATCAATACAGTCTTTGCTGAGTTGTATATCTGTGAAATAAAATGAAAGTACAGCTGATATTTTGCCACAATACAAGTCCATGCACTTTCCCACGTCACATCCTCTTGCATCCTTTATTGTGTTTGTCTGTTTTGACATTGTAGATTTAGGTATGTACCTCTCATAGGATATTGTTTCTACTTTTGCTCAGGTTTGTTATCCTTGACAGCAAGTGTTCATACTTAAGATGTATACTACCCTAATGATGGTCATGATCCAATAACTTGCATTTTCAGCTGAACAGCTACATGTTTTAACATGCCAAGTAACTTTTTTCTTTGTGACAATAGGATATGAATGAGCCAGCTAATTTCGACACCAATGAACTAAAACCATGGAACTGGCCGGACAAGGATAAGCCCTACTGGTCATTGAAATGTTTGCTGGACAACAACACATATGACAACCCACCCTATGTTCCAAGTAAGACATAGTGTGAGAGGAGGTGTAATGTTGTGTAATGCATGATGAAATTCTTTTTTGATGGCTCCATCATTCACATTTTATACAGGACATATCTGTTGTAACACTGTATTTTGGATTTGAAATCATGTGTATGTTTCACTTTATATTGGTTGCAGTTATTGTACCTATATAGTAATCTAGTTTACCACATATTGCCTCTTTTTAACTCAATATCAAACAATAGCTGTCTGATAGCCTCCTCTTTTGCATATACAGTACTGTAGCTCAGATTCTACTCAGTCAACATGGAAAAGAAAACTCCATTGTTTCAAATACCTTTAAAGTTAAGGTAATTAATATTCATGAAGTCATTGATTTGAATATTAATATTCATGAGGTAAAGAATTAACATTGACTTAACTAATAAAAGTTAAGGTGTCCTTGGTATGAACTGTGTTAAATTGAAATAATTATCTTCAAGTTGTGTATTTTAAATCTGTAAATACAGATATATTTAAAAAAAGAACAAATTGAAAAAGACTTGGATCCCTTGATTAGAAAAACAAACCAAATTTGTCCCTGGTTCTTTCTTCAATCTTCGAACAGATTTATTGCCTGGTATTCTTATGTGCATCCTAAATTAACTTGTGTGCAAAAGATACACATTGGAATTCCTATAAATAGTGGGGTACTTCATAAAAGGTCTGCGTTGGACATGTATTTACAACTTACGTAAGACATCAGCACAGTCATGTTTAATATCTACATATTCTTGCAGTGGGGCTCAAAGGGACAATTTTTAGAGATAAAAAAATAGCTTTAACAAAGGTGTTTAATCATGATTATGGGATTCATTATTCAGAATGTTAAAGTATAGGCTTCATATAAGTTTTCATTGAAGTTGTTAATAGATTTTCATAAGGGACAGTCCCCTCAATGCAGTTGTTGTATAAACTTGTTAAGTTTTATATCTAATACGGTAACTATCATGATGCCAGTTGACCTGAAGTTTTTTCATGCTCCATTTTTTTTATTTATTCCGAACTGCAGAGTTTATTGACACAACGGTACTGTCGACAAAGACGTTGTGTATGCAGGGTGTGCAGGGGGATGGTAAATACCAGCACTACAATGTACACAGTCTGTACGGCTGGAGTGAGACTGAACCCACCATGCTGTAAGTTACATGCATGCATGTTGTCGAGTGTGTGCGCCTACTTGTATCGTGGCTCACTTTTCATGAATTATCTCAAATAGATTTTCTTCGACTCAAAAAACGCAAATTCTGTATCACAACAAATATGAAATGTTGAAGAAATGTAAGACCATTTTCTATAAGAGCCTGTAATTAATAGAATATGCACAAAATTTATTCTCTTTCAATTAGTGAATTAGGAAGTTAAACTCAACTCAAGATGTTTTGTGAAACAAAGGCCTGATCCATTATTTTGAGTGCACTAGCATACACTAGCGAAGCTTTGATACTTTTAAATTTGTTCAAAATTCTTCACAGTATTCTCTGATGATATAATTTTGGTTGGTGGTAGTTATATAAGACTCCATTTGTTATGACCTGTCAGTCATCATTGAAGTGGGTGCTATAGCGGAGGTATGAATCCCTTCAGTTGAAAGCTCTAGTGATGATACCCCCTCAAACTAATTTGTTGGGTGGGCTGTATTGAAATCACAATGTCCTTTTCAATTTATAATAAAATATGAGCCATTGGTTTTGAAAGTATCGTAATGTTTGCATTTTCTAAATTTTGTGATATTTATATAATTATACATGTTATTTTAAATAACACTGCCTTGGTAATAAGGAGGCAAAGTCATACAGTCTAGGAGCATTTAGAGCTTGGATTAGGTATTTACTGCTTTTTTTGCATAATTTTCATTAAGTTTTTTTTTTTAATGGGAGTTTTCTTGATAAAAGACATGCAGGCGAAGGCCACAAACATACACACTAGATCTATTTTTGTCCCGTGTAAAGGGGTTTAAGGAAGGCAACTGGGAAGCGTGGCATCGTGATATCTCGTTCCACCTACCCATCTAGTGGTCGATATGGGGGTCACTGGCTGGGGGACAACGACAGCTTCTGGAGAAACTTACACGACTCTATCATAGGTGAGTAGTTTTAGACCATTTGCTGGCATTGTGCATCATTCTTGATTACTTTTAGTACAACCGGTTTTAATTTTTTAACATACTTACACTCTTCTTGCACCAAAACCATGTATATATTGTTGAAAATTAATTATTTTTAAGATTTTAAGGTGTTAGGTTTTGCACCAATCTGTTCACAGTGCTAGGTTTTCCTGGGTGAACTGAGTAGCTTGAGGGGCTTACCTCTCTTATCTCATCCCCATGCATAATCACAAAACTTAATGCTAAATAAAACTTAAATATTTAAGGGTGAATTTTATTGGTCTTGTTTCTTTAATAAAATACCCAATTATTTCATTTTTTAAAAACTATTGTTAGTGATTGAGATAATAGTTCCTTTCAGTTTTATAGTCATTATTTGAATATTTCATAAAATAGTAATGGTGGAATGTGTATCTAAATAGTTTAACCCTTTCCCTCATATAGACTCATTTTGACGCACTCAATAGGTACCACATAAAGCCTGATCTGCAGAAAGCCAAACTCAAACCTTACCAAATTTAATTGTAAAATCCTCATTACCAGACTCGCAGGCTGATCTGGTTTTATGCTGTTCGCATAGGTCTT
>CM037786.1:46984477-47034477 GCA_021229015.1 Solen grandis | reverse complement strand
TCCAAACTTACAGATTTCAAATATTTTAGATTTGTGGACAACATAAAAAGAATTCTCTGAAATAAAAAAAAAGGAAACAGTACAGCTTAATATTACTGAACACTGAAACAAGATGCCCTTCAAATCCTCATGAGATCATGCCCTATAGCCACTACTGTACACATACCCTGTTGGCAATGCCATTGTGGTTCCTGCTGAAAGGATAGAAGGCTCCCAGCTGCATCCACCTCTTGCACATCTCCGCTGTACTGTTTCCCCAGAAACCACCAATGTCAGCACCAATCTGGCAACACAAGGATACTGCAACAGTTCCATACTCTCAATATGTACTTATCATGCCATGCTTATCTTTCCATATTACAGTAGAGATCAGCAACCATGTCCTTCAGTATAGTGTGAATACCTATATAACATGGTTCATATCATAGATTCAAAATTATTAACACCTTAAGTTAATCCATGCATCATTAAATCATGATCATGGTCCTTCAAAGGCTTAAAAAGAATTCTGTGATGGCTGCAAGCCATGTACTTAGAGTTATATAAGCTCTTTTGCTCAGAGTCTATGAAGGCTTGCATTTACTATAAAATCCCCATAATCACTTGATGGACTATGATCACAATTTAATGATGGATGGATTGCCTAAATCCTTGACCTAAATCTTTACTATTGTATTTGTCTGAATATTTCAATTTCATTATATGATTATTAACCTTTGAATATGGCAGCTTGTTTGACAACTTTGCAATTATAACATATCATACTGCAAATTAATCCTTTCTGTTTTTACTTCTGCTTATGGAAAAATTTAGAACTTTAATGTAAGGAAAGTAAGACACATCTACTGAAATATGCAATTCATAGTGTATATAATAATGTACATATCAAACTATACAAACTTACATATGGGATACCAAACAGGTTGAATTCCAGCATACCTGCAATTTACAATAAAAATGACAAAATCAATTTTAAAACAAGAGCCAATGCTCACCTGTTTTACATGTCTGTAGCTACAACAAAGTAAAGGTTTCTGTATCAAAATCAATATTTTAGATAATTCTTTTATAGAAAAGGCCACCTCCAATCAGCACTCTGGTATCTCTTTTTTTTTTAATCACAAATTCATTGAAAGATATATTCCACGAAACAATCTCACTTTTAATCACAAACATGAATAGTATAATACCTATGATGCTCAATCTATGCTGATGTTTGTAATTGCATAAATGAAGCTTCCGTATTTTGGGAGAAAATTAAACCCAATCATTTACATAATTGTACATAACAGGAAGTCCAATTACATCAGATAGATGCAATTTCAACTCTGAACTGGTTTTACCATGTCCTCCTCCACATCTTGACAAGAAGTCTGAACCGAACTATCACTGAAGGTAAGTATTCCCTTCCATTATACTGCTTTGAAACAGAAAACAAGAGTGTTCTTTGGAACACATGTGTCACCTGCTGGAGCGTGATGGAAAAAGTGTGACGGACAAAGTGTGACGGACAGACAGATGATAGAAAAATGATCCCTATGTGTCACCTCTGCATGGTCTTATAAGAAATAATTATTTTAAGAGTGAAGGCATTATCAAAAACTTACCAAATTTTATGTAAGGTAAGTGCCAGAAAGAGACAAGTCATGAAGAGTGTGATTCCTATATAACCCCCAAACCTCACTATTTGAAGCCGGGGAAATAAATAGATGTAGTATGAAACCTGATCAGCCTGCAAGTTTAGTAATTGCATGCAGTGTAGAAAATGTGTACTCGATGCAAAAATCATTTCCATAATTAGAGTTATATGAAGGACAAAGTGGTACACTGACATGATATGAGATGGTTTGTCAGTGTAGAGGTGAGGGTCATCCCTGATGCTTACCGATGATGGAATCTGCCAGATCTGGCCACAGACTATCATTGTCCCCCAGCCAGTGTCCTGAATACTGACCACTGCCAGCAAATGTTGACCTGGTCAGTACCAAACTTCTTTCTCCTGTAGCTTCCCTGGCTGCCCTGCAATTTTCAATCGTAATGTCAGTGTAGATTCATTACTAAGCGCTCCATTATAAAGTTAACATGACAATATGACACAGTTCCTATCTTGAACCCAAGAAATTAGATTTTGTTCTCACAAAATGACATGCTGTCCAATAACATGTGGTACAGATCTAGGTATGGACCAAAAACATTATGTTAAAACTGTATCATAATATCATTTATTCCACACAATGAGCTTGATTCCTATATAGTCCCCACTACAGTGAAGCAGGGCTATAGTAATATATCAAAATTTCGAGGGCTCAGCGCAAAAAGGTTGTAACTTATATGTATTAAAGAACAAGTTATGACCGTTTTGCGCTGAGCCCTAGATTTCAAGGTTCGCGGGTTGCAAGATTTGGTATATGAATAGGAATGACAATATCTAGGACACCTGGAACGATGTTACAGAAAAAGTAATAGTAAATCAACAGACAAGACAGGGAGACAGACAGGTGTTGTGCACAGATATGGGTAGATACGTACACCAGTGTTGGGTGCGTCTGACTCCATCCGTACAGACTGTGGACGTCATAGTGGCGGTACTCCTGATTGTTGCCCTGGCGTGCCACCATACAGATGGTCTTGTCACTGATCCGAATCTCCTCATTCTCTCCATCATGCACATAAGCTACCTCTGTTCATATACAAGAGACACGTATCAGCCGGATAATATATAATTTTAACAATGGTCCAAGATTATAATTCAGTGTTTAGTGTATCGTTACTATACCTACCTTCCTCTGGTCTTATTAAAAGCATTCATAAGGAACTTTTTGAGCCAGTCCCATTTTTATTATTTTCTTGAATTTTTCAAGAAAAGAATAATATTTTGCATGGGCAAAATTCTTCATATGTAGCATATCTGACTGTTTATCTGAAGTGTTTGGAGCCAAGGTTTTTCACGACTTTTTCAGGTGAAAAGTACTGGTCCAACCAAGAAAACTTAGAATTATATAAATTATTCAAGTTGTAAGAACTTGTTTCCCAAGCAACATATAAAAAGAAAGAAGTGTAACAGAATGCAATAAAATGTTAAAAAGTGTAATCTGGCTATCCTCTGTGATATTACAATGACTGCAGCAGAACTTACTGGTTCTGTAGGGAGGGTCTTCGTATCTGTTGTTTTGGGGACAATGTAGGCTCCAGTAGGGTTTGGCCTCCTCTGGCCAGTTCCAGGGTCTCTCCTGGTTTGTTCCAAAGTTGGCTGGCTCGTTCATGTCCTAAAGAACCAAGATCATCAAGTTATGACAATAATAAATTTAATGATAAAAACTACAGATATTTGTAACATGGCTCCAACATGAAAATGTTTCCTTTCTCAGATTGAAATCAGCTAATCATTTTTTTTTATCAAGTAATGATATTGAATATCTTGGATGAGAACATTGAATCATTTCATTTTTGATATCTAAATACATTGGACCTTTTCCATGTTTACAGATACATGTATATTCAAATATCAATTATATATCATCCAACAGAGAACCTGGGATACCATGTGATAGTTTAAACAAAAGAACATATAGGCTTGTTTGATACTGTTTGTGATCAGGTAAAAAGTCTATGAACACTAAGCATACAGGTGAGACTTAAGTTTTGTCAGCAAAAACTGGAAAGGTCATTGACATCATTATGTAAAACAAACATGTACAGAAATAGGTGTCATTCTTGTGAAACAAAAACTATGAGCCTTATTCCTTGTCAATTTGACTGTTATAGAAAATGACAACATACTATCCAGAGTCCATCAAATGGCAGGCTCCCGTGGTGTTTGACAATCAGTCGCTTCCACAGCTCTTGTGTGCTGTTCTTGAAGAAGTCTGGGAACACAACCTTCCCAACGGGCCAAACCTGTGTAAGAGTAAGAATTCAAGGTTCACGATTCTCTTTTTTGGTTTGTATGGGTTTAACATGCCACCAACAGAAATTAAGTCATTTGGGGACTTTTTGCCTACATGAGACAGAAAAAGTTCTGTCTCACTGCAATATGACATTACTTTTTCCTGACACTGGGCCAACCAGTACTGAACTAGAGCTATCACTAAAGGTGATGAATACCCCCCACACAGCCTTTGTTTACAATCAAGTGCCCAGCTATAGGAGGTAAGTCACAATGAATTGATGTTTTCAATTGACATATTACACAAAACTATTTCACAATAATAATCTTTTTATACCAAATCAAAATTGTTCTTATTTTAATGAAGCCCAAATCATACCAAATCTGCAACATTGAATTAAACAAAAAAGAAGTGTGTCACCAAAAGGCTGTTTCTAAGTGAAGAGCTAGTGAAGCTTCCCATGAAATTTGATTGAAATCCATCCAGTAGTTATTGAAAAATAGCTTGCACAAAGAAAACTCCAAGAAATCAACAAAGTACCATAAATCAAAAGAAAATTAGTCAACCGTAACCATTTCATAATATGCACATCTGTGCTTGATACTGAAGCTTCCTATGACCGATTGAAATCCATCCAGTAGTTATTGAGAAATAGCATGGACAAAGAAAACTCCAGAAAATCAACAAAGGGCCATAACTTAAAAGAAAATCAGTCAACCGTAACCACTTCATAATATGCACATCTGTGCTTAATATTGAAGCTTCCTATGACGTTTGTTTGAAATCTATCCAGTAGTTATTGAGAAATAGCGTGGACAAAGAAAACTCCAGAAAATCAGCAAAGGGCCATTACTCAAAAAAAAGTCAGTCAACTGTAACAATTTCATTATATGCACATCTATGCTTACCAGTGAAGCTTCCTATGAAGTTTGATTGAAATCCATCCAGTAGTTATTGAGAAATAGTGTGGACAAAGAAAACTCCAGAAAATCAGCAAAGGGTCATAACTCAAAAGAAAATCAGTCAACCGTAACCATTTTATAATATGCACATCTGTGCTTGAGAATGAAGCTTCCTATGATGTTTGTTTGAAATTATATCCAGTAGTTATTGAGAAATAGCGTGGACAAAGAAAACTCCAGAAAATCAGCAAAGGGTCATAACTCAAAAGAATGTCAATCAACCATAACAATTTCATAATATGCACATCTATGCTCACCAGTGAAGCTTCCTATAAAGTTTGATTGAAATCCATCCAGTAGTTATTGAGAAATAGCGTGGACAAAAAAAATACAGACGGACGGACCGACCGACATGGTGACTCCTATATACCCCGCAAACTACGTTTGTGGGGGGTATAATTACCCTTATATGAATGTAAATCAGCAGATATACCAGTAACATTATCAATGACTTTGGTATGTCTCTGACAGAGGTCAAACCAATAATCTAAAAATTACAGGTTGGACATTCTAACCACCTGTAACATTAATTTGTATTTCTTCTCCTACATTCATAAAATGAAGAAATCAATTTTATTTCATTTATGTAATATTTTGATTTAAATCTCTTTTATCTCAATGACCTAGAGGTTAATATATCAAGTGTAGGAGGTCAAGGTTATAGATGCAGGACTGTCCAATGTAATATTCAACCACATGTAGTTCATAATGATGACTAAGAGATAGGCTGGCATTAAGGGAAAAGGCTCAGGGAAGAAAGATAGTCAAAATAAATGTCTTATTAGTAAACCTGATGCTATGTTAACCAATCAATTTACTTCAATGATGCTCATTCAAAGCTTTGTATTCCTAATTATATTTTTTGTCATTTAATTTTTAGTATCCCAGAAATTGAATAAATAAAACTAGGAAATTAAATAATACGGCTTATTGCTATATGAATAATGGCTGTTCATTTTAGAAGCATGATTTTTCATATGGTCAAGGGGAGGCAACTCAAATTAATCAATTTGAAAAATCATGAGAGTAATTTCCCTTGTTTGTTGCGGCTTCCTCTTTCTTCCTCTTCCAGTAGGGAGCAGACACATTTTTTCACTGTAAATTTAAAAAGTATTAAAACAAGCAATCCACAAAAATTGCAGACGAAAGTTAATTATCTGCTGACAATATGTCGGGAAGAGGTCGTCCAATGCGGAAAAAGAGGAAGATCGCTACAGCAAAAACACAAAACACAGACGGCTGACGATTCGGTGGAAACCGTAACTTTGCTTGACTATGCCGAGCCATCAGCATCATGGCCAAATATGGGAAAAATTGTCAATTTTCAGGAGATTATTTCGAAATCAATAGAACTCCCTAATGTTACACCTGATCAGAGTGCCCCTGGTGACAGTGGCAGTAACCCTGAAATCTTGTGGTGTAGTGGGGACAAATTTGGGCGGCCACGTGTTGGAGGCATTAATATTAACAAGAGGGCCAAGATGGCCCTAGATCGCTCACCTGAGAAAAGAATCATTCATTGCCTGTACAAAACAGATTGCTTTAGAATTAAGATGATGAGGTGAAACAATGTTCAGGAATTTTCTGACCCCATCCACAAAAACAGACAAACATTCTCCAAAGTTGGAGGAGCCCCCCCCCCCCATTTTCAAACTGGTTCGAGATATCATCATGACAAACATTCTGACCAAGTTTGAGGAAGATTGGATCAAAATTGTGGCCTCTAGTATGTAAACAAGATTTTTCTAAGATTTAACCTACTGACCTACTTTTTGATCCAACCTGACCCATTTTCGAAAGGGTTCAAGATATCATCAAGACAAACATTCTGACCAAGTTTGAGGAAGATTGGATCAAAATTGTGGCCTCTAGTGTGTAAACAAGATTTTTCTAAGATTTGACCTACTGACCTACTTTTTGATCCAACCTGACCCATTTTCTAAAGGGTTCAAGATATCATCAAGACAAACATTCTGACCAAGTTTGAGGAAGATTGGATCAAAATTGTGGCCTCTAGTGTGTAAACAAGATTTTTCTAAGATTTGACCTACTGACCTACTTTTTGATCCAACCTGACCCATTTTCTAAAGGGTTCAAGATATCATCAAGACAAACATTCTGACCAAGTTTGAGGAAGATTGGATCAAAATTGTGGCCTCTAGTGTGTAAACATCAAAATTGTTGACGGATGACAAGATTTTTCTAAGATTTGACCTACTGACCTACTTTTTGATCCGACCTGACCCATTTTCGAAAGGGTTCAAGATATCATCAAGACAAACATTCTGACCAAGTTTGAGGAAGATTGGATCAAAATTGTGGCCTCTAGTGTGTAAACATCAAATTGTTGACGGACGACGGACGACGGCTGACGGCCGACGGACAATCAAGTATCCCAAAAGCTCACCCTGAGCTATGCTCAGGTGAGCTAAAAATCAAACAAAATGAATACATCAATTTGGCTTTGCTTTTGCAAGGGGAATTGACCGATTATCAACAGGGACACTTCTTGGGCTTGGATGAAAATGGCAATATTGTTTCAAGGCCAAGGAGCAGACCGGAAAGAATGAACAGCCTTGAAAAATGGTCGAATGCTTCTCTAATCTTTAGTAGTATCTACTTGGATGCCCATTCTGAGCAAACCCAGGATTTATTGCACTACATGTTTGTCATAAGGGAGGCAAGCGATGGTTTTTTTATGGAAGACATATGACGAGCAGTTCAGGATTCGCCAAAGTAGTCGGTTCATGCCATGGTCCTCCATAGATTCAGATTTATGGCTACGGTACTTTTCTGGCAC
The DNA here is from genome assembly GCA_021229015.1 of Solen grandis. NCBI lineage: Eukaryota > Metazoa > Mollusca > Bivalvia > Adapedonta > Solenidae > Solen > Solen grandis. Next base: position 47,026,828 of record CM037786.1, on the reverse strand, counting down.
ATTTCAATCCCAAATGAATAGTTCTAGTACCTCCTAGCCAGATTCTAGACCACTACCATGCATTGATCTCAACAAGGGTTATTGCAGATGGAAGTTGTGTAGGTACCTATACGCGTGTCCCTCTTTTACCTCCCAGCAGCACGGGCGCTGGAATTGTCATCTAAATAACCATTCAGGATACCTGTTTTCAAATTCTTTTTGGGGCCCTTTCAGGGGAGTGTTTTCAAGGGGCAACTACAGGGGACAATATGCAAGAGGTAGCTTTAGTGGACAGTCAGGGGTCATCATGGGGTGAAAAACATTGATCCTTTTGAACTGGCTCCTTCCCCTGTTAATGTCAAACAGTTGGAAATAGAACTTCAAGATTATGACTTGTCAGAGGCATCTTTTTTGTTAAATAGTTTCACTAAGGGTTTCTCTTTGCTTTATGAAGCCCCAAAGAAAGCTAGGGACTCAAACAATTTAAAATTTGCCCATGAGCATGATGAAATAGGGAGAAAATCAAAAAAGAAATTGATCTACAAAGAACAGGCTCTTTTGCTAGTTATCCTTTGCCAAACCTAAGAATATCTCCTATTGGAGTTGTACCAAAAAAGTCCACAAATGATTTTAGACTGATTCACCATCTTGGTGAACCAAACTGGCAACACACTGACAATTAGAATCCCCTACAGCAAAGAAACTAGTGATTGCATTAATTCAATTAAAAGGTATATTGCCATAATGCCTCTAGGGGCAACTTTTTTCTTTTGCCATTGTGATTCATCACCTCTAATATCAGCTTTCTGCTATTCTGTCAAATTCATGTTGCTATGCAGGTCTAAATTCTGGACATTTTAAATCTCATAGTTTTTGAATTTGAAGGGCAACTGACTTGGCATTAATGGGAATCCCTGATGAATTGATTAAACAGATGGGTCGCTGGTCTTCAAATGCCTACACAAGCTACATTAGACTGTAAGTTGGATTCCAGAAAAGCAGCAGGGCTAATGACATGTGTTTATGTTACAGGAATTTGGATTCTGGAAGACTCCTTAGTGAGATGAGCAGGCATTTAATTTAACGAACGGATCCAGTCACAGATTAGAAATTCTGACTTTGAGTGGGATGGACTTAGTGGTTTAAGAGTAGAGGGTCTACACTCAAGAGTACAATTAGGTATCATCCAGGGCAAGACCCCATCAGTTATATATATTCATGTTGGAGGGAACAATATTGCTAATACAAACCAGGCCAAAATAATTAGATTTCTTAAGCAAGAAATTGGTTACTTGTTTAAAAATTTCAGTAGAGCTCTCATTGTCTGGGGTTTTTATTCTTCCCAGACTAACCTGGCAGCTAAATGAGAGTCCGAAGGACTACAAAAAAATGAATAGAAAAAGGTTACATATCAATAGAATGTTATGTAAATTTACCCTATCATTCACAAATGGCTGAGCCTGTAATATTAAGTCTATTGACAGAGATACTATAGGATTTTTTCATACTGAATGGCGTCCACCTTTCTAAGGTAGGAAAATTAAATGAGGCCTTTTTGGATTCCGCTTCGGCTAATCACTATGTAGAATGTCAAATGCCCTACAATTTTGGGGGACAAACGGAATCCTTGTTGGGGACTGGATGGTGTCTTTTCAAATTACAATTACAAAGTTACTTAATTTTTTTAACATTATACAAATGTATTTATTTAGATTGGAGACATACATGTACATTTATGGATTTAGTACGGAGACATTTACATGTACATATTTATTTAGTAAGGAGACATACATATGTTGATTTCATGACCACAGTATAAAGTACAGGGAAGACCTATAATTAGTGTTCCAGAGCAGAAACAAATAGTATAAGTACATGGGAAATCAGATTATATATATTGTTTAAGGTGACACCATCTGGTCCCTTGAGCCTTGGGATTTTCTAGTCAACTTAAAACTTCCCCATGACAATGGAAAATTGATGATCAGGGGAAGTTCTGTATTCTTATATTGTGGTCTAATATTGCCACGCATGTTTATTATCTTGTTAATTGTTTATGATTGTGTAAGAGTGTTACATGTAATACTGTTTGCCATATGGTACATGGTATATTGGAATTGCTATTAAAAGTTTAATTGTCATTTGCTTGCTATGATTTTACTTCCCAATGTATGGTTCATGGAGTCCGCAATGATTTCTTAAAATAAATACAAAGATGTAAATTGTTTAAAAGAAATATTTTTGGTAAATTGCATTTCTGTTTGTATGTGAGACTGTTTTAAACTTAAAACCTATCAGCTAAATATAAGCCTGTTTATCAGCCATTAGACAGAGTCCTAACTTTCTGACAGTTACAAGTTTCTTTTCTTACATCCAGTATTACTGAAAGAGTACAGCTAATTGTCACCCTCTACCTCCCCACCCTAGCCAAATGGATTACTCACATATCCCAGGAGGGCTCCACGACTATCCCTGTCTGCTTCTGGGGCAGCGTAGTCTGCCGGCCACTTGATGGCTCCATCAATGGCAGTCAGGTTGTCGTATGGCTCATAATTTGTTTCATTGCTTATCAATGTGGGGTCCTGAGTAAAGAAATTTCAAAATCTTATTTCAAACTTGATTCCTTTAAGCTGATTTAATTCAACTAGATCTATCATAGAAAGTGATTAATAACCCTGATACTACTTTGACATAGGGGAAATGATTCCAGTAAACATTTGTTTGCGGAGGATATAAACATATCTGCAGGACTGAAGAAGTTTCTTCATTCAAACCAACCTACTGACCAGGTTGATTCCAGTATACCTCACAAATTTCTGGATTTAACAAGACTTAGTATACTGCAACTGGGATGGAAAAATCTTACCCCAAGCATGGATCAAACTCACAACCATTGGGTATGCAGTTGATATACACTATCACTGGAGTATAGTGTTTACCCATTTTATTAATGGTACATACCTTTCAAATATCTGACTTAGCAGACATGTAAGCATAACATATTTAAATATTTTGAAGGTCTCTCTCAGCAGTTCTTTGCTCAGCAGTGATTTGCCTTTCTCGGCATGAATATCAAATGCCAATTGTTGATTTACAACAATGTTTAAAATCTTGAAATAATTATTTAGAGATGGGCCAGCTATTAAACACCATGTCCCTGAAGTCACACGATAAACACATGGAAGAAGCAGATGACACAGCATCACATGACATACCAGGATGATTATGGTCTTCATTCCACCCTTCCTCAGCTCCTTGAAGTACTCTGACAGACCCCCAAACCTGTCCTGGTCGATGGTGAAATCCTTCTGCTGTTCCATGTGGTCTATATCAGCATACTGCACATCCTGTCATCAGCATACAACACATACAGTTATCACACTCGACTATCAATAAAGGTGATTAATACCCCCACATTCCACCTTGTCTTCCAGGAATAGGAGTGTGGGACAGGATCTGATGGGACGTGATTTTTGGGATAGGACAGGTCCTGACATGATGACAGGGATTCTTATATTAGCCCCCTAATTCTGTGAAACAAGGGTATAAACATTGCAACATCATACAGCATGACAGCTTTCCAGTGTTTATGAATTGACTATCCAATACTTATACCGGAATAATAGGTAGTAAATGGTTGACCTGGTACACACAAAAGAATACATGGTTTTATTTGTGATACTGTTTGTGAGTAGTAGTTCTTGACCTTGCCAAGAATGGAGAAGTTGGGGGCTTAAATTTCTACAGCTAAAAACTAGACAGGTGCATTAGACCAATCAAATTATTGCTTATACAAAGGAGTATTTTTCAGTCAAGAAATATAAAATCTAAATGGGTAGAGAACACATCAGGTCCTTACCATAAATTTTCATGACGATCATTGAAAATTCCATAATTTGATTATTTTTAAGTCATCACAAGCTAACTGAAAATAGAAATCCTTGCATTTTGCCATGATTGTAGAAGGTATCTGTTAGAACTTCAGTTTCCATTGGTCCATTTTTTTTTCTTACATTATGGGGCAACAAATGGGGGTCCTACTTCTCAAATGAATGGCAACAAGCAAATCCAATGGTGATATATGGACAATCCAAGGGTGATATATGGACAATCCAAGGGTGATATATGGACAATCCAAGGGTGATATATGGACAATCCAAGGGTGATATATAGACAATCCAAGGGTGATATAGAGAGAGTAATGGGGTGAGTCAATTGTGGGTTTTCAACACTAAAGCAGTGACAATAAAGCAGCGACTGAAAGAAATCTTACATGTGGAATGTTATATTGCTTTGTTCTATCTACTGCAGCTTTCAGATTCTCCAGGGAGTTGTAACCATAGCGACACAGCTGGAATCCCAGTGACCAGTAGGGAGGCATGTAGGGTCGTCCAACCATCTGAAATCACATAATCAACACATAGAAACAAATATCATATTTTTCCCCCTGTAAATCATAATTATATTCATTTTAATCATTACATTAAAAAATCCATCATATTACCATATTGTCAGCATATGTGCAATGTTTCTGTTATTAAATCTTTTCAAATGACTTCTGACTTGCTGTAGTCAGGTGGCTCTATACCATGGTGCCTCTGAGAACACAAGATCTTCCAACTTTCACCTGTTATAAGATATGATCGACTGAAATAATGTGGCAGAGATGAAAAACTCCCAGCTAAATCAGATATGCAAATAGCGATAAACTGACAGAGAAGGCTTAATTAAGGTAATGAAAATGTTATTTAATCAAATTGAAATTGCCAGTTATTAACTTTAATTTATTTAACTTCTGAATGGATTATTATCCTGATGGAGACCAATGATGGTCGAAACTAATTGGTAAATAAAATCTGTCTACTTAACCGATGTTTGGTTGTGTGTTCCACTTACCCTTTCTATCTTAAACTTCTGAATGTTTTAGAAGCTACAATGATCTTCATTTTAAGATCCAGTCATTCATTTGACAGATGGCATATAAGATGCTTAATAAGAAAAATTCCACCAATCTTAGAGCTAAGTAATACTTAAGATATACATGTACTTAAATACAAGATTGCTGAAATCTGTTCATCTAAGATTTTAAGCATTACTTAATGCTAAGTATTTTTGGTGGAATTCAAGCCAGTTCAAATATAAGTACAGCTTGTTACCCCTGTATATTGCTGAACAACAGTCTCTGGTTCCGGACCAAGGACCATGTAGAAGTCGAGGATTCCACCGATGGTTCGATAGGTCAACATGGGGAGCGGAGTGAAGCTGTAATCTGACAACACAACATCTCACTTCAGCAAACAATGCTGGGCACATCATAGAGACTGAGACCATCCAGTCCAGATTTGTAAAGTGACATCTTTCAGAGAGACATTTTATTTTCACAAGTATAACACAATACAAGAGGCAACCAGGCCAAACTGCCCCCCAAAACTGATGCACACTGTATATTTGAAACCCAAATGCATTTTCATGATTAATCTTGACACTCAGTGAATATCAGATATTGGATAATATTAACTAAGACAGCTTTTCACTTGAAACATCCTTTGAATCAAAAGCGCTTCAGGATACATTATGGATATTCTTGACCATTCCATTATGTATCACTACAATGTAACCTCACTAAAATTAGTTACGTGGGGTCAAATATAGCAATCCAGTTATATGTTAGGAGGTTTTGAGAAATCATTATTGACCCCCAACCTATGCAATTGGAGCCTATAATAAAAACAAAGACAGCATAATTCCAAGAAGCATTATAGCAGAGCTACAGTGTATATTATGTCCTATATAAAGTTATATAGGAAAATGTGAAGCATACAATAATCAGTCCGTAATAATACTGAATATTCTTCTCCCTAGATAGACCTTCAAAGAATGATAAGGATATTGACAGGAAGACTAAAAGCTAACAAAATTTGATGAGACTATCCATACATGCCTACTATAGTTAATCTTGCATCATCTAGCTGTAACAAACTTAGGGTGTTTAGATAGCATTGGGTTAATGCTTTTCACCAATGCAACCTACATTTGATCCAATGTTGGTCCTACTTTGAATGTATTTTGTCAACCATTCAGACACATGGACTTTCTTATGGTATTCAGGTTTCCTAACTTATCAAGGACCTATTAAATTCTTTAATAAGTGCCTGTTAGATTTTCAAAGGTGTTATTGTTTTTTAACTAATTGTTTAAAGTTTAAACCTTTAACAAACCTTGGGCATTGCTGTTGAGGAGGAAGACTCCATGGGCATTACCATCTGACTCCAGGCATGTGTAGAATGGATGTACACCATACAGGTTGGAATAGGCCTGAAGAGGTATAGGTAATACCAATATATTCTCATATAGCTTGACACAGAACCAGCAAGTGATGATGATGATGATGATGATGATGATGATGATGATGATGATGATGATGATGATGATGATGAAAACGACAACAATGATGATGAATGAAAGACAGCACTGCAAATATGGTGATTAATTTTATCTGATAAAGCCAGTACTGATGATAATGTTAAAAAACTGGCCAACTCTGATTTAGTGAGAGAAATAAATTCTAAACATCTCTTTTTGATTTTGTCTTGTACTAAGTCAAAATCAATTACCATTTCAGACCTATAATTCTACAATTTGGGATACATATAAGGCTGAGAACGTCATTTTTCAAGTGATCATTATAATCTATGATTTTCTTCACCAATATTCTACAATTCTGGGTACACTAAAGAATGAACATACTTTCCATGTAGGTGGTTGGTCTCTTGAAAACATTGGCCAGGACTTGTAGTTGATGTCATGCCTGAAGCTCTTGTGGAGGTTCTCTCCAAAACCGTAGACATTGATGGAGGGAAGTTTGGTGCTAAGCTGGAGGAACTGGTCGGACAACACAAGGCCTCCGACACCCGTATCCCACCTGTCGGGCAAAATAAATATAGCCCTATAGTCAAACCATGACCAGGTCAAACTGATATTAACATCTCATAACTTATCAGTACACTTGAAAGATCACATTAGTGTCCCTATATAATTTGACATTAGATTCAAATGAAAAGTACACTCCTGCATATTCTTTGTCTGTGGAAACCAACATCTGGCTAGTGGTTGTCACAAGTCAACATATGACCATTCTTTTAATTATGCACCTTATGAGGTGTAAACTAGACCTATCACTGACAGTGAACAATACCTGCTCAACACTACATTTTATCCATTCATTACACATACATCTGTTTCACTTTAACTCTATTAACAGTAACGATGACCTTGAACCTGACCCAGGTAATCTCAAAGCACTTACAGTACAGTCCCTGTGGACTTCCGGACAATCTGGAAGGCGAAGGTATTGTTGTTGGTGATGCGGAACTCATACAGAGGGTTTTGTGCCTTCTCTCCTGGGAGATTAAGATTGACTGGCACTTTGTAGCGTCTGAAAACCAGGTCATCAAACTGAAAAATACAGGGTTCACCATGACACAGATGATTGTCCATATTAACCATCAAATATTTAATTGTGTCTTTGTCTATGTATGATGGGGTCACATGACCCCATTGAAAAAAAGAAACACTTAAAACAAGGGGGCCAAGATAGCCTTGATATCACAATCACCTGAGAAATGTTGCCATCATTGCATATCATAGCAGTCATATAAATAATCCATGAAGAAGTAAAGCAAGATCATTTAAATTATAATTTTATATAAAATCAAGTGACCCCTGTGGCAGCGCCAATTTTGAAGAATTTCGGCAGAAGGCCTAATAAGAATCAATTCTTACAAGTCAATCAGCTATTCAGGAGAAGTTTTTAAAAGGAATTTGCTGACAACAGACACTGGGCAGTCAGGGCCTAATGAGAATATTATTGACAATGTATTTAAAGAACAAGAGGACCATGATGTCCCTGGATCGCTCGCTCACCTGATTATAGGGTTACCCAAGGAACATCAATCTGTATTAAAACATTTTGAAATCTGGCCAGTAGTTTTGAAGGAGATGATACTTGTAAAGTTAATTCAAATTCTGTCCAGCAGTTTCAGAGGAGAGGTCATTTTAAATTTTCAATATATACAAATAAGGCAAATTAGTCCTGTCCCTTGCAGCCATGTTGTTTTTATGGATCAGAATAATTTAAGCAACTTTTGTGAAGCTTCACCCAATGATCATCCCTGCCAAATTTAATAAATTCCGTTTAATTTCAAAAAAATTCCCCCCTGGTGGCCTTTTTTTTTTTTTTAAGGTTCCAAAGGATCATCCCTACCAAATTTAATCAAATTTTGTCCAGTGGTTTCATAGAAGATGTGATTTAAAGATTTCACTATATACATAAAAAGCCCCCACCCCTGGCAGCCATGTTTTTTATGGATTGAAATAATTTTAGCAACTTTTGTGAAGCTTCACCCAAGGATCATCCCTGCCAAATTTAATAAAATTTTGTCCAGCAGTTCAGAGGAGATGTCATTTAAAGATTTCAATATATACATATCAGGCAAATTAGCCCTGCCCCTGGCGGCCATGTTTTTTTCCCAATCAGATTAATTTAGCAAATTTTGTGAAGCTTCACCCAAGGATCATCCCTGCCAACTTAAATCAAATTCTGTCCAGCAGTTTCAGAGATCATCATTTAGATATTTCTCTATATACATATAAGGCAAATTAGCCCCACCCCTGGCGGCCATGTTTTTTTATGGCTCTGAATAATTTTAGCAACTTTTGTAAAGCTTCACCCAAGGATCATCCCTGCCAAATTTAATCAAATTTTGTCCAGCGGTTTCAGAGGAGATGTCGTTTCAAGATTTCACTATATACATATAAGGCAAATTAGCCCCGCCCCTGGTAACCATGTTTTTTTACGGATTGGAATAATTAAAGCAATCTTGATAGAGGGTTACCCAAGGAACATCTGTACCAAAACATTTTGAAATCTGGTCAATAGTTTTGAAGGAGTTTTAATACTTTTAAATTTTCATACTTTTATTCTTTCTGTTGCCATGGCAACCAGAGTTTTTTTACCGATCAGAATAATTTTAACAACTTTTGTGGAGGTTCACCCAAGGATCATCCTTGCCAAGTTTAATCAAATTCTGTCCAGCAGTTTCAGAGGAGATGTCGTTTAAAGCAAATTGTTGACCATGCATGACGGACATAGGGTAATCCTAATAGCTCACCATGAGCACATTGTGCTCATATGAGTCAAAAATAAAGAAAAACAAGGAAAACCCCTGGATACAGATGTTTTTAAATATTCAGTGAGATTATATCCTTAACAAGAGGGCCATGATGGCCCTGAATCGCTCACCTGATTATAAATGAGCAACATATGTAGGATTTTTCATATTGACCTACTTTTTGACATCACATGACCCACTTTCGAGCTTTACCAAGATTTATGGAAACAGACATTCTGACCAATTTTCATGAAGATTCTTTTTGACCCCACATGACCAATTTCGAACCTGTCCAAGATTTTATGGAAACAAACATTCTGACCAGGTTTCATAAAGATTGGGCCAAAAATGTGGCCTCTAGAGTGTTAACAAGGTTTTTCTAAGATTTGACCTCATGACCTACTTTTTGACCCCCACATGACCTACTTTCGAACTTGTCCAAGATTTTATGGAGAGAAACATTCTGACCAAGTTTCATGAGGATTGGGCCAAAAATGTGGCCTCTAGAGTGTTAACAAGGTTTTTCTAAGATTTGACCTCATGACCTACTTTTTGACCCCACGTGACCCAAATTCAAACCTGTCCAAGATTTTATGGAAACAAACATTCTGACCAGGTTTCATAAAGATTGGGCCAAAAATGTGGCCTCTAGAGTGTTAACAAGGTTTTTCTAAGATTTGACCTCATGACCTACTTTTTGACCCCACATGACCCAATTTTGAACTTGTCCAAGATTTTATGGAGACAAACATTCTGACAAAGTTTCATGAAGATTGGCCAAAAAATATGGCCTCTAGAGTGTTAACAAGCCAAATTGTTGACGACGAACGACACACGACGCACGTAGCACGACGGACGAAGGGCAATCACAAAAGCTCACCTTGAGCACATTGTGCTCAGGTGAGCTAAAAATGGTAAGATTTTCAAGTATTAATCTTTTCAATGCATATCAAACATGATATTCCTGCAGTTTTAAGGATACAAGAATTTTTATCTGGCAACCCCTGTTTCAGACAGCAGGCATGTTATGACATCATAATTGCCTGAACAATCAAAGGAAACTTCTATGCCACTGTAAAGAAAATATTGTTTTGTTATGCAAAATAATTTATATTAACATTTGAACAACTAACAATAATCAAAAAAAAAAAAAAGTCCATCAAGTATTAGGCAGGGTTCTTGGAATTGAATGCAAAATATCCTAGGAGACAGACTTTTAAAAATGTGACACTTAAATTTTCATGAAAGGATTTGGACATGAATATCCTCCTGCACCAGTGTATGGAGCCATGCTCTTTCCCATGTCACCTCAGTATAGATGTTTCTGCCCATATCACAAATACATAAAGAATTTCTATGTCTGTCAAGCCGCTGACAGGTCAAATTTATAAGTATCAATTAAGAAAGAACTTACATTTATTATCAAAAAATACCAAATTCTATTAATGATATTTAAGAATATCTACACTGGGAAACCTTGACATAAAGTTAATTTTCTTTTCAGTTCCTGAAGCTGTTTTTCAAGCTTTGCAGAAAGTTCAGCCAGCATTGTTTTCTTTTCCACTGGCTTCTGTACCCAATTTATTGTAGAAACCTCCAAGTGAAAAAGTTCCACATGCAGCAGCATTTTTCACATGTTTGTCCAATTTTGCGTGCAACTTCAGCGCAGTCCTGCCCATACAGCTAATATCAAATGTTTTCGAACAATATGTACACTTTGCCTTTCTTTTGTTGTCACAGTCACTAATCCAGGTATATTTCAACTGCCAATTTTTATTAAAAGAACAGTTTCTTGATCTGGACGCCATTTTGTTGTTTGTTACGTCTGGTTACCCGCCGAACAATGAAGAGTATACAACTTCAAGACCATTTCTGGTACCATTCGTTACTCCTTACATTCGTCCCCAATACTGTTCGTGCTATTGTGCTACCCGGTAATTAGATCACATTATTTTATTTAAAGAGTTGAATTATGCAAAATCAAGAACTGATGGTTTTTAGAAAATTAAACAAAAACAAGGCTTAAAGCAACAGGGACTGTCACAAAACCAGGTTTTCAACATGGAAAATCCAATTCGAAATGAAGATTTTATTTATAAAATGATCACCAAAGAACATTAATACTTTATGTTACATGGATGAAGAGTAAATAAGGGTCATAACTCTAAGAAATATGGTTAAATTGACAATATAGGTCAAGTCACTATGTACTGGCCATACTGTGTAGATTTGGGCAGAATGCATTCAGAAATGAAGAAGGAGAATTTAAGCAAATAAAAGAATGTGTCACTATATGTTACATGAAAACAAGCTCAAAGGTGTGAAATCAGATTGTCAAAGGGTAATTGTCTCTGACCTGCAATATCAATGCAGGGTAAAATACAAGATTCAAAATTAAATGTTAGTTCAAGGAAATTATGGATATTTTAAAACATGAAAAGCAACCTACAGGAATTATCCAAAGACTGATACAAATGCATTTATTTTATTTCTTATTGAAGGTTTATTAAGCAATTCTAGCAATCAGACATTTGTATAATATTTGTCAAGATAGCAAGGGCACCGCAACTATGTAAATGAAGAAAAGCATAAGTGAAGCATAAAAACAAAAGCATTCATAGCAAGCCGCTATCAAACAGAAAAGGAAAAAAAAAAATATATATATATTTAGTCATAGTGACCTTGACCTTGATCCATTTTCCAATATATTTTAGTCATAGTGATCTTGACCTTGATCCATTTTCCAATATATTTTAGTCATAGTGATCTTGACCTTGATCCATTTTCCCTGAAAAGCAATTCCAACCTTCCTCTTCCCTAAAGGTATCTACTTATCAAATATGAATGCTATACCTTCATTCTAACTCGAGATATCAAGAGGAAACAAAAAATCTATTTTAAGCCATTGTGACCTTGACATTGTTTTAAAATAAAACCTTCATTTTTACCCAAGTTATTGAGGGAAACAAAAAATCTATTTTTAACCATTGTGACCTTGACCTTGACCCGATTAACCTGAAAAGCAATCCCAACCTTCCTCTTCTCATAAGGTATCTACCCATCAAATATAATTGCTATATCTAAATTCTAACTTAAGTTATTGAGCGGAAACGAAAGTTTGACGCCCGCCCGCCCAACGACGTTCGGCATTCTAATAACCAGGTTTCAACTAGTTGAAAACCTGGTTAATTAAAAAATTTTCTAGGACATTCTGATTAAAAATCAAGTACTTTTTAAGTACTTTTCAAGGACAAACCTAAATTCAAGCATTTTTAAGCACATTTTTCAGTTTTTAAGCACTTTTTAAGAACAACAGTAAAATTTAAGCACTCTTAAAGACTGTACTTTTTTAAATTGGGGCAAGTAATGCTTCCGCATTCTTGATTTGCTAGGTACATTTATGGTCAATAATATTTTATCTTCACTGAAATTCCTTTCTGACGCAACACAGAATGATGAATACTTCTTCCATGCATTTGTATAAATTGAATATTTATCTATAGCCTTAACTCAGCTGTTAGAAAAACTCAAAGCAGTCTGCTGACTAAGCAGATATGTGACAAGACAGCCAGAATGTCACAGCATGAAGCAATCAAAGATATCTTATGTATATAAACCTCTGTCAACTGCCATTTTGAAGTAAAAAGTAAAACAATATACTAAATCTAGATAAAGCTTGATAAACAATACAAAATCTCTATGATTTCTTCAAGACCAAGGTAAACAAGACCAGATGTGCACACCAACTTAGTTCCTTCATCCTTATTGAATAGGGCACATTCGAATGTCAAAATGTTACGAAATATTTCCAAGTCTTTTTCTATGCAACAAAATAAAAGAAAATGAATGCTACAAGGCATTTTGCAAATCTGCTTTGTGTACTGTTATATGGTAGACAAAGAAAGAAAACAATGTGCTTGGTTTTTAGTTTTGGAACAGATATATCTTAAATCGCTCTTAAAAGGTGGAAAAATACTAAATTCTATTTGGACGTACAGCAGTATATGTACAGGGAACAAGCCTGAAACATCTACTAACTCGTCAGGAATAAAATTTGTTACAATTTATAGACCATGTTGGATGCCATCTGCAAAATGCTTATCAAACTAGGAGTGTTCCTACCACACACAATGTGCCACAAGGCCTTCATGGTGAGCGCTTTACTTCTGCTATTGGCCCCAGGAATGCACTCAAAAATATTCACATTAATTGCCTTACAAATCCATAGAAACAGCATGAATAGTATGTACAGATATGATTCCACTGTCCAGAGATAGTATGCAGTCATCTGTGTCTATCACAGGACAATCTATGACCATATTGACGAAACATTAAAAGATATGTCTCAATTTTGGTAAACTTATATAAATCCTATACTTTCTGAAATGTTTATAGTGCGAAACAAAGGCATCAGAACGCAAACAAGAGGGCCAAGATGGCCCTAGATCGCTCACCTGAGAAAAGTATCATTCATTGCCTGTACAAAACAGATTGCTTTAGAATTAAGATGATGAGGTGAAACAATGTTCAGGAATTTTCTGACCCCATCCACAAAAGATATCATCATGACAAACATTCTGCCAAAGTTTGAGGATGATTGGACCAAAAATGTTGCCCTCAGAGTATAAACAACACCTACATTTCCCACCCATTTTCAAACTGGATCGAGATATCATCATGACAAACAATCTGACCAAGTTTGAGGAAGATTGCATCAAAACTGTGGCCTTTAGTGTGTAAACAAGATTTTTCTAAGATTTGACCTATTGACCTACTTTTCGGTCCCCCCCATTTTCAAAGGGTTCAAGATATCATCAAGACAAACATTCTGACCAAGTTTGAGGAAGATTGGATCAAAATTGTGGCCTCTAGTGTGTAAACAAGATTTTTCTAAGATTTAACCTACTGACCTACTTTTTGATCCAACCTGACCCATTTTCGAAAGGGTTCAATATATTATCAAGACAAACATTCTGACCAAGTTTGAGGAAGATTGGATCAAAATTGTGGCCTCTAGTGTGTAAACAAGATTTTTCTAAGATTTGACCTACTGACCTACTTTTTGATCCAACCTGACCCATTTTCGAAAGGGTTCAAGATATCATCAAGACAAACATTCTGACCAAGTTTGAGGAAGATTGGATCAAAATTGTGGCCTCTAGTGTGTAAACATCAAATTGTTGACGGACGACGGACGACGGCCGACGGACAATCAAGTATCCCAAAAGCTCACCCTGAGCTATGCTCAGGTGAGCTAAAAAGGCGTTATAACGTGAAACAAAGGCGTAATTACGCGAAGTTGATACTCAAAATTATGCGAAACGAGGCTTTATAATGCGTAACAAAGGCGTAATAATGCGAAATGGAAATTCATTATAATGCAAAACAAAGGCGATATAACGGAAAACAAAGGCATAATAACGCATAGTTGAGACTTGAAATAATGCAAAGCAAAGGCTTAATAACGCGAAAAATAGATGTGATAACCTAAAAATAACGGCATAATTACGAGAAATTGAAAATTGTACATATTTAGAGGATTTTCATTTATGCAAGGTTTAACGCCATTGTTTTGCGCTTTTACAAGAGATGTTCTGATTTAATGGTAAATTGCAATTCCTATGCCCAATAAGAAACCGGTTTTAAACAAAACATTGTGCAAAAGCAAAATTATTTCTTTTCGTTCTTAGATTAGCATGTAACTGACTTATTACTTTTTTATTAAAGCAGCTTGTTTACAGATGATTGGTAGAAATAAAAAAAAGTACACTCCTCTCCCTTGTTGATGTTGTTGAAGTCTTTTCTTCCTGACAAATAAACTCAGCAAGTGTAGGCCATATTGCACGGTTAAACAAAATTTTCGTAAAAGCCATTTCGGGAGAAATCTGTTTAATACAGGATATGGTATCCCTTAAACAGGTGCTTGCTCTACCACATGACACGTTCCTTCGTTTTATTACATCTTTGTTTCGATTTATAACATCTTTGTTACGCATTATTTCGAGTTTCAACTTCGCGTTATTACGCCTTTGTTTTGCGTTATAACGTCTTTGTTAAGCATTATTTAGAGTTTCAACTTTGCATGATTACACCTTTGTTTTTAGTTATCACGCCTTTATTCTCATTATAATGCCGTTTTTGGCGTAATTACGCGTTTCTCTGCATTATAATGAGTTTAATAGCGTGAAAACGCCTTTATTTCGCATTATAACGTCTTCATCAAAATATTTTTTTGTCAGTGATCCTAATAGGCTTTCGTAGAATGAACATGCAGGTACCTGGATAAAAAAAAAGGACTCATTTCAGCCCTAGTCAAAAGTTCGGTTAAACAGCTACAGTCGACATTGTATTAAGAGACCGCTCAAGGGACTGCCAAAAAGTGGTCGCTTAATGAAATGGCCTCTTAATAGATTTTGTTTGGAAATCCAGGCAAACAAGTCATAAATATACAAACTGTAAGCTAAATTGTATCATAACGTTAGATTATATTACAACATAAATACGATGTAAACTATACAATGTTTTGTTATGTTATACCAATAAACATCATCATGTTTATTTTTGTCATGTCTTACGTTTTATTTAGCTGTTATGTTGGAATAACACCGTGGATCATTGGCTGAGGTGTGCATTTGGTATTCGGTGGAAAAACACAACATTTGACATCGAATTCATGTATTGATTCGGACAATATCAAAAAAAATATTATTTAGCAATGAGCTTTCTTTATGTCTCTGTCTAACATAAATCCAGAAACCCCCGATAAATTTATTTCAACCGTGCGCCCTCGGTGAGTATCATAAAACGCAAAGTATATACTTATAGTTATGAATTATTGATGGTACGCATTGCATCCGGAAGTATTAATTTACCTTATTCCAAAATTTTCTTTTACCAAAATCCGAAGCATTCGGCATTTGGAGGGATGGTTTCACCTATGTTATGCATAGTAACTTTTGAAACGGGAACCAGGAACTATATTTAGAATTTAGTTGCACATGGTGCAGTCATGCGTGGTCAAAACAAATTGGTTTCAGGTGAGCATTTATGATCGGGATAATTGTTTGTTTGTTCGGATGTGCTAAAGATGAATATGTACACATGCTCCAGCGTACACAATAATAAGCAACGGAATCAAACACGGTCGCTCAATAAAGTTGATTTTGTGCATAATCTTACATGCTAGGACTTGGTTTATGTGGTCGCTGGTCGCATAATAAAAAAGTCGCTTAATGGGATAAATTGATATAGTAAAAACGTTCGGGCGGGATTTATAACGGTCATTTAATAAACAAGAGGGCCAAGATGGCCCTAGATCGCTCACCTGAGAAAAGTATCATTCATTGCCTGTACAAAACAGATTGCTTTAGAATTAAGATGATGAGGTGAAACAATGTTCAGGAATTTTCTGACCCCATCCACAAAAGATATCATCATGACAAACATTCTGCCAAAGTTTGAGGATGATTGGACCAAAAATGTTGCCCTCAGAGTATAAACAAGATTTTTCTAAGATTTGACCTACTGACCTACATTTCTATCCAGCCCCACCCATTTTCAAACTGGTTTGAGATATCATCATGACAAACAATCTGACCAAGTTTGAGGAAGATTGCATCAAAACTGTGGCCTTTAGTGTGTAAACAAGATTTTTTTAAGATTTGACTTACTTTTATGTCCGGCCCAGCCCATTTTCGAAAGGGTTAAAGATATCATCAAGACAAACATTCTGACCAAGTTTGAGGAAGATTTGACCTGAGATTGGATCAAAATTGTGGCCTCTAGTGTGTAAACATCAAATTGTTGACGGACGAGGGACGACGGACGACGGCCGACGGACAATCAAGTATCCCAAAAGCTCACCCTGAGCTATGCTCAGGTGAGCTAAAAAGTCGTTTAATACAGGTGGTCGCATGTACGATGTTGACTGTACACTGAAAATATATATCTAAAAGACATAGGATGATCACACAGCTTATGACAAATTAGGTCAATTCCAATCGAAGGTTTGCTACACTGGCATGATGAAATGGCTGTTGTGCAAACATTGGATATCTAAAATTAGAAGTTATGTAAACAGATATAATCCTGTTCTATCTTTATCCATATAACTATCATTTGGTAAACATATGTTATCTTTCAAGCTTTGATAACATACATAATTATCGTATGACTTGTTCCTTCTACAATGATATAGAGTTCTTATAGAATTGTCCAGTGACTAAACTGGCACTCTAGAATTGAAGAAAACTGCAAAAAACATCTTTCTCTAACTTATGGTTCTCTTGGCAATCTAGAGAGGCGCCTTTTTTTTTTTTTTTTGGGCTTCCATTGCTTATTATTAGCCCTTCTCTGTTGCTCAATCATGTACACCTAGGTTTTTCGTTATTTGTTACCGAGTTAAAAAATAACCAACCATCACTTTTCGAAAGTTCCTGTGTGCTACCTTGAGCAAATAAGGTATTCACCTAGCTGAGACCTTCTCAAGTCCATACGCAATGCACATCATATGTCATATATTTAAATAGAATGGTTAGGTAAGAGGAAAATGACATATATTTCAAAACAGACAAGATATTTATATGGGTACAAATGGACTTAATAAAAAAGTATCTTTCCAGTAGCTGTATTTCATGATTTTGTTTTGACTTATTTTCCCTAAAACATACACCAGAAATTTCCTGTACCAAAGATGAAGCATGACTTCAAACCTTAAACAAAATGACAAAGTTAAAAAATATCACAAAATAAAAAGGAAATGAAAAATAAAAGGCCAGGACAAAGACACCCTTCTGATTAAGAATCACAGATGTGTCCCCTACATTTCACCAACATAACATACTATCGTAGATCATTTAATGTCAAGCAATGTGGTCCTCAGTTAATTGATAATGCCTAGATATTATGAAATGTTCTGATAACATACAGTCTCTGTGAATAAATGAACACTTGCTCCTGTCTTCCTGAAATAAACAACAATCTTGCAAATTTGTTGGATCAATTGTTAATTTGGGGGTGGAGGGGGTTCTTGATTGTTTTTCTATCACAGGAGCAAATCCCTGTGTCTTAATCATAAGATTACATCTTATGGAATTAATTTCATGATAAGACTGCAGGGCAAAGTACATCCAAACAGATTATTGTATATTTCATGTCAAAACATGTCCATAGATTAATACCATTATTATGTTTAAATCCTATGTGATGGTCTAACAAGTTTTCGGGGTACTAACGAGATCGATCTATATTTGCATATCAAATATTATTAAAATTTTCATTTAATTAGAATAAAGGTGTGAAACAATAAATTTTGTCACTCCCTGTACACATTTGCGATCTTAAATTCATCTCGATCAAAACAGAGCAGCGTTCATTCCAATGTAGGTCAACGGTGATGACATAAAAAGTTACTAACAAGTTTTCGGGGTATTTTCAAATTAAGCTCAACATACTCTGTTATTTAAATATGCATCAAAATTCCATTTCAGGGAATTAATGTTGTTATGATTTGATATTTATAGAGCCTTTATTTTGTCTGAGATGCTGATTTGGTTATTTTTTTCTGATTGGCATTCACGGTCGGAAAAAAGTTGCAACTTTATCCGGGAAAACTGCTGACCTTACACCCAACACCTTCGACGATCATTTTTTTCATTTTTAACTTAATGACAGTTACCATTGATGACACATATGGATAATTAAAACATTTTTACACATATTCATCACAAAACATATACTTTACACACCTGAAAAAGCTTCTCGCTCAAGCTATTTTCCAACCCCTTAAAATTCATAACAAATATCCACCATTTTTTTATTCAAATTAAGCCATCATGTGACTTATTATCCGGGTAATAATTTTATAGCTTTAAAAAAAAAACATCAAATATAGTTCAAGATTTTAATTAAATGGACGTGCATATTAAACATTGTCCAGAATTTACACAAGAAGTCACATGATGTCTTAATTTGAATATTAGAGCATGGTTGACCTTTGTTTTGATCATATGGGACAGCGAAAACAACTCGTCATATCACGTCATCACGCGCAAACGGTGTAAAAGTAAAATATCCCGAAAACTTGTTATACCCCGAAAACTGGTAGTCAACCATGCATGTTTTAGTCAACAGACTGATCAAGGTTTAAATTGTGCAGGACAATAAAGAGGCATGAAGACAACCCCTGGGAATGCAAACTTCCCTAGGGGCACAAGGTACCCACCTTAAATCTGATTACACTGTTCCCCCTCATCTCAACATCAAAGACAGCTTCAGCGATGTCCCCACCAAATGGTCCCTCCCCATTCTGCAGCAGACGGATCTGGTATCCAAGAAGTGTCTCCGTAACACCTGCCACTTTGTAACCAGTCTCATCCTTAAAGAAACACTTTGGTACACCATCAGTCTTGCTATCATGGAAAACACAACCACGTTTGTCACAAAGTTCTTCAGTTGCCATGACAACCCCACCCTGTGCCTCTGGAATACAATCTATCCGTTTCTGCAGAGATTCTTCTGATGGTTTTGGTGTTGTTGTAGGATTTCCTTGTGCCTCCTGGTCTGATTTGTCTGCCGAGCCCTTCTTCTCATAATTCTGCGAGAAGTAAACACTGACCCCTATAACTGCTGCCACTAATACCAATGTTAGGAATATCCAGACATATCGCTCTTTCTTGGATGATTTTGATCCACCCTTGTCTCCTCCTATTGTCTCGGATGTGTCACCTTGCTCAAAATGATAAAATTTTTCTGACATCTTGTCTCACTGGTTAGCCTCTCCCTAAAATAAAAAAAGAACTATGTTTTAACTCAGAAAATTCACTAAACAGAAATACTAAACAAGAGCTCCATTGAGAGTGGGGCAATATATGCCTGAGAAAAGATATTGAAAGTGAACTACCCTTGATGAATGGATATGCACTTTATCAACAGCAACATTTAAAATTAGGAGATCCTGTCAGACTGAAGGAAGGAGGGCAACTAACAGTCCCCTCTTGTGTAAACATCAGTAGGGGACAAATAAATAAACACAGATATTTTCGCATAATATCAGTATAACATGTTGCTTCTTAATGTAACCATGACCCATTACAGCTGAAACTTGCATTTGATCTGCACTTCATCTCAGTATGGTTGCCATTTCTGGCAAATAGTTTAAATATGCTAAAGCGATTCAAGAGATACAAAGTGGACACAAAATATTCTAACATTATAACAGTATGACATGTGACCTTCAGGTGTGACCTTGAACTTGAACCAAGACATCCGAAACCTACACTCTGCACATCCTCTTTGTTTGGTTAACATTTTGTCAAACAGATTTCATTTCTAAGATGCAGAGTGGACACAAAATATTTCTAACATTATAATTATGACATATGACCTTCAAGTGTGACCTTGAACCAAGACATCTGAAAACTACGCTCTGCACATCCTCTCTGTATGCTTATTATTTTTGTCAAATAATTTCATTTTCCTTTAAGTGGGTCTTAAGATAAAGAGCGGACACCAAATACAAAAGTATGACATGTGACCTTCATGTGTGACCTTGACTTTGAACCAAGACATCTAAAAACTACACTCTGCACATCCTCTCAGTACACTTATCATTTTAGTTAAATAATTTCATTTTCCTTCCTGTGGTTCTTAAGATACAGAGCGGACACAAACTTGCTAAAGGACAGACAACCAGTGGCATAACCAGTGGCCCTAGTTCCTAGGGCGTAAAAAAAACTAGATGTGGGTGTTCCTCGGAACACTTGTGTCGCCTGCATTTAAGCATGTTTGATGAAAGAATTGACTAGAAAATCGATCTTTTGACAAATTATTGATAAAGCATAATCTATTTTGTGAGGTAGAAAATAACACCAAATCACACACACACACACACACATATATATATATATATATATTTTATTTTTTTTGGGGGGGGGGGGGGGAAATAAAATATTCAAACAGTGCAATATGTAATAATTTTCCCGAGCACTTTCGACTATACAGTCTTCATCAGAGGAGTGTCAGAATGACTATGAATTCAAAACATTAACTGTAAGAAAAATTATGACGTCATTAAGCACTTATGACGTTAATTATATATATGTTGCAAGTTTGTAGTCATCATTATCATTATTGAGTTATCATTCTTGTGTACTGCACTCAGACCAATGAGATCTATCTACTATAAATGTTTAAGGCAACACTTCAAATACTTTACAAGTTATGCACCACACAAGAATTAAATCCAAAAAAATAAACAAAGGGAAATAACTCCAAAAATACAACAGTTATCATTCTTGCACAATGCACTCCATGAGATCTTTCCATCTATGAAGTTTCAAAGCAATATCTCAAATACTTTTTATGTTATGCTCCTGACAAAAATAAAGACTGAGAATCAACAAAGGACAATAACTCAAAAAAAATTTTTAATGCAAAAGTTTTAAGTCAGCACCTCAAATACTTTTTGAGTTACCCGGAAAAATTAAGACGAAAATCAACAAAGGGCAATAACTCAGAAAATATGAAAGTCATGGTTATCATTCTTCTGCAC
The DNA here is from genome assembly GCA_021229015.1 of Solen grandis. NCBI lineage: Eukaryota > Metazoa > Mollusca > Bivalvia > Adapedonta > Solenidae > Solen > Solen grandis. The sequence continues at coordinate 47,005,129 of CM037786.1, read as the reverse complement.
TGCACTCAAACTCCATGAGATCTCTCCAATTATGAAGTTTAGCAATACCTCACATACCTTTTATGTTACGCTTCAAACAAAAATAGTCAAAGTCTGAGGATCAACAAAGCACATACCTTTCACGTTACGCTCCGAACAAAAATAGGCTAAGTCTGAGAATCAACAAAAGGCAATAACTCAGTAAAAAAGAAAGTCAGTGTTCTCATTCATTAGCATTGCACTTCACATCAATGTGATTTATCTACCTAAAAAGTTTCAAGTCAGTACCTCAAATACTTTTCAAAATATGCCCCGGAAAAAATTAAGTCTGAAAATTTACAAAGGGCAATAACTCAGAAAATATTAAAGTCAGAGTTATTTTTTTTAAGGTGATACCTCAAATACTTTTTGAGTTATGGTCCGGACAAAAATAAAATCTCAGAATCAACAAAGGGTAATAACTCAGAAAATACGAAAGTCAGAGTTATCATTCTTGTGCACTGCACTCCACCTCAATGTGATCTATCCATGTTTTAAGTTTCAAGGTGATACCTCAAATACTTTTCGAGTTATGCTCCGGACAAGAAAGTGTGACGCCGACGACGACGCCGACGACAACGACGACGACGGACAAAGTGATCCCTATGTGTCTGCCATGCTATGCAGGCGACACAAAAAGTAAGCCTTACTCTGATAAAGATTTAAATTTCATGCATTTTTTTCACATTCTCATTAAAAAAATAATAATTTCTTGCACAAAAAAAAAAAAAAAAAATTATATGGGATGCTGCATGAATCTATTGAAACATAATTATGATTTTACATATATCAGATTTGATATCAAACTATAAATCTCAGACCTTCTGAAAGCATAAATTAACTAAATATTTATTGACCATGATAACAGTATCTTCCCTATCAATTAAAGAAGGAGGGCACAAAAAAACGCACCAATGTTAATTCTTACATCCCTTGTCTTGACCTTATAGTCACATGCCTAAACAGGAGTCTCTTCACATTATCTCACTTTTGTTGACAACAGATTTTGTTCACAGTTTATCAAAGCCCAATATACATATGGAGATGGACACAATTTGTGATAGACAGACAGATGCCATAGTCTAGAGGTACTATGATTATAGTTTGATCCTGATTGAAGCAAGAACCTGTCATGACCTTCCTAAGCACAAAGTACTGGTCAAACCAAGATATTGTCGAGAGATTACTTATTTCCTGAACAAAATAAACAGGAAAAAATCAAATTAAACAAGAAAGATGAATGGATTGTCAACTTGTCCAAGAACAAAATCATATCTTCCGCATATAAATATGAGGTAGGCAACAGTCATAAGATATTATTTAATTCTTATTTACTGAGAATTATATAATGCTTCCAGGCATGTATAGAGTATCCAATATCAATATCCCTTACTTTTGTTACTGTAAACCCTGGCAGTTTTTTAATCAATCTAGTTTAATCTTTGACACATATTTCTTTTTTCATATGGATTTGTATGATGTAAAGGGTTAATATATTCAAAATGCAGTTTTTATTACTCTTGATATGGGTCAAGCACGCAACTAAATGGATTGGTATTCGTAATTTTATTCCATGCTTTTGATGAAAAAATGAAAACTACACAAAGTAGAAGATTCAATTTCCATCAATAAAGAAGTAACATTATCTCCTGAATGTAGGAAAACATTGAAAACAAGAATATATATAATTTATTGGAGGGGATCTGAACATTTTTTTTTTTTTATATAAGGTCATAAGTAAAATTCAGGGGGTGGGGCCTGACCCCTGGGTACCCTTTGTTTGGGAGATTTAACTATACAGATACAGCATTAAATAATTTAATAATAAATATGTAAATTGTGATTGGTCTAGTATTTTCATTCACTCATGGTCATAGAAACAACAAATTGACAGTTGTGGCTTTGCCACTCAAGGAAACTGTTTTCTATGTCGTGTAAAAGAAAATATTATCTTACAAAACCTCCAATATTTAACCAAGACTTGAAGGACTGTTCAAAACTCATCTGAATTTCAGTTACCAAGTATTTTCATACAAGTAAATCTGGTCTTCTTCAATAATTTTTGTTTGAGAAAATACAAAAGCAAACAAATCTTGTTTTTTGTTGCTGTCTATAGCAAGGTCAGCAACTCAATATGTCTATTTATAGTCAGTTGCAAAGTAAATACAACAGAGTGTCCAAATTTCATCTCGGTCAATTCAAAACCTCACAACTATCAATCATTTTGCCAAGGCTGTCATTTACTTCAAGCATTTGGAAACTTGATATCACTGAACTTTTTGCAAAAATATTTGCAGTAATACTTGGTCCTGTTTTCTTGAAAATAAGTACTGTAAATGATAATAATGTTCATGCTGTAACTTGAAATATGGTCGTTAAATTTAATGTTGACCTGATTTTGAGCCTTAGGTCATAATCCTATAATTCATGAAGACACATTTTACATATTTGCAAACACAGTAGGCCAGATCAAACAGCACCCCCCCCCCCCCCCCATTAATTTGAGCATCGATATGCATTAGGTAAAACTTGGTGACAGTTGCTAAACAAAGTGTGCACTCAGCTTTTTGTACACTTAAATGTAACTGGTATTATTTCTTTCAGAAATGTATTGTGCTCAGATTACAAATATAGCCCTACAATACCTTCAAAACATAGGTCATTCAATTAAATCAAAATTGACTTCACATACCAAACATAATTCTGATTATCAATACAGATCCTAAATGTATGTCTAGTATATCCAAACTGATATACAAAAATACCTTATATAAAATGAAGTAAATATCAAAGTAAGAGTAATGTTTAATTACCAAAATCATGATAATTGTATCATACTTTTGTATTATTTATTCTTTTGTGAATGTTATATATAATTCATCAACAACGCAATAAGGTAACAGAAAACAACATTCTCGTTTAGCTTTAAATACACACTATTTCATGCCAGTTGATTAAAATATATATATTATTTACAATTTAATGGTGTTGTTTTCTTTACTTTATAAAGAAGAAAGAGCAATCATAAGATCAAAATAATTGTAATATTAAAACTGCAGCATTCTTAATGAAAATTAATAATAAAAAATGAAATCAAAATACAATTTTTTCAAATACAAAACATTATATAAAAGTTAGTAACAAGAACATGATATAAGTGAGGTATTTACCCTGGAAGCCAGGTTAGTCCAGTGTTGGAAGTCCAGGTGGTCCCTATCAGTCTAAGATGGATCTGATACAGACACGTGCCAGTCGCTGACTGAGATTCACGTCTCCTATCAAGTAAGACAGACAACCATAATCAGTGATAACAAACATTATGACAAGATGTTTAACAACTTAAAAATGTCTCTCCTCTCTGCGGAGACCAGCAATTCTTACTTACAGCAAATACACAGGTGCCAAACTGTTGTAAGTACAGATTAGTAAAGAAGCAGTAAATATAGTTTTGCACCAAGTCCTCATGCAAATCCTGCAATTGGCAAACAAAATGTGATCTTTGTCTTTAAAGTGACATAAGAAGTACCTTTAAATATATGAAATGAAAAGTGAAAGTACTTATTAAAGCAGGGTTCAGTGGTACCATATATAAGTACATCCAGAACCTGTGGATTCCAAACAAATCTGCCCAGATACAAAGTACTGGTACATCCTAGGAACTGTGGAGAAGAATAAACCTTAGCTATAAGAACTTGTTTCTAATTTGATGTTTAAACAAGAAAAGATCAAAACAAAATGTTTTAATGGACAGCTTACAATAAGTATACAGTCCTCCTCTCTTTCTCTGTTCTTCTGTTTTGACCTTATAACCTAACCTGTCTATGCACAGAGCCCTCATATTCAGTCAAAAAAAAAAAAAAAAAAAAAAAACCTCAGCTGGAATAGAACTCACAACCCCTTGCATGGAAAAAAATGTGTGACGTTCTAACCAAATGAGCTTATTCCACCATCGTAATCTGTTAGTAGAAATAAAGTTATTTATAGGTAAGTAACTGCTGACAGTTCACATGACATTATTTTACTTCATTAACTGCACAAAATTTTCTTCATATTATGGTTGCATATTACGCAATACTTCCCACACATAATGTAATAATTAAACAATCATGTATTATTACAAGCTCAATATAGAAGACATGAAATGTGCATTGCGAAGCTGAAAATTCCACAGTATATACAGAAGTGATGATGGAAAATATATTGCAGGTATTTGATGATGGAGTTTAACATATATATTATAAAAAGTGTTGAGATATAATGTTAACAAATTATAACTGAAATGTAAGAAACTTTAATTGTATTGTACATATTTTGGCTCCATACTTGTATGTTGCATTACTCATGTACTTGGTCACCTTAAATGTAAGTACCAGTAAATAATTATAAATAATTAATTACAAATATCATTAAAGGTGATTTATACCCAGCATATTGCTTTAATTCAGAACAAGATGTGTTCAAAAAACACTTTGTCTTTGTATGTGCTGGTCAGATGTCAAATAACTGATGTCAATTGAAAGCCATTTATGAGTGGAGTGGAATAAGAATGTCAAATATATAACCTTCTTTCCATATAGTAATTGATTAGTGCTCAAGACAATTAAAAATCATTAAAAATAAAGGAAGATAATTAAAAAAAGATGTCATTTCAGTCATTTAGCTTCTGCTTTTGCTACTCACTATCTATTCAGATTTTAAGTTACAAATCATTACTTTGAATAGTTAAGAAAGTTATGTTCTAAACAAGAATTGGTATAAAATAAATAAATAAAGGCAGATAATACAAAAATTAGACCAGGCAAAGTTATGGTTCTTGGATTCTGCACTGCTCCTGTTTGCTAACATCTTTAGTTTCAAGTCCTTACCTTGTTTTGTTTATGAGTTTTGCTCCCAGCAAAAAGTCCAAAAAATGGACTTGGTAGAGTTATGATTCTTTGTCAATGCATTTACCCTATACAGTAATCATCTACTTTTATATGAAGTTTCTAGTCAATACCTTGTATGGTTTTCAAGTATTTAGTAAATAAGTTATTCGCTGGACTGAAATTCATTCTAAAGAAAAGAAGATAATTTTCAAAAATGGTTCTGAGTACTGCACTTTCAAATCTTACCATATATTTATATTTTAAGTTTAAAGTCAAAACCTTGTATAGTTTATGAGTTAGCTCCAAACAAAAATTGAAGAAAAAAAAATCAAAAGGGAGATAATTCAAAAATGGGGCTAGGATGAGCTATGGTTCTTAGCCATTGCACTTCTTCTAGTCACATTTCTTAAACAAGCATGTCAGTATATGAAATTTCAAGTCAATACCTTGTATAGTTATGGCCAATTTTAAAGTTTCTAACAAACGAGCCTCCAATCACAGATTTAAGGCTTGTGCAAAATTCAATTAAAAAATGGACAAGTTGTATTGAAATTTCTCCAAATCTTCCTCTGTATGTCACATATGTAGAGAAATAGCTAAGGGCCATAACTTTATAATGCATTTTTTAAGCAATCGTCACAATATGTCAATAACAACTATCTATCATGGAGACCACACATCAAGTTTCATTAAAGCATCTCCAAAACTGAAGAAGTACTAAATTTACATCACAAGCCATTTACATCATTTTCAACTGCCCATTATGGCTATTGAAGATGCCATGTTTTCTTTTTGTGTGCGTTCGTGTTATAATGGAGCATGCCATAATGGATCTGCATGATATCAAAATGAGTATTCCTGTACTGAATCCCCTATAGTTTCAGTATGGCATTACATTGCCATTAACCCTTTCCCTCATAGAGGACACCATGAAAAGACCTATGCGAACAGCATAAAACCAGATCAGCCTGCGAGTAACTCGCTGCTCCTCAGTGGTCTGGAAATGAGGATTTTGAAATAAAATTTGGTAAGGTTTAACTGTGGTTTTCTGCAGATCAGGTTTTATGTGGTACCTATTGAGTGCGTCAAAATGAGTCTATATGAGGGAAAGGGTTAAGCTCATGTTATCTTTCATCACTGACCAAAATACATGTCATGATGTGTATCATGATACTTGTTTTAACTTTAAGTATTATTTGACCTGATATAATCAAAAGATGAATATTATTGCCCACCTGGAGCACTCAGTAAACAGTGTTATCATTCATAAAAGCCATGTTTGACATCTGCACCAATTTAACTTGAATACTGGGATCTAAAGTACATTACAAAATGGCAAGGCCAAAAAAAAAAGTTCTGTTTCTGGTCTCACGACTGACCCTCTATTTTAATGACCAACCCTATAGTGTTTTTTTACCTTTCCGCATTTAGAAAATCTTTCCTTTTTTTTACCTTTCGTATCATGTTAAAAAAAAAAATGAAACAAGAGTTGTTGGAATGACACAATGCCCCCCTTCGCTCCCCCCACTCCCATCGAGGTCACTGTGACCTTGACCTTTGACCAAGCGACCCCAAAATCAATAGGAGTCATCTACTAGTCATGTCCAATCACCCTATGAAATGTGAGGAATGTGGGCCAAAGCATTCTCCAGATATTGAGTGGAAATGATTTTAACATTCAAGGTCACTGTCACTATGATCTTGACTTTTGACCAACTGACCCCAAAATCAATAGGGGTCATCTACTAGTCATGACCAATTACCCTATGAAGCTTGATGAATGTGGGCCCAAGCGTCCTTAAGTTATTAATTGGAAAAGATTTTCACATTTGAGGTCACTGCAACCTTGACCTTTGACCAAGTGACCCCAAAATCAATAGGGGTCATCTGCTAGTCATGACCAATCACCCTATGAAGTTTGACAAATGTGGGCCCAAGCGTTCTCCAGTTATCGATCAGAAACGAAATGATCTACCGATGGACCAACAGACGGACGGACCGACCAACCATCTAACTGACCAACATTTGCAAAACAATATTAGTGTTTCCCCTAGGCATTTTTCCCATGGCGCTGCACCATGCTGCCCCTTTAGGGTCCCGAAATACACCATGCTGCCCTTTGATCTGGATTCTGCCGCCATTCTGCTTTATCCATGTTTGTTCTCATGCATGTTTTTTGTTTACTTTATTTACATTCAAGAATGAACATTTTCACACGTATGCGTATGTATCATACACGCATTAAAATAAAATTATAACAGTTTTCCTTATTCGGGTTATACCAAATGACATGCGCATGCCTAATCAAATTAATATGTAGTGATATGTGTAATAGTTCATCTCAAATGAAAATTGGGTCATTATGCAAATGAGTGACGCTAAAAACCGGAAGTGCAAACAAAACTCAAACCAATGCCGAGAAAGTTCTTTTTTTCCAAATAAACTATCTTTTCTGAAAATTATGATGTTGAAATTGACAAACTAATATTTTTTGACGCGTAACTTTTACTAGCCAATATATTGACCTCACTGACTTAGTTTTCATACTTCATAAGTGTGTTGACAACTGATTCAGATTTTCTTTTTCACCACAGTATCGGCAAGTCTGTGTGTATCACGTGATTCAAGAATTCTTGACTGCAGCCAATATTCAGCTATTCTAATTCATATAATTGCAGATGATCTAGGTATCATTGAAAATACAAGTTTCTGACTGTGCATTATTTACTGATAATGTTTTTGCGGATTATTGAAAAAAAAATGCCAAAAAATTGATTTTCATGCAATGAAGTATGAATAAAGGGAGGTAATTGACTGTGTTGTATTTGTAGATCAATCAATAATGATGAAAAAAAATTATGTAAATTATTTCTTCATTTTTTTTTTAATAAAATAAAGGTATATTTATTTTAGTTCACTAACATTTATAAAAATCTGCTGAATAAAAGAAGAGAAAAAAAAAAAGATTATTATACTAGAGAGTTTAATAAATATATGATTTATTTAAAAAAAAAAACAAGAGGGCCATGATGGCCCTATATCGCTCACCTGAGAACCACTGTTCTAAAGGAGCAATCTTGGTAGCCGTAAAACATCTGTGCCAAACATTTTAAAATCTGGCAGAAGTTTTGGAGCAGAAGTCTTTCAAAGTTTTCACTATATAAATGCAAATTAGCCCTGCCCCTGGTGGCAATGTTCTTTTTACGGATCAGAATAATTTTAGCAATCATGGTAGAGGGTTACCCTAGTAACATCTATACAAGAACATTTTGAAATCAAGTAAGTAGTTTTGAAGGAAATGTTTTTAAAATTTTAATTTTTTTCTTTCCATTGCCATGGCAACCAGAGTTTTACATGGATCAAGTTTATTTTAGCAACTTATGTGAAGGTTCACCAAAGGGTCATCCCTGCCAAGTTTTATCAAATTCTGTCTAACGGTTTCAGAGGAGATGTCGTTTACAGTTTTCTCTATATACATATAATGCAAATTAGCCCCGCCCCTGGTGGCAATGTTTTTTTAGGGATTGAAATAATTTTAGCAACATTGGTAGATAGTTACCCAAGGAACATCTGTACCAAAACATTTTGAAATCTGGCCAACAGTTTTGAAGGAGATGATTTTACAATTTTCATAATGTTTTTCTTTCCATTGCCATGGCAACCAGAGGTCTACATGGATCAAGTTTATTTTAGCAGCTTTTGTGAAGGTTTGCCCAAGGATCATCCCTGCAAAGTTTAATAAAATTCTGTCCAGCGGTTTCAGAGGAGTTGTAGTTTAAAGCAAATTGTTGACGACACACAATGGACAACGGACGCAGGGTGATCACAAAAGCTCACCATGAGCATGTTGTGCTCAGGTGAGCTAAAATAAAAAGTATGTAAAAAGTTTTATTTGAAATTTATTTACGTTGTTTATATAATTCTTATTTTTCAAGGTATAATTGTAGGACATTATTATTATTGGTTGTATTTGAGACAATTGAAATAAATAACAGTAAATAAATTAAGTTCATTTATTTAATGATGATACTGATAAAAATTGAAATTAAAACATTTAAGTGCCCCCATTTGGGTATGGGTTATAATGCAACGTGACCGAAGTGTCCTTTTGAGTAAAAGATTACCCAAACCAGATCCTAGGGGAAACACTAAATATGCCCCCTCTTCTTCAAAGAGGAAGACAAGAAATGGAAAAAACCATTTTATTCTTTTTTGGCCTAAGAAATTGCTCAGTCTCTATGTGGAAACATGCCTTTTAGGGAGCTGGATTGCTTTGTGCCTGTACTTTGGACACTGATTTTTATTAACCGACTCACTATTCCATACTTTCATTGCAGAATATTTACTTGACATTTTTATCAATGTATGATTATAATTATCATTCATTTTTGAAATGATTTCTTATTCTGTGATGAACAACTCACAAGCAGTAAAATCATAGCTCTCTCATCCATTCAAACTGCCACCTCAGGTTAACCCTTTCCCTCATATAGACTCATTTTGACGCGCTCAATAGGTACCACATAAAGCCTGATCAGCAGAAAACCACAGTTAAACCTTACCAAATTTAATTACAAAATCCTCATTTCCAGACCACTGAGGAGCAGCGAACAGCATAAAACCTGATCAGCCTGCGAGTTACTTGCAGGCTGATCTGGTTTTATGCTGTTCGCATAGGTCTTTTCATGGTTTCAAGTTTATATTATGAAGCTAATATTTAACATATGATAGGGATCTAAAATACAGATGGGTTCATGCTTTTCAAATCATCACTATAGAATAATGACATGAGGTTCAAAGCCAACATGCATGACTGCCAATCCAAATGCTGTTGGCAAGATTTTTTGATGACCTTCCCATATACAAAGGATTGGTACATTCCCCTTAAAAATGTAAGTTGTAAGAACTTGTTCTAATTCAACATATAAAGAAATAAGTTTTAACATAAATATACATGTACCTACTTAAATGTTTTATGACGTAATGTCAGTGGGTGCAGACATCAATAGCATCTAGTCACTGACACTGCAGTGTATATCCCAATATATAACCCAGAGAATATATCCAAGTTGATCCTCCTAATACCATGGTGTTCTTGTTTGCTACAAACAGTGGGTCAGCTGCCCAACAGTAAATCCCTGTGGTCAGCAATCCCACTGGCTCATTCCATTCGGTCATAGCACTCAAGCTATGACTCATTCAATCTAGGTAAATATGTTTCATTTACAAACCACCACTTTTATAAAGATTTTGAAATATTACTAAAAAAAATGTTTTTTTCTTTCAAAACAGGTTACGAAATTCATACCATTGCATCCTGTTTTGTGGAAACAATTTTATTTCAAAATGGGTTGAAACGAAGCCAATTTGAGTCAGCAAAGTTGAGTCAGATGATTTTGAGGGTTGACCAGGAAACTATTCTAAGTGTATATAGAAATTGGAGGGGATGGAACACTTTTGCGATTCTCAAGATGCTCATCACAGGGTTGGTCAAAGGGCTGGTGGACAACTCTGATGAGGAAAGATCAAATAATTCATAATTTTCTATTGAAAAGATATAGACTTGTAAGCAGTCTTATAGAGACACTCTTACTGAATGATGTTGAAACTTGAATTAACCCTTAACCTGCTGAATTTCTCAAATGGACTTAGCTGGCACTTTTTTTTGGAACTGTCCATTATCAATTTTAAGGCTAACATGATGAAAACTTGTAGTTGGTCAGCCAACAGTAAAGAGCCAGGCCAGCCAGCACGGATGTACAGGCTGGCCTGTCTCTTTACTGGTGGCAAAGGTTAGCACTTACGGTTCCAGCAGGGTAAGGGTTAATGACATTTGATGAAAGTTATAGATTTTCTACATAAATTTGTGTTTACATTGCTTTTGCTTAAAAGTGCTGTAAGGACAAAGAGTACATGTACAATACCAAAATAACAATCAAAATCACTATTTATGAAGTTTAAAACCTTTTCCACAGTCTCATCAAAGATCATTAGTAGCAAAAAATACATTTTGCTTTCCAGGCTACTCCAATGCTTCGCATTATGGAACATTTTTGTCAGGTACAAAAAATGCACTTTTTGTAGTGTCTGTAACCAAAATAAATTTACAAAGCAAATTCTTCAAGATGATGCATCTCAGAATTATTTCTTTTCTAAGTTTTATGGCTTTTCATGTATAATTCAATTTGGCAAAGTTTCACTTACTTAACAGTTAGGATAAATGAGGAATTTTACATCAGAAAAAATTACAGACACTACATGAACAAGTCCATCAGACTAAGTTAACCCTTTCCCTCATATATATATAAGACTCATTTTGACGCACTCAATAGGTACCACATAAAGCCTGATCTGCAGAAAACCACAGTTAAACCTTACCAAATTTAATTACAAAATCCTCATTTCCAGACCACTGAGGAGCAGCGAACAGCATAAAACCTGATCAGCCTGCGAGTTACTCGCAGGCTGATCTGGTTTTATGCTGTTCGCATAGGTCTTTTCATGGTTTCCTCTATGAGGGAAAGGGTTAATTCTTGTAATGAATGTTATTGAAAAAGGTGCACTTCAAGACTACTGACACTACTTATATGTCTTTCATTTGGTTCAATTTATTCAGAAACTGTCTTTTTAGCATTGATAATTACAGTTTGCGGAAGTCATACAAGACAATTTGGTTGAGGTCAGTTTATAGCAATTTCAGTCAACAGTTGTTGAATAGATACCTTTATATCTTGAATTTTAAGTTTTATTCTTCTATGTTTGCCTGCTTTAAAATGTTGTTTAGTTTCTCTTATTATATTTTCGAGTAAAAGAATTAAAGTTATTAAGACTTCATCTTTTATTGCAGGTCATATCCATGGTATAGTGTCTGTAACGTCCAGCTTACAAGAAAATAAAATCACAGCACTGAAGGCACTGAAGTTGTGTGTGTCTCAAGTGGAAGAGGGTTTGACAAGCTGCAAATATTCAGGGTAGCTTAGTTTTTCCAAATATTAAACTTATATTAAAATAATAAACGATTGTTCATTGAAGGCTATAGAAATATAGGAGGAGTAAAAGTGGCAATGTGCTAATTGTTATCAGTCTGTTGAAACAATTGGTGCGTTCATCTAATGACCATGTTCAAGCAACATTAAAGCGGGGGTTATTGGCATTGAGTGAAGATTTGACCTCTGTTTATTAAATTTTCTGTGATAAACAAAAGAAATGAGACAATACGGTTCTCTTAGTACTATCAGCACTTTGATTTGTACTACCGAGCGACAGCAGAGTTTCTATTTATAGATGCTTTGGCTCCCTACTTTGTCTTTAGTAACTTTGGATAGCAGATATACACCTGTATCAGCTATATAGCAACAAATAACCCCTGGAGATATCTCTGATGTATCTGAGATAGTAGATGTGATTATAAGGAGGTTATACGGGTTTTTATCGTAATTCAAGCTTTCTTTATGGACCATTGAAACACCACTAAATAACCGAAACCTGCACATCCACCATCCAAATTCAGGCATGAGCCACCTTTGCATTTGAAAGAAACTATACTCCTCCACATGGTAAAGTGAGTTACACAACATCCTAGGGAAAATAGTTCTTCTGTGCTTTTATACTACATACAATTATTGTGTCCCGTAAATATTTTTTTTACTCAAAATTGAGTTTTCACTACTTTGGCTGAATCTCAGCATATCTGTATTGTAGAATTCTGTTCAATCGTTCGGTCATTCATACAGAATTGAGAGGTTATTCAGTTTAAAATGTAGAGAAACAGACCCTCAGAATGTAGGTACTATACTTGTGAGTGACTACGTCACACACAACTAAAAACCCGAAAAAAAAAATTATAACAAGGAATATTTTCAAAACAAAGCCTAGTTTTAGAGATTGTATGTTATAAGCAATGTTAAGAGTTACAATATTGTGCCCTACTCAAATCTTCATTTTTTTCCTTGTGAGACACCTATCAGCACCAATACCGTGTTTTAGCCAATAGTATATTTGGTTTCTATTCAGGAATTAAAAGCTCGGTATCAAAGAGAACAAAGAATAAACTTCTCTTCGACATGTTCTCGTACATGTCTTTATAACTTCACAAAAAGACGTCTAGGAACAGGACCCTGTAACTGTGCTGAAAAACATTTTATAGCCCAGCAAATCTGTGACGTCACAGGTAAATATTAATTATGTATGACATTTATATAAGTCCCTAGTGTCATTTTATTACTGATTTCTATAAAAAACCCATTGATTTAATATTTTTAAGGATTTTTCTGCTTTTTTGTTGTACATAATATTTATTTATTTTCTGCATTTTTAATGTTACATATTTACAAAGTTTTATCTGCCATATAACAATGCACTATGCTGTGGTAGACATTTCTAGTTACATATTTCTATGCACTTTTGTGTCTGTAATATACATTTTCAATAAATGTTCTTAGAATTAGGATATGCCTCCATAAGCTACAAAATGCCATGACGTTTTTTATAAACACCATAAGTATTACTCTATAATTTAATACATTAGCAAATGGGCTGATATCGACAATAATTGTTGAAATTAATCATACTTATGTAATTCCTGTCATTAGTTACAACATTTTGCTTAGCAATTTTGATATAGTGCATAATTAAGAGTCAAACCCTGTAAAACATGTAGTAATTTTGCATCAGAATCCACATACTTTTTTCACCAGTATTTGCATACCGTATAACATCATTGAAATACCAACCAATGGCTTTGCAATAATCCCTCATTAAACCAAGGCTGCATAACAAAATTGAATAAGTGCCCCCATCCCAATTTATTCACTTAAAACTGTTAATTCTTCTAATTTTAAGCACACACTTACTAGTACTGTGTTTTGGATATTATTTTACGAGTAATTTGTCATTGTACAAGGATTGGCTACATCTAGGTTAATATAGTACATGTAACTGTTATTTGACAAAATGGGGAGGGGCCTTTAATGGTATATTAGTCATAATAGTAGTGGCTGTCAAATTGAACATGTCATGTACTGTAAAAACATCATTATGCAGCAGTCTGTTAAGGGTTCAAAAACGTTTTTCAGTTAATTTCACAATTTCCTAAATTTTCTGTGTCAAATACATTCCACATTCCATACTTTTTCAAATTGGATGAAAAGTGTGATTTTTTATCTCTTTGTTAATTATCATGGCAAATATGACTGAAATTACAAGTACACCAAAAATCAAAATGTCAATATTCGTTAAAAATTCTACAATGTATATCGAGGGCTTGGTGTAAAAACTATAATATTGCTTCTTATTTGTACAATTCTGACAACAGAAAGTCATTTGTTCTAGATAGCTAGTCGAACGACGAAATGCAGAGATACAAACTGCATGAAATGTAGCATTGCTTAAAAGACATGGCTGAACACAACAGAACTCGTACATCGTCTCAACACATAATGAAAAAAGGTAAATTGACACGTGCATTATACACAATAAAACATAAAAAATAACAGGCAAAGAGAAGGAATGTACTAAAGCAGTTCGTTCACAGATGGTCATTGACTAAGAATTTGATTTTTAGTTGTGTATGACATAGTCACTCACAACTATAGTACCTACATTCTAAGGGTCCAATTCTCTACATTTAAAACCGAATAACCTCTTAAATTTTATATGAATGATTGAACGATTTAAAAGAATTCTACAACACAGGTATGCTGAGATTCAGCCAAAATGTTGAAAACTCAATTTTGAGTAAAGAATACATATTTATGGGAAACAATAATTGTACGTAAAATAAAAACACAAAAGACCTATTTTCCCTTTCCCTGTGATGTTGAATAACTTTCACTTTACCATGCGGAGGAGTATAGTTGCGTTAACATGGTCATTACAAGAATTAAAGATGAACGCACCATTTGTTTCATCAGACTGTTAACAAATGGCACATCGCCACTCTTACTCTCCCTATTTCTGTAGCCTACAATGAACAATCGTTTATTATTTCAATATAAGTTTAATATTTGGCAAAAACTAAGTTACACTGCATATCTGCAGCTCATCAAACCCTCTTCCACTTGAAACACACACAACTTCAGTGCCTTCAGCACTTTGATTAACTATATGTGTGTATTACGTCTATTAATACCAATCTACAGATGCAAGGTCACCCAATGCAACAATCGGAAATTCCACTATATGTCGCAACATCAAAACTAAATGTCACCTCTTTTATAAGCACACTTTTGTAGTAATAATGACCTGATTTAAGCTCCCGATCTATCCCGGCACTGAGATGAACTGGGTACGACCATAAAGGCCCAGTCTTTACTTTGCTGGTTTGAGATATAGAGAATGTTTGTTTGTTTTGAGTACGCTCGTAGATATGGAATATATTATCTCCAAAAGTGATTTAATTTAAATGTTTCATAATATTATAGCAAAATTATATTACTTTGCGGTTTAAAATATATTCCATATCCAGGGCTCAAAATTAACACTTGTAATTCGGCAAAATGCGAGTAGAAAATGAAGTTTGTGAGTTATGTTTTAAACCAGCAGCATTTTTTTGCAAGCGAAAATTCTGGCTTAATCATTTCCTCAAACATGTTAAAATGAGATAATTTCAATATGGTAATTAGTAACATCATCAAATCATCATAACTAAACAATCCTGGCTTGTTTTAAATATCATTAGCGAAATTTATACCGGTAAGTTGTTGTATGACTAGTATAAAACGTGGATCCAGCCTGTGGACTACAAAACACAACACGCGGACACACAATTATGTTAAAACATTGACTGTTTACCTCAATATTTTTCCTAATGAAACTGAATACAAGATATCACTTTTTAATTATGTTTCTAATTATCAAAGTTTAAATTTCATTATAAAATTTAATTTTCAATCAGTGAAAGTCACCCACACCCTTGTATCGACCTCTGAAGCCGGATTTTACACTAGTCCCAGTTTCCAACAGAAAAGGGTCTGATGCTGATTTCAGTTATCAACAATGTCAAAACAAAAGATATCAACTTCCTTTACTAAATCTGGTGATTTCAATAAACAAAGCACCAAATCAGAAATTGAGAAACCTAAAACAGCGAACACATCTAATGCACCGGCAATTAAAACCATGAATAAATGGGAGAAAGAGTTGGTAATTAAACTAAAAATAGTCATCAGACGGCAAACATGCCACAAAATTTTCTGTGAAGACTGTCTTCAGTTTATGCCCGATCAAACATCAACCGTATGTATCTGATAAACATTGATATAAAACTTGTTTATTGTATTTTTTCATTCACAAATATGAGCGAAACATCAAAACACAAACTTTATCCCCGCAAAAGTTACTTTCCTTGATCAGCACAGTAGCATGATAAACAACGGCCAACATTTATTTACTTTTATTTACTTTTTATGCAAAAGATCTGAATCTGTCTTATTTGCCCATGATCATTTACTGTAAAGTCTATAAATAAACAAAAAGGAGGTTCATAATGTTTTTTATTTATTAATTTATTTTCACTTTGTGACTGGGTGTACATCTATAAAGAAAGAGTCTGTCAAGTACCACAAAGATTCTTTAATTCATCAGAGATCTATAGATGCTAAGGCTGCCCGAGAAAAGCTGAAGAATAACACTCCAACCGCAATAGAAAAATTCTCATGAAAATTGATGAAATTCAACTTGAGGAAATGGAAAAACTGTTTTAAACTGCATTTTACATTGCTAGAAATGCCAAACCTTTTACTGTCTGATTTTGAGGGGTTGTGTAGACTTCAAATAGAAAATGGTATCAGTTTAGGTGAAACATTTCTCAATGATATGGCCTGTATGAAATTTATTTGTCACACTGCAGGATGCTTATTTGATGACATGAAAACATTATTACAAAACTCTCCATTTCTGAGCATATACTGTGATGGTTCAACAGATAAGGCTAACTCTGAGAAAAAAGTGCTATTAGTTAAAGTTCTTAATGACTTTTATCCTAAAATTCTGTATTTGAAACTGGTAGAACACCCGAACACCAAAGCAGACAGCATTATTACTGATATCAGTGAGGCATTTGAGGAATTTGCTATGCATGACTACACTAAAAGAACAGTGGAATTTTGTTCTGATGGTGTGTCTGTGATGATGTGAAACAGACAAGGGGTGATTAAAAAAATAAAAGAACAAGGTCCTGCACCATGGATCTTGCCAGTCTGGTGGTGCTTGGCCCATAGATTAGAGCTTTCACTGAAAGACAGTTTCAAGGGTGAATATTTAGACCAAGTAATTGATGTTCTGATTATGGTGTATTATTTCTATGAGGGGTCTGCTAAATGAAACAGGGAAGCTGAAGAAATTGCAGACATAATGGATGCACACTTTACTAAACTTGAGCACTGTAATGGGACCCGGTGGGTAGACCATAAGCTTAGAGCAATATCAAAGTAATGCAAGTAAATATCGTGCAAAGAAAATGTTGCAGTTAAATTTGTTTGGTTCATTCATTTTATAAAAGATCTTTGAATGAAATGGCCAAAATATCTCTTCAGTTCCAGAGAGAAGATGTAACTCCTCTCAAGTGCAGTTGTTAACTCTATTGGGGTTTACCGTCGCTGCGATAGTATTTCAATCATATAGTGACGTCCAGCTAATTACAGGTGGAGGAAGACCCCGAGTACACAGAGGTACCCTGGTCGAACCGCCGACCTACGGCAAGCCAGCTGGAAGGCTTCCTCACATGAAAAATCCGAAGTTCCTACCGGGATTCGAACCCACAACGGTGAGGGGCTGAGAGATTTGTAGTCCACGACTGTAACCGCTCGGCCACGGCGGCCCCTCAAGGGCAGTGACAAAACTACAGACTGCAAATGAAACATTGCGACAACTTGTTGACCATGATGGTGAAAGCATTCATGACTTCTGGGCTAAACTTGAAAATGAACAACAGTACCAAGGTTAAACTTTACAAAATGTGATAAACTATGATATTCTTAATGAGGAAAAGATGCACCTTGTTCAGTCAGTCATTGATTGCATGTATCAATGGTAGACTTGGAGATATTGACAGAGGTCCATTGTTTCTTAGCTGACATGCTTTTGACCCAAAGAATTGGCCAGGTGAAAAGGACAGACAGGCATTACTTTTTTATGGTAATGAAGACTTACAGGTATTGTGTGATCACTTTCAGGTTCTGCTAGAGAATGCTGGTTGTAACACTGATTCCGCAATAAACGAAAAGAGGGATCTAAAAGCATTTACCAAAGAGTCAGTCAGGAGGACATTGGGAGAGATGAATACAAAAACATCATGTTTTCATTCATTTGTCAAGTCTTTACCCCCTTAGTAATGTATCCTGTGAACATGCATTCTCAGTAATGAAATGCATAAAAAATGATTGAAAATGTTCTTTAAGTAATGAGCGCTGGGACCAGTTGATGCAGGTCAATATCAGTGATGGACAGTTTCAACCAAGGCGGGCTGTCAGAGATAGTGGATTAGTGGACAAAGGGCTAGGAGGCCAGATGTTGGCCCTCATGGGCCCGGAACTTAAGTGACATTGAAACCTTACTCATAATAATATGGACTATTGACATATTCAATCTATGACCCCTGTTACAGTTAATGTTGAAATGTAAACCAAAAGTCTGAGAAAAATCCATATGTTATTCCCATATGTGTTTTTGTTATTGTTGTTGTTTTCCAAGTTGTAAGAGACACATAATTATGAAAAAAAGGAATTTTAGTGTTTAATTGTATAAATATTGAAATGCATCAATAAAGCAGTTGTAGACTGACAAATAAACAGCATAATCAATTTCTTCTTTTTATACAATGTGTTTAAAAATCACTTAATTTATGAAACAGTGATCCCAATAATATACAAGCCCATTGGAAGTAATTTCCATGAAAGTAAAATAACTTGCGAGTAAGACTGGGAATTTGCAAGTTGAAATTTAACACTTTCCCTCATAGAGGACACCATGAAAAGACCTATGCGAACAGCATAAAACCAGATCAGCCTGCTAGTAACTCGCAGGCTGATCAGGTTTTATGCTGTTCGCTGCTCCTCAGTGGTCCGGAAATGAGGATTTTGTAATTAAATTTGGTAAGGTTTAACTGTGTTTTTCTGCAGATCAGGCTTTATGTGATACCTATTGAGTGCGTCAAAATGAGTCTATATGAGGGAAAGGGTTAAGGCACTCACATTTTTTTTTGCAAGTGGGAAAAAAAACTGAGCCCTGGATGTTGCACAATGGGGGTTGAAAGAAATAACAACAGGATGATCATGGATGTCCAGCCTCCGGTTCAAGAAGTTTGCCTTAGTGCAAGCCCTGGAGTGACGCCGTTTTTGTACCCCATAAATTTGTACCAAACAAATTTTTACCAGTAAAAAAAAATAGCAGATTACCCTCAAAAAAAATTTAGGGTTGGCGGGTTTTTTTGAGGGTCAGTCTGAAGAGGGGAAACAAATGATTTATTAAAGGTGGCCTCAATAGGTGCAAATTTTGAAATGTAAGCTGCTACTTGCTAAATTTAAGCATAAAAGTGTACTGTGTGGTAAGAGTTTTTATTTCTGTGTTTCCCTCATTGTGCTCGCATTTCTTTAAAAGTTATTGTCAGTAGCAGTGCAAGTGAATCATGTGACTACATCAGCTTTATCCACATTGTTAAACACCACCAGGACCTGATATTTGACAACAAATCAATGTCCATACTATTTTATAAAAAAAACAAAATTATCATTTTTTCAAACTGAGTAGTATTTCAGACATCTTTTTTTTTCAGCCTCATAAACAAAAACAAAAAAAAGGGGTCATGGGGTAAAATAATAAGTTGGTTGGGTGACGAGAAACAAAACTTTTTTTTTTACCATTTTTTTGTAAAGCGGGAAGAGACCTAATTCAATAGGATTAGATACAACAACTCTTGTTGTGAGGCAGGGGTATAGTAAAGTTCATGATGGTGAAGTTTCTGTTAATCAGTATAATTATATATACTCTATGCAAAAATTGGTTTTTAATTCAAACATTTATTACTTGGCTGGTTGTATAGGTAGTACAGTGCAGTATATTTCATTTATGTATGGCACAGGACCACTGGATAAAACTTTAGTTGGTAAACCATCCCTGTGACAGTACATGTCTATGAGTCATACCATAACATTCTGCTTATTGAAGGTGGAAGAAGACCCTGAGTGCTTAAAGGCACCCACCTAGGTAAAACTAGCGACATACTGCAAGCCACCTGAAAGGCCAGCTTCCTCACATAAAAAATGAAACCCTGCATTTGGACTTTAGGTAGGGATAATAATTATACTGTAACTGATGCAATCTTTATAGCAGTAATCTAAGCTTTTCTAATTTCACTCACTCTCAAAATAATGAAAGCCAACCTGGAGTTTTCCCAGTAGCATTTTTAGTCCCCATTAGAAGATCATTCTACTGATGAAGGCTGTAGTACATGGTCAAAAGCTTCAGGTAATTAGCTTTTATTATTTCATTTGTGTGTGAAATTAAAAAAGTTTATTAATCAAACCACACAATCAAATTTTTTATCAAAGTTGCAACATTGTCTTGTTAGCTGATGGCCATAATTTCAGTCAATAAAATTAATGGGAAAAATACTACTAGATTTACATGTAGTCAAAGACATATAACACAAAGATAGAAAACTTAAGTAAAGTCAGTGGCAAATATTGCTTAGTCACACATACACAGGGTTTTCCTTAAAAAAGAGAGTAGAATGCTAATTTTAAATTGTAGGAGGAATGTGGGTCTAGGGGTC
>CM037786.1:46957056-46984377 GCA_021229015.1 Solen grandis | reverse complement strand
TCTTAAAAGTATAACCAGGCATTTTTCTTTTTAGATGACAGGAGGGGGTGGGGGCACTATTTTTAATTGGGAAATGAGAAATCCTGTAGCAAATTTGAAAAAAAAAATGCATCATTCTTAAGAAATTTTCCAAGGACAAGGAATATCCTGATAAAGAGAAAGAAAAAAAAAGAAAACCCAAATACAATGGGGAGTACTATGCTTTGTCCTTACCTTGTTCAATATTTTATATGTGTCCACTACATCAGCAGGGGTGAAAGGTCTGAATCCCGGTACCTTGGGTGCCTGCAGAATACACATCAATACTAGTACTGTACATCCAGCATATCTAACTGCCAAAATTTATCCATTCCGGGGAGTGATCTGCCCTTACAAGATCATGTAGGAAAAGAATCAGAAAAGTTTAAGTAAATATTGAATTATATTAAATCCAAGAGATGAAATGGTAGTAAATTTCAGATTACTCTCTAAAAAAAAAAACCTGTTAAAGAATGAAATACCTTTTGCCCAATACTTTTATCTGAGTCTATGATAATGTATCTAAATTGTTTTCCATATTTCTTACTTAGCAGCGGCTGTTGTTGTAAGTCTATAAATGAATGCTTACCTCGGGAAGTTTGTACAATTTCAATGTTCTCTGCATAGTCATGTTACGACTTAGGTGTGAGAACTTCACCTCAATCAATTTCTTTGGATTTAGAGACCTGTGCCAGTACCTACAACATACAACGAATCGTAAGGACTCGTGCTCATGCAACCCTTAGACTGTATACTTCATACTGGGACAAGAGTGTATCTCACATGACTAGGTAACATCCTAACAGTAATTAAATCTCTGCACCTCTCTAGTTTTTAGCCATGGAAGTTAAGCCCTGTCTTCCCCATTCATGACTAGGCAATTGCTCACAAACAGTATCACAAAAACAAAACATGCATTTTTTAGTGACTTGGATTGGCTTGTCTCTATTAAAGTCAATTTAAATACATCTGTAAATACAGGAAAAGGTCCATTTAGCATCTATGAAAGGCTCCTGGAAAAAGCCCTGACAAAAAGTCTCAAACTGATATAGTCACCACTGCCCAATAATCAATGCTGTCAAATCCATTTAATTCACACAAGCAGTACCATTTACATCTCATATGCTCAGAACCATACAGAGCCTGATGCTAATATTTTGATGAAAGTACCTTCAAGAACCTGCTGAGCACTTGAACCCGAGACCAACAGATCCAAAGATTGTGGTGTCAAGCCCCATTGGGGCATGAATATTAAATGACAGAATAGGTCTGATCAAGGATTTGTGAAAAAAAGATTAGTCTATGCTGAAAGAACTTTTTTTCCTATAAATGCAAAATGAAATAAGTACAGTGCATTAACACCTTCAATTGACAAAACCATGCATTCTCAAGATGTACAACATATTGTGTGCCTGTGAAACACCCACCTGCAGCAGGCCACGGGTTTGGGCAGCACAACACCTGCTGTGTAAACAGCCTGGAAGAGTCCCTTCAGGTGCACACGCCGCGTAATCTCTCGGATCAACACCGGCGTCACCCTCTTGGCCCGCAGCTTCTTGTGAACACAGAGAAAATTAATCTCTACCATGCGTTTTGATCTGAAAGTTTTGAGAAAGGGTTAAGACTAAGAGAAAGGGTAAAAAATTACAGATCTATAAGTACTTTTCATGTCCCACAAGCAGTATTTAAGTCATTTGGAAAGTCCCATCTACATTCAATACATCAATATCACAAAGTTGACAAGTGGCAATAATACCATAGTTGGATAGTATTACCCTGACACCTTGCAAACCAGTCCAGGAACTACCCTCATACTGAGCGCCAAGCAAGGCAGAATGATACACCAGTACTATGTCTGATGACTTTGGTATGTGACAGCCAGGAATAGAACACATTTCTTCCTGATAATAAGGCAGTTTTTCTTACCACCTGAGCATATTTATTTATGCTACTATAGGACACTTGATAATGCTTCCTTGTGGCTTGTTGCTATTTCTTCCCTAAACATGACCCAAGGTTTTATGACATTATCTAACACAAAACATAAAATACAGTCCATTTACGATAATTCGGAATGCGATTTTTCATTTTGAGGGCATTATTCGAATAAATGTGATGGTCCCGTCAAGTTTTCCAATACATCTCATATAAAATAAATGTGACAGTCCCGTCAAGTTTTCCAATACATCTCATATAAAATAAATGTGACAGTCCCGTCAAGTTTTCCAATACATCTCATATAAAATAAATGTGATGGTCCCGTCAAGTTTTCCAATACATTTCATATAAAATAAATGTGATGGTCCCATCAAGTTTTCCAATACATCTCATATAAAATAAATGTGACGGTCCCATCAAGTTTTCCAATACATCTCATATAAAATAAATGTGACGGTCCCATCAAGTTTTCCAATACATCTCATATAAAATAAATGTGACAGTCCCGTCAAGTTTCTCTGAAAGACATCAAATTTCCACAACTATAAACTCTAAATGTTTCTCCTGAAAGATATTTAAGACACAAGAATGTATATTTACTTGTCATAGATCTTAATGTGGGCCGGGACTGCGCTGATGAAGCCAACCAGCTTGGTGCTCTTGGTGACGCGTACACCACAGTGCCAGTCCTTACACCAGCCGGGAGGCTGCAGGGCCCTGTAGAACACACAATCACAGGGATATTACACATGATGCAGTCATTCTGCCCTCTTATAACTTTTAACCTCATGTACAAATTAATGACATGATGAATATTAATTCATGAATAGGAAACAATTTTCTGTTGTGACTTTTTACAATATTGTACGAGAAAACAGTAGATGACCTGGATTAGACAGCTCCTGAAAATTCCTGGTTGTCTTTAATATTAAAATGGTTAAAAAAAAAAAACTATTTTATTACTTTTTTATTCATATATAAATATCTCTATATTTTCTTTAATCCCTAGATATGTATACCCACTCAATTTCTTTTTTACTACATGAAGTAAAATAAATATTTTTTCACGGACATTAAATTTAGTTGTGTAATACACAGAATTATGTGGGTGCATTTATACATGGATTCATGTTTCAAAATGAAGTTTTTTTAAATTTTCAATATATATGGGGTTAATACTGATTTGACCATTTTACAATCATATTAAAGACAACACACACTAGAGCTATAACTGAAGGTGATGAATACCCTACAGGGGTCGACACTAACAGTGTCCCGGGGTCCTGAGGACACCAAAATTTTAAAAGGGACTCCTGGGATTCAGTATTTTAAATAGTGAGGTGTCCCTGATTTTGCTAAAATATGCCCAAGGGACACCTGTCGAAAAAGTTAGTGTCTACCACTGCCCTAACTACACTGCTTTGACTCAACAATATGAAAAGATACTGAACTTTTTATGAATGGGATCAGATAGAAGATAACATTTTGTATAGAAGAAATGCATAATTTTACTTGGTAGGAAAGCTGTCAGAGCAAAATGTTTCTTAATATTAATTTGCATGGAAACTGTAAATTTTACAAAGAAGCACTCATCCATTGTAAGCCAGAACGCTTCATCAGCCTTCTATCTATAAATGCTGATGAGCTTTTCTGGCTTTCAATGAATGAACTGTTAGTAATCTCATCAAGCTCCAAATAACTCACAACATTTGTCCCATTCTGTACAATAAGTCATCTCTACATGATTATACTTACCACTGTAAAAACTCTGGTGAGTAGTCAAACCTAAACATGTTATCGTCATCTTCTACGTAATTTTCATTGAGTAGAGTATACAGTTCCTTCAACTGAAAACAGACATCAATATTTACACTGTGAATACTAATATACTACTCAACTTTTTTTTTCTAAGCACCACCCCCTATTTTCCCATAGAGTCACCTGAAAACACATGCTTAATGTAATGCTTTGTACCTAAAAGGAAAGCGATAGCTGACCATCATTTTTATGCATAATTTTTGTCAAAATGATAGACAAGAGACTCAACAAAAGGCCATATGGCCCTGAATCGCTCACCTGAGAAACATTGCCCTCAATGCTAATTACTGTATTACAAGTCATACTGAATACATAATCTATGCAGAGGTACAGCAAGATCATTTAAATTCAATACAAAAACTGAACCTACCATCCAAACTTTGAAGGTCATAGCTCTAATAAGTCTATATAAAATCAAGTGACTCATGGGGCGGGGTCAATTTTGACACCAGGGCCATGATTTGAACAGACTTGGTTGAGGTCCACAAGTAAACATCTTAACTCCAGGCTTTGAGAATTCTGAGAAGAAGATCTTTTGAAGGTTTTCCTAAACAAGTCTTTGTAAAATCAAGTGACTCCTGGGCAGGGCCAATTTCGACCCCAGGGTCATGATTTGAACAAACTTGGTAATGGTCCATGACAATGCCACACACCAAATATCTAAGCGCTAGTCTTTGCGGTTTTGGAGAAGAAGATTTTTAAAGCTTTCACTTTAAAAATCTATTTAAAACTCCTGTGACCCAGATATGCAACAGACAGGAACCATTTAAAAAACTTTGGTAGAACTTCATGTAAGGAACATCCCAGGCAATTTTCATCAAATTTGGCCAAGTGGTTTAGAAGGAGATGTTGTTTAAAGAAAATTGTTGAAGCCGGACACACACTGGACAAAAGGCAAGCACAATGGCTCACCATCAGCACGTTGTGCTCAGGTGAGCTAAAAATGAGTCACAACAATTTGGCCAATTCCTATCCTTCTTTGGCAAAAATCACAAATGTGTGATTTTTACAAGAAATGGCATTTTATAAATGAAAGTTAAATTTTGTGATCAGTACAGAAAAATGACCATGAACAGGCCAACATCGTCACAAATATCCTTAAAAGTATTCTATTTAGAAAACAGGAATATTTGAAAAAACAAAGTTCTGGATTTAGCTGACTTCAAATTTTAAGGGTTTTTTCCTCAATATTCGTACTTTCTAATTTTGATTATTTCCCAGTATTGAGGATCTGAAAGGCTTTTTTGTATCTGGTAGTAATTTTGGTACATTAACAATACTTCTGCACAGAAGCAAGATTTGTTTTAATGTAAAATTTAATGTAGCACACCTTTAATGTTGCTTGTCTAAGCATGTAACTCTATGGGAAAATAGCGGGTGGTGTTTAGCAAAAGTTGTGTAGTATACTTCCAGGACAGAGCTATCATATTCACCATTATAATGCAAAAATAAAGGTCAAATCAGGGATTATAATATCCTTTTTTCTAATATACCATATTTTCCTGTGTAATATTTTTCAGGACTTAACACAAATATCTGTATGTTTTTCATCATTCTAGACAGATCTAGTGCTGCCTCGTTGTCATATAATGCTGTGTTCTGACACAGGACCAGCCAGTCATGGAACTACCATTACATACTGAGCATCTGGCAAGGGTGATATATCAGTGCCATTTTTAAGACATTTTTTTTATGTTATGACCATGGACTAAAACTATGAGCTCCAGATATGCTTTTGGTTCAGCGTCAAAATACATCACAACCAGGCTGCTGGTAAGGGCACTTTCTTGTCTTTACTCTGTGTCCCTTGACTAACCAGCATAAACCAGCAAATCTGTACTAATAATGCAACCATCATTTCTCACCACACACACAGAGTGTTAACTCACTATAAGAGGGTCACCAATGTCCAGTGTGTCCCACTGGAAACCAGTAGGCAGGGAGTATGGTTCCTTCCTGATCTCTTCCGGTGGTTTGTCAGCCTCTATGGCTTCATTACCAGTTATCTTCTCATCTGTAACAGTCACATACACACACTAATACACAATGTCCTGTCCACTATGTATATACCCATCAGATACAGCAACATGTATGTAATATCAAATGTTTACCATGGGGAATAAACATAATATACATTTTCAATGAAATGTAAGACTGTTACATGTTTGTCTATACAACACAATGGGTTCCCAAAGGAAGGAGTCTGGACAATCATATATGTTTCAAGGGGGGTATTGTGGTGGTTCTATCTAAATATCTAATTACCTGAGTCAATAAAATATATATCTAACATAAAATAAGACCCTAGACAAACAGGCATCAATATGTTATCATCATATGATTTTTTTTATATTCCTATCCATAGCCTGAAGCCATTAGCTATCAGAATACATAAATGATCAGTCCTTACTGAGTTTTGGGACTGGCTGTGTCTCCCAGAATTGGTAGCGTTTCTTCGAGGCCTCATCCATACTCTTAGGAGCAGCACCTGCCACCATCGACAACATCTCCAGTTCTTGCACCGTCTTCCGGATCTGGGCTCGGCTCTACATACATGTGTGTTCGATACAATTATCAATAAAAATTTATGATTTATCAATACAATGCTCAAAATTAATATTTATCACTATACTGCTAAAAAATAATAAAGATTTATCAATACAATACTTACAATTATTATTTATCAATGAACTGCTATGAAATGATCAGGAACTACCAATATGTTTGAAATTCCTAAATTTATAAGTACCATCTAGTTATTGTATTACCTGTAAAGCAGTTGATACAGAGTGACCGTATTTTAAAACCTTGCCACTTGTTTATATTATTGTTTATATGTATGGAATATATCAGGGCTGCAGCACTTGGATTGTTTACCACCAGACATATCATCATGCAATTCTCATAAAAAATGATATAATGAAGTATTACACAATAAGTAAATATTGCACACTTTTCTATAACAACTATATATGTGTTACAGTTAAAATAAATGTTTGACTTGGAGAGGCAGTTCTTAAAATAAGTGTCCACTTAATAAAATAAAATTTTCTGGCATTATGCACATGGCTGAAATAATGGCTGAATACCAGCTATAGAGCATCTGAAAAAAAAACTGGACCATAAACTTACCAGGGCATTGTCTGCCTGTGTATCTTGTGGTGGCGTGTCCTGTTTCTTGTCATTCTTCACAACTGGTTTGGACTCATGTGACCCTTGACCTTCTGTGTCCGCCTCGGCACCAGACATCAGATTGGTCTCCTGTTGTTCCAGAACTTAACATTTATGCAAGTCTAGCAAGGATAGTTTCTTACCATAAAAAATACCTACCAGTAACTCCTTTTCCCATTTTGAACAAAAGAAAAGCTATAAGACATTGTAGAATCTAAGCAACAATATTGAAGAAGCAAACAGGAGACGCAGGCAATTTTAATTTATTTCAGGGAACTCCCATGAATTTGAATCTTTTATGCTGGAGAACATTCCTGCAAAGTGTGATTGATGACTATGGCTCATATAAATTTGGGAGATGTGTGTGAAACAAGATTTTCTGGAAGATGAAAGAGCAGAAAAAGGCAAATTTATATCCAGGGATTTACACTACTTTTGATTTTCAGGGGTCCACTGGACTCAGGATCCTTAAAAACAGGGGTCCATCATTAATTTCAGGGGGTCCAAGCTATTTAACCTCACCAAAATATACTACTCAAAATTTGCTAAGGATCACTAGCTATTTTCCAGAAGAGTTATAAGTCTTGCGACTTTGAGGGCATGGAATGTTAAAGTAAATTTTAAAACTTTTTTTTTTCTGCGCAGATGTGTTGTTACTATACCAAAGCCATTATCTTTAACTAAAAGTATGTATTCCAGATCCTTAAAATTGAGAAATTTATTAAATTTAATAAGTGCAAATTTTGAGAATTCACATTAAAATTTGACTAGGTGGATAACAGACATTCTTGTTTTCTTACAGTATCATTTCAAGCATCCTTAACAAGTATTCCTTGTAGAAAACAAAAATATCTGGATATTCAAAATTCTGTTATACACCGTCTGCAACTGAATCACATAATCATTGAGTTCACTAACAGTATTTTCAACGCTTTGATCGTGATCAGCTTTAATAGCAGTTGCGAAATTTGAACGCATATTTAAGACTTGTAAGCTGTTCATGTAGACATCAGTGTCTTGATGACGAATTAATAAGGAGTTTTGAAAGTTTATGCAACCCTCTGTAAAGGGATTTGATGAGCTTTTCGCCGAAATGCAGGTATTACAATACGTACATGCCTTCGTCACGGAACTGTAGCCATTTAAATTTTTCAAGCCATATACTGAAATTTCTGCTCACGTTTTGATTTTGAGGAAGATTGTAACTGTAATCAGGGTGACCAGTTGACAATAAATTTTCATGTTTCTCGTCATCGCGATCTTTTCTTTTGCCCCATAAACTTCTTAAGTCAGTTTGTGTTTGCCATGCTTAACTTTGATAAGACATGTGAGCGGAAGCGTTCAATGATTGGACGCTAATTTTAAAAGGCACAGTGATTGGCTTGTAAATTTAACTAGTTAAATATAGCGTTGGAAATTCCAAGAGATTTACGAAGACATTTGATAATGAATTGGCACAGATATTCTGGACAATTCGTGCGTACACATGGACGCAGACTTTATTTTTCGGTGCGTACAGTCTGTGATTCATGCGTATATGGACGCAGGATCCTGCGTCCGGTAAATCCCTGTATATCCCCACTTTTATTCCTCAAAATAAAGGTTAAGAAGGATGGCACACTTTCATTCCTCAAAATAAAGGTTAAGAAGGATGGCAAAAGGCTTGCTTTTCCTCCCCTCCCATGCATTTATGCTGGAACAGCCCTTTATACATTTTGATTTTTGTCAATATAGGAAAAACAAGAAACAAACACTGAGACTGACAAAAATAAACTGTGAAAAAATAAATCAATCAAAGAAACATATTCAAGGAATGATTAACACTTTCATTTAACTGTAAAACTTACTAAAAGACAATAAAATCTGCCAAAAATGTCTGAAAATGCATACAATTTTCATAAGGAATTCTTTTTTTATAAACTCATGTTTTAAGAAATTTTCTGAAGAATTTGTGACCAAAATTTTTTTGATGGTGACTAAAATTAAGTTTTCTAATGTGACAGATTTTTCTTTGGATACTAAAAATAACTTGCCTATGAAATAAACAACCAGAATATGAATGAGCTGAACAGCACTACAGACATTAGAAGTGTCAAATATTTAAACATTAAAACAAAAGGTTGTTTCAGATGATACATGGTACCTTTGTATATGAGCTGTATTGACCGTAACTATTGCCTAAATGGCAGAATCCATATCATCAGAAAAACTGGACACCCAGCTTTTCTGAAGCTCTCCTTACAGATTTTTCTGGAAAAATGCGGGTCACACTAAGGTCATATTTTCTTAAAACTCCTAAACGGTAAAAAGTTAAATTACAAATGGGCACCTCTTTTTTCTTGACCGTTTGTTGTCCCTCATGGTGATGGTGGTGGTGGTGTGGGGGATGGTGATGGCAATCTATCCCTTCCTGGTCCTCACTCATCGTCTGGCTGTCAGAGTCACCACTAGACTTCTCAATTCCACGAGGACGTCGCATCTTCTTCTTTCTGCTCTTCTTCTTAGCACCCTCATTTACACTTGAGGGAATTTCATAGTAAATAAGGATTAAAGAATCTGTCATGATTCTAAGTTCCTGCTATGGTAACTATGCAAAGTAAAACAATGCCAGATAACATTTATTTTTAACATCCAACCCAAAAGATTACTATTCATTTTTAACTCCCTCCAACCCCTAATCTCTATTGAGATCCGCTCTGGTTATTATTTTTTTTCGTATTGGCCTCCGCTGGATCTCTACCCAGGCCTTATATAAAAGCTTCGGGAAATTTACACCGATACCCCTACCTCATTTCAGCCGTTCAAATCGATTGTTTTGGTGTGCACACCTAAAAATCCACGCAGATTTAGTAACAAGACATATTTTTCTTTCCATTTCATTCCACATGATTGTCTTAGCTTACCGATTTCACCAGTTTTACAACTACGGACTCACAAAACCTCCAAACTCGCTGTTTAAACCGCCATATTGTTTACATGCAAGGGTTATCACATGACTAATCAGTGATTGGATAACTACATTTAGGTTTAACTCGCGGGTTATGCGGTACAGAGCAGTGTGTGGTTTTCTAGATCTATATGTAAATAGTATGTTTTCACATAAATTTTATTTTGAAAAATTGTTTATACAGCAAAATTTCTTTGATTTTGCAAGGGCCGACTTTATGGCAAAGAGCATTTACTTTTTGTTGATGAACAGTCGTAGCTGAACCGAGCTGTAGTTCAAACTGCTTCGCCTCTAGTCACATGATCAATATTTACAAAATGTCTGTTTAAAACTATGAGGTGAGCGGTTTTGTGCTTTCCATCGCCGTATTTCATGAAATCGGTAAGCTAAGACAATGATTTTGAATGAAATGGAAAGAAAAATATGTCTTCTTACTAAATCTGTGTGGATTTTTAGGTGTGCATCCTAAAACAATTGATTTGGACGGCCGAAACGAGGTAGGCGAATCGGTGTAAATTTTCCAAAGCTTTTATATAAGGCCTGGGTAGAAATCCAGCAGAGGCCAACACGAAAAAAATAACCGGAGCGGATCTCAGTAGAAATTATTCGACCCCCTGCCTTAAAAAACAAGGAGAATAAATATTCTTTTTAAAATAAAAATGTATAAAAATATTAGAGACAACTGCTATTCTGACAAAGCAATTCTTTAGTAATCTATTTAAATGAAATCCTCTTTTAACCCATTCCAAAGGAATTGGGGATGATATGAAAAATGTTACATTGCATATAATTTCCCCCCAGTCATTGCATATAGTTATAAATACACATCAGCTCTTATCTTTGTAAGTGACAGGACACATATGGTTCAGACAAAAATATACAAGAGTGTTCTTTGGAACACATGTGTCACCTGCTGAAGTGTGACAGAAAACAGTGTGATGGAAAGACAGGCAGACGGACGGAAAAGTGATCCCTATGTGTCACCGAAGACCTATTAAGCATGTTATTATTGGACTTTGGTGTCACCTCTGCTTACAGCAGTGAGTTAGTGAGAACCATGCCTTTAACAGGTTTCAATGCAATTAAATAAGCAAAATAAAAGTAGAGCAAATGTATCAAAATCTTGCCACTGGGTAATCCCCTCAGTATGATGATTCAATTTTTTTTAATAAGTAGACAACACTGCCAATATACCAGCACAAAACAATGTAAAATAGATCTTCTGGTCCTAATAGAGTTTGTAAGAAAAAACAAACTCATATTCCAATGCAGGAATGGTCTTGCATTATGCAAATTTGTTGTCACTAACATTTTGGGTCAATATGGCGTTTTTAACTGCAGTGAAATCCTACAGTGACTTTATCACTGAACAATGAATTTGAAAACTATGTCTTTATTATTTTGGAATCATCTGGGCAGTATTTTTCACTTATGTGAATAGAGCATGGCAAATGTCACTTTTATAAAACGTCGATCAATCCACCATAAAAGGTCTACTGATAATAAGTTGAATCAAAAATAATATTTATAAAGTTTGCAAATAAATGAGGGAAAAGCATGTACCAATCGTCTGCAGTATCGTCGTTTTCGACATCACCGTCAATAGCGTCAGGATCTACGTCTTGATCTGAACTCAGATCGTAGAGTGAATCGGCATCCGCCATGCTTGCCGTTATGTTGACTGGTTAACCATATTTATCCTTGAGCCCGTGGAATAAACGGAAAGATCCTAAAATAAATCGAAATAGACGACAAATTAACTTCTTATATTTATTTTAATACTAGTTGATTTATGAAAAATAGTAATGTAGAAGCATAGAAATATTTCATTTCAATTATATTTATTTTATATTCTCGACTAAGTTTGGGCTTCGAATTATCGAATTTCGAAAATACGAATCTCTGGATTGTATCGATAACTGTTTTGGATACTTAATTATTGCATGATGAATGTTAATAAATTTAATGTATTAGCTATTTTCACTCATTATAAAAAAAAAATGACATAAACAGCTAGACATTTCCATTAGGTATCCAATTTCAATCTCTGTTTGAAGCATCCATGCAACTATATAACTTATGATCAATTTCCTTATAAAATCAGCTTATTCCAAATCATGTAAAAAAAAATCATATTGATTTTTTGTTTGTTTGTTACATCGTATCGTTTCTCACTAGTGATCAAGGGAAGTATATATTTTCTGTAACCACGCGTGAAAAAAAGTCCACAAATATTTACTTTCACACGTCTACTTTATGAAACCATTCACCAGTAATAAGCCTACATGTGTCCATGGATCATTCTTATTAACATCGTTAAGTTTAATGGTTCATCTGCAACAACAAGGGGTATGTAGGTTAATGTGTTGCGTCCATCAATTCATTTATTTAAAGCAGCTCGTTCATAGTTGATCGGTAGAAGTAAAAAGAAGCGCTTTCAAAGCCCAGTCTAGGGAAACTACAACATAAGTTGAAACGGTGCCAAATTGGTCGAATCGGTCCCAAGAAATAGTCAAAACTGTCCCACTCCCATTCAAAATAGTCAAAACGGTGCCAATATGATACAAACTTTTGTTAAAACGCCCCGCCCCCTATAAAATATATATTCTATAAATACTAAAGGATAATTATTTTAACCCTTTGAAGTAAATATTAATTTATAAATGAATGTACAATGTAACTTGTTAATGGTTTGTCAGTTTTAATGAGATTAAATTATTGCTTCAAACTTCCACTACGTTATATAATGTTTGTTCAATAAACAAAGGATAATTAATTTAATCCTTTATTTGAAGTTAATATAATTTTTTAAATGAATAAAACTGTTGAATTTTAATGATAAATAATTTGTCAGTTTTAATAAGATTAAAGTATTGTTGCAAGTGTCGATCAACTTGCTCGGGAAAACGCTATTCCGGTTAAATATAGAATGCGGTATCCCTAGATCAGGTGCTTGTACCACACATGAGAATTAGTAAATGTTAAAAAATTCCAACCTGTATAAAAGTTAAACAATCACAGAAAGTTGCATTGGGTGACCATGCGTCTGTAGGTCGGTAATGATAACAGAAATTGTTTTAAAACAAATTCTTACAGTCTTAAACTTTATTTATTTTACATCGATTACGAAAAAAGTTCTCACAACTTATATTTATCTTAATCTTATAGTCATTGGCCATCTATGAACGAGTCGCTTAAAGTGCTTACGCATTTAACATCAAAAGTCGCTTGGGTACACCCATGCTT
This sequence comes from Solen grandis, assembly GCA_021229015.1. NCBI lineage: Eukaryota > Metazoa > Mollusca > Bivalvia > Adapedonta > Solenidae > Solen > Solen grandis. The sequence goes on along the minus strand of CM037786.1, from coordinate 46,971,239 downwards.
TCCTATCCAACTGTTTGTGTGTCTTTTATAAACCAATGCCATTTTATATGAAAAAGTGCAATCCTGAAATATGAAGAAAATGCGGTCGTCAATAATAACATACAGTCTTTTTTTTCTTCTTTTTTTTCTGGTTATTCGTGCAATTTACTTTTCTTCTTCAACCCTATTGACATCTAATCACACACTGCAATGAGTTGTAGCGTGAAAAAAATCCCGTCAGGTAACACTGCGCTATACAAAATAAGTGTTTTGAGATATCCGATCAAAATAATGGACAAGTTGTCCAAATCCTGTTTGACAACGCTATCAGCGCTTTGATTAATAATAAAATTCCATGCACCAGTCTAAAATTCTTGCCTTCCAAAAATGGAAATTTTCGGTAATTCTCGGCTAAGTTCGGTTTCCGAGACAGTGTATACTAGTTTTAAGGAAGACGAAGTGTTATTTTAGCAACGATGAAGTATTTTAACTGGTTAACGGATATAGTTTTTATGTATCGGTGACGTAAATTGCATATTTTTATGGATATATTTTAATATTCTTCAAAGAACTGGACCGTCTTAAGTAATGTCGCGATTCTTTCGTTTTTTGAGTCGAAGACGAACTGGGAGGGGTATCAAAAATGACCAACCTCTTAAAAAGAAAAATGCCATCACATGTACTGTTATACTTCTTGATGGAACAGACTACACTACAGAAGTGCATGTAAGTTTTATCTTTGTTACATTAGCAATGAACAATTCTATTTTCGTATGCTATGCATTTTACTACAACCCAAAAATATCAGTGACCTACTTTTGGACATGCACAGGGCATTTAAGGTTTTATTTTATATGACTCATTTGACTGTCAAGAGTTGACGAAATTTCAAGATACAGAAAGGGTATGCATACTTGAGATGATCAGTAAAAACCCTCGTTTAACTTTAAAGGTACTGACACTTTTGTAGGCTGTGTCTTAATCTAGTAGCTGAAACTTACATAGCATTTTAGGCGTTTTTTTTATATCAATTTTAATAACTCATTGGCATATACTGCACAACTATTTGTAAGACTCAAATTATGGGTCACTCCCAGATTGTGGTCCACTTTGAAATTTGTTGGCCCATCTTAACTCAGTTCATGGGCTGATTTTGGAAACCGGTTTGTATGAAACAGCTCAATGATAAATGATGGGGGAAGGGATTCTCCTAGAGATTGCAGATAGTTTCTTTTTCCGGCTGAGGTATTGTCGATGACCTTCTCTTACTTCTTGACTTCTCCGAAATAGCATATTGGTTTCCTTTTCAAGCCCTTTTTTTTTTGAGTTTATAATTAATAATGTTTATCTGAAACTTTGAGTTCAATGGATAGACATTTTGGTCCCTTATCAGCGTTTTTTTTCCTTCTTTAACCACCTCCCCAAAACGGTACCTTTCCCAAAGCCGACCGGAGTCTTCCCAATTCAAGCACAGGACCTTTCCCAATAACCAAAACTACCATTCCCAACAGCTTGCGGTCCCGTTTCCCAATCTAAAAAAGAGGTTTTCATTAAAATTATCGTAAGTAAACCATTTTGTACGAAGGGAAGTGATTTTAACCGTCTATAATAGGATCCGTGTTTTAAACTCATCCATTTTCGGGATTGGTTTCCGGTTAATACTTGCGAAATAGAGAATGCGAAATAGAAATAATGAGCCACAATTCGAAGTACTACCGTAAGAGGTTAAAAACAAACTCGGAGCCGGGCACTCGTTCTTTGTGAGATTTTGGGTTCACATCAACTGAACTGAATGTAAGTAACGAACAGCCTCCCGCACTTTCCGCGGTGAATCAGACATAAACTGAAACTGAATCCAGTCCCTCTGACGTATCTGGAAGCCAAACAGAGTCACATTCAGAAGCTGTCATTGATTCAGCTGTAGCACATCACACATTTCCTATAGTGTTCAATGACTGTTTTTAGATTTTTTAGCTAAACCTGAAGAAAGTCAAGAGGAGAGAATTTGTTCATAATATCTGTCAATAACTGAAATAAATCATTGTTCATCAGAGTTTAAAACCTTATTGAAGTCCAGTGATGATCAGATTGAAGTGATATGTTATTAGTCTTCAAGTAATAATAATAATTTCAAATGCAGAAAATTTAATTCCAACCTCAATGGAACTTTGGCTGTCATTGGAAATATTTTTTCTATCTTAATTTTGACATAAAAGTTACATCCCTTAAAACTTTCCTATAAAGGAACTAGACCTTAAGATGCTTTTTTAAGCTGAATAAACCCCAGTTATAGATTTACATGAATTTTGGTTGAAATCCCTATTTCTATGATTTCGCGACTAATTTTTTTCCCAATTGAAAGATTTTTCAACGCAAAATTTCCCAATCGTAGGGGAACGGGACCCTTTCCCAATTGGGGAAAAAAAACGCTGCTTATATTAATTAATGGTTGTGTATTTTGAATAATGCATTATTTTTAAGAAATCCATCTTTGCCCAGAAGAAAAAGGAGATTTGGTCTTTGAACAGCGGTGAGTTGGCGCTGACAACCACCAGTGGTGTATCGATTTTTCTTTTCTGCTGTCAATTACAAACAACATCTTTTTTGCAACCATTAATCATTAATGATGTTGTTGGTTAGAAATAAGCCCACATTTTGGGAGAAATCGGCCCTAGATTTACATATCAAATCAACATTTTCTCAAACGCGACCTTCATCTCAGACCGGCCATTGTTCAGTCATACTAATTTATCAGAGCGTAACTGATCTGTACAAAGTCAAACAATTTCTATTTTCAGCAATATATTAAATTTTCTTTTTTTTTTTTTAGTTCACCTGAGCACAAAGTGATCCATGTAGAACTCTAGCCATTCTAACGAAAAGAAAAAAAAAATGAAAACTTTAAAAATCATCTACGTCAAAACTACTGGCCAGATTTCAAAATGTAGTACAGATGTTCCTTGGGTAAACATGGCAGCCATGGGGGGGGGGGGGGGCTAATTTGCCTTAAATGTATATTGTGAAAACTTTAAACAACATATCCTGAAACCGCTGGAAAGAATTTGATTAAACTTGGCATGGATGATCCTTGGGTGAACCTTCACAAAAGTTGCTAAAATAAACTTGATCCATGTAGAACCATGGTTGCCGTGGCAACAGAAAGAGGAAAAATATGAATCTCCTTCAAGTTCAAAACTACTGGCCAGATTTCAAAATATTTTAGTACAGATGTTCCTTGGGTAACCCTATACTCAGGTGAGCTAACAAGGGCCTCTTTGGCCACATTCTTTTCCCCAAAACACAACTTTAGGAGATGCAATTATTCTCCCATGCACCACATAACCTCGGTTTAAAACGCCTAGGTCTGATACTTACTGGTACACAAATCTGTTGTATGAATCATTAAATGTTTTAAACCAATATTGGAATCTACAATATGAAAAAGAAATCAGACTTTAAAATAAGACATACACAAAATGCAAATGGGGAACACTGAAATATTTTACAGACATTTAAATTAGACTGACTATTTTTGCATTGAGGTAGAGTTAGGTAAATAAGAAGCCTGTTAATTTTTGTATTTACAGTCATTTTTATTTTTAAGATTTATATCAAATTGTGTATTTAAACATTGTGAATGTTGCACTTATTTTATTGGGGATTCTGAAATGTTAAACACTGATAGGTATACTAGTCTACAGGCAAACAAACACATTTTTATCAAAAAGCTGGTACACTTATAAAGCAACAATAAAACATCATCCTTTGTTGACTTATAGCTCTCTTTGTGTGCTGGTATTTACAATATTCAATGGCACTACATCCATTACAACACACATGCTGGGCCCAGAACAAGCACAGTATAAGAGGAGAGCCCATTACGGTACCCAGCAACTGCACTGTTCAGTGATTAACACTGATGGCTTCTTACCTGTGTAATGTTACCTTGCTGTGTCTACATGGGTAGATAAGTGTCAACTAAGTTCACAGTAACTGTCTGACCAGGACGGTTAAGGGGAATGTGACTTGTGCAGTTAAATGGATGCAGTAGATATAAAGACTCAATACACTGCAAACAGAGGACTGCAGAGACCCTGATCAAACGGCTCTTTTCTGGAGCTGTCTGCATGGTCATGAGGTTCTCCTCTGTCATATAGTATTGAAGCTCAGATTCTACACAGTCTGCATGGCAAAAAAAAAAATCAAAAATAAATCATTGTATATATAGTAAATCCTGTCAATTAATATTCATCAAGTCACTAATTTGTACATGAATATTCATGAGGTAAAGCATTAAATAGTTTATAGGTAGAATATTTATAAACAAAAAATAAGAGTTCTCAGAGAGAACTTCTCACTTAGGTTTGTAAAGATTCTCCAAAAAGCTGGAGTCCTGTAAAGTAAATAAAAGTCATACATATACGAGATATGTTAAGAAAAAACAGGAGTCACTTTTCCCAAACTTTGGAGTCCAGGACTTTATAAATAAATATATCTACATGATTATCAACTGATTTAACATTGAATGATTTAATATCAATACCTGACCCCAGACCGTGAGAAGAAGCCTTGACCTATGGCCATAGCAGGTATATCTTGTTCTATAGTAATAGCTAACGGTCATTTTCTGATTATGATATCATCTGATAACAGAACTCTTCACAAAATCTGTCTGTCCACAGATATGTCCAGAAGACAACTTTTATTTAGTCAGACAAACATTTTATCTTCACTCTCTCTCTCTCTTTTTTACAGTATTTGTGTGTATATGTATTAGTGGGATCTCCCTTTTCTCTTTACTTAACATTGGTAATTTTTTAAAAATCCTTTAATGAAAAGCAAAATTTGGGAAAATTGCCTGAATTAAAAGAAATTTTCATAGGACAATACACCTATGAAAAGCCCTTCAAAAAAAGCTTTGACTGTATTGGTTTAAGTTTATCTTGTCTTTTTTTTTGGACAGGCAATTTTTTTCAATTTACAAATATTATGATTTATGATTAAAGGTAATTTCAGGAGGACTGATACACATTCCAAAAAATCCTTTGTCTGTGACACATCAAATGGTTTAATAAGCATTATGTGAACTAACTCAAATTATATGTAATCTATGCTGGTGACATAAAAAATCAGAAATAATGTAACCACTGTTGTGCTTATAAAGCTCATCCCTTTTAGAAATATTTAAGGAATGAAAAGTCATCTCTACACTTTTGTCTGCATGCTTAACTGTACATTATAGTCCTAGTTTATACACACACTGAGGAGGTGTCATTTACATAATATGGTTGGATAGGTTTGGGTAATTCAGACTTGTAGTATGAAATATGATAAACATGTATATAGTATAATGTATATATACTATTATATACCATCCTACTGAGTATAACACACAGGAGACTAGTGTACAATGGTAGTCAACAAGTACCAAGGTTCTCACAAGATACTGGAGTCCATCTATATATCACTATAGAGGCTGCTCAGGTAAACAGGAGTACTTTTCTTGAGAATTGAAGTCTTAGGGCTCCAAATTAGGAGTTGATGAGAACTTGAGATTGTACATGAGTCATGATGGATGTGAAGGTTGTTGGTTTGGAACCCACACAGGGTTAAGGATCTTTCACAGCCTTCTTAGCCACAAAGTACTTAGCTTGACTATTCGAAGAATATGAGAGCTATTGTAGTCGCCCTGGCGTCGGCATTGGCATTGCAGCATTTGGTTAAAGTTTTATATGCAAGTTACTATCAACCTTATATCTCAATAACCATTTATGGTATTGACTTGAAAGTTTATAAGTATGTTCAGGGGCATCAGACAACCAAGTTAGATAACTCTTGACTGAATTTGATATAAATTATGGCCCCTTTTTAACTTAGAAATTTTGTTTAATCTTTTGCGTGCAATAGAAAATTTGGTTAAAGTTTTGCGTACAAACTACTATCTAGTTTGTATCTCAATAACCATTCTTGGTATTGACTTGAAAGTTTATGAATATGTTTAGGGGCACCAGACAACCAAGGTAGATAACTTTTGATGGAATATATTGCAAATTATGGCCCCTTTTAAACTTAAAATTTTGGTTGAAGTTTTGCATGCAAGTTACTTTCATGCTTATATCTCAGTATCCAGGCATGGGATTGATTTGAAACATCTTTAATAAGTTTAGGGGTATCATACTTTCATGGTAGATAACTGTTGATGGAATATGTTGCAAATTATTGCCCTTTTTAACTTAGAAACTTTGGTTAAAGTTTTGCATGCAAGTTACTTTCATGATTATATCTCAGTATCCAGGCATGGGATTGATTTGAAACATCTTTATAGTTTAGGTATCATACTTCAGGTAGATAACTTTTGATGGAATATATTACAAGTAATGGCCCCTTTTTTTACCTTAGAAATTTTGGTTCAAGTTTTGCATGCAAGGTACTTTCATGCTTATGTCTCAGAGTCCAGACATGGGATTGATTTGAAACATCTTTAATATGCTTAGGGGTATCTTACTATAAAGGAAGATAACACTTGATGACCCCTTTTAACTTAGAATTTTGGTTTAATTTTTGCATTCAAGTTACTATCCATTTTATATCTCAGAAATCGCTTTTGGAATTGACTAGAAAGTTAAGGAGTGTCTTCAAGGGCATGAGAAAACTAAGGAGGATAACTTTTGGACTGATGATAATTAAGCAGTGATTCAGATTGGACCCACTTTCCTTAGGACAGTTGTCCTAAATGGTCAGGGTTTTTTTAAGTCATTTGTCCTAAATTACAAGAAAAACTTCGGACAATTTTGTTATATCAAAATGATTTATAAGACATTAATGACACTTTCAAGTTTACTTTATTTATTCATATTCACATTTTTGCTTTGAAATATATCATTCAATATTGTTTCAGAACTTCAGTCAGTTAAATAATTTCCTAGATAAATATGACTATCTTTTGATACCCTGTTCACTCATATAGGAATGAAATAAATAATTGTTATTCAAGTTAGTATCTAGAGGGATGCATTTCTTCAGCATAAAATTAGTATGTCATAAAAGAGAATCCACTCAACCCTTAAACATAAAAAATCTTACAAATAAAAGCAAAATATATATATATTTATATATTTGATATCTTTTCAATTTCATTGGCTCCAAATAAAACCAAAAAAAAACCCAGCAGATTATAATAAATTATTTAACTTTAAATGGAAATGTGAGATCATTCATACTTCTAAGATTTTAAAGATGATGAATAAGAAAAAGATTGGGCATATCAGAATATTTTGATTGTTCAAATTAAACATAGAATTGTAATTTATATGACTTTCTATTTAATCAAAGTCAAAGTCTAAGGCGAATTCAGCAAAATCCAAAAATTCAGACTCGTCAGAATGATTTTCCATTCTGCGACAGTCGTGTTCTTATAAATACAATGTAATTTGAAAGTGCTGACAAATCAATTACAAGTATATATATTTTATTCCACCAATAATAGATCGACATCCATTGATTCCTTATCTACTCTTTGTTTTTCAATCATCATTGACAGTTTCTTGCCGACGTTTTATAACGGCCTGTTTATTTCTTAGAAGACTCGCCGATTTCCGGTTTTAACGACACTTGTTTAGACAATCAAATGACCACATCTGGTGGCACGTGATTTATGGTATCTGACAATTCTATTGGTTCTTTTTATAGACAGACGCTATTGTTTAAAAAAAATAGCATGAGAAGAATAAATGTGCATAGGTAATTTTCCACTAGATAGAACTTGAATAGCATGAAAAAAAAAAAATCTAATTGATCATTCTATTTATTTAGTCATATTCCTGATTTTATTGATTGATATATGTATTTAATTTTAAATAATCCTGTAATTATGAAAAAGAAAGATATGCGTAAAAAGTGTGGAAAAAAATCAATCTTTCCGGTGGTCGAAATTCTCACAACATACGAGTCCTATGAACACGCATACAAACCGGCGACCCCAAGTATCAAAAATCGTTTCTAAATGTAATTATTTTCAGAAAAAAAAACAACATTTTTTTATATAGATTGTAATATGATTAAAGTTTCAACAGCAACAATGCTATTTAGTTGTTTTTTGCCGATAGGAAACTTTTATGCTGTTAAAAACCGACTTCGACAATTTGAGTCTCAATGCGTCTGTATGAAGTAACAAGTAAAATGCGTAAGAATGATCGAGTCTCTATGAAGTAATTTCACCGTCCGGTACAGACATTTGTCGGTCACATTGTCTGACAAACTGTATTTTTATCGGCCCGATGGGCGTACTGAGTTTATTGTTTCCGGTCATCTGTAGCTTTTATCGGCCCTGGACCGAAGGGCCGATCCAATCTGAATCTCTGATTAAGGCCCTTTTCTAACTTGGATTTTTGGTTAAAGTTTTGCATGCACAGTGTTATTGTGCTTATGTCTCAGTAACTAGGCATGGGATTGATTTTAGACATCATAAAAATATTAAGGGGTATCAGACTATCAAGGTATCTCATTTTTACTATTATTTTGTACAGGGTATGTGAAGGGCGAGAATTGAAATTCATTTCATTTGATTTACCAACAAGCATTTTGAATAGTCAAGCGTGCTGTCCTCTGACAGCTCTTGTTCAGATCTAGGATCAGTTTAAAAGTATACAGCATAAAAATAAAAAAAAAAAAAGAATCCCAAAATGTTGGCCTTACATTGAATAAATTTGAATAAATGCACATATAGACCCATTAGTTGTTGTTCATTTGATTTTTATGGTTCCAACACTTGAACACCTTGTTTTCGATCAGCACTCACATCCTGCACTGACTGAGTCTGAACATGTTTTAAGATCATAATTAAATGCACAGTCAAGGTTCACAGTAGAATTCCAAAATTTTAAGAGTCTTTCAAAAATTTGCCAAAAAGTTTGAATCCTCTTGTTTTGTTATAATTTTTAGGTTTTATGAAATAGGAGTCCTTTTTCGAAAAAATTACAGTCCTGGTATGCGTGCCAAGAAACATCTGAAAATAAAATTGAAAATAAAATTTTTCTCTATTCAAAATTTTGATGATTTAAAACTCCCTTATTATTTCATAATATTTGACGTAAAGAAAAGAAGTTTTACTTACATTGTCATGACATTATTAGCATTCTGATACAAAGAAATGGCCTAAAATTTCTTCAGAATGTCATAATTGTGGTAAAACAGAAGTTGAGATTTTCGAGATAAGAAAAATCTCAATTTGAGATTGTTAACTATGCACTGGGCTGAACTCCAAATTGAGAGTTTTTGATAAATTTGACTTGTCATCCTGGTGTTTAGACCATACACCAAGAGCAGCGTGAGTGTGGGGGTCATGGGTTCTGTTATCAGCCTGAATATACCAATATCATTAAAAATGGTTCTGGTATAGATCTCCTGGGCTTGATAATTAGTTCATCAGGGTTCCCACGCACATTCAGAAAATCCTCAGATCCTTTTAAAGGATTTGATGAAAAGTTTAAGTCCTTCCATATATTCATAAAGGACCTGCTCATCAAACAGGAGCCCATTCCCCAAATATTGGATTGCAGGCCCCGTTTTTTGAGTATCATACTCAAATCACTAATGAGACTATAATGGGCGTAGTGTCTGAGTATGGAAAGTACCATTTATAAGTAGTTAGTGAAAACCCTGTCCTTTTAAGTTGTAAAAGTACTTCTACATTTCTTCTTTCTTTTTCCAGAAAAGGGATGACGGTCATGTATTGCTAGAGAAAGTTTTCTACCATTTGGATATTATTGAAAAGGATTACTTTGGCCTGCAGTTTACTGACCACAACAATGTCAGTGTAAGTATGGACGGCACTTTCCTGACTTATACTTACTGCACCAGTCGCAGATACAGGTTCACAGGGATTATACTTATTATTTACCCCAATACTGGGCAGATGGGCAGTTCTACCACCGTCCAAGACTTGTAAATGTAGTTTAGACTGATATAGAATAGTGGTGTATGATTTATATTCATTATTTAATATATAGCAATTGGAAAATGGCCTACCAAGTGAAGGAAGATTTATTTATTTATATTTTTAAATTTTAAGCGCTGAGTGAATGTGTGTGTGTCATTTTGAGTATAACACGTATATATTATACCAGTTTTCTAAAAACAATGAAAAATACCGAAAATATATTGGAGCCTCTGGCATTTAATTTGTCTCCAACTTTTTAGCTCGACTATTCGACGAATATGAAAGCTATTATAGTCGCCTTTGCATCGGTGTCGGCATTGCAACTTTTAATTAAAGTTTTGCATGCAAGTTACTATCAACCTTAATATTTTAATAACCATTTATGTTATTGACTTGAAAGTTTATGAATATGTTAAGGGGCATCAGACAACCAAGGTAGATAATTCTTGGTGGAATATATTACAAATTATGGCCCCTTTTTAACTTAGAAATTTTGGTTTAAGTTTTGCATGCAAAGAATTTCATGCTTATATTTCAGTAACCAGGCATGGGTTAGATTTGAAACTTCTTAAATATGTTCAATGGTATCATACTATAGTGACTACAGTGGCAGATAGTTTTTGACTGAATATAATGCAGATTTAAAGGCCACTTTTTGACTTAAACTTTATGGTTAAATTTTGCATGCAAGCTACTATCCAGGTTATATCTCAAAAATTGTTTATGGTATTGACTAGAAAGTTTAGGAGTGTCTTCAGGGGCATCAGAAAACCAAGGAGCATAACTCTTGGACTGAATTTTATACAAATTATGGCCCTTTTCTAACTTGGATACTTGGTTAAAGTTTTGCTTGGTTAAAGTGTTATTATGCTTATGTCTCAGTAACTAGCCATGGGATTGATTTTAGCCTTCATAAACCTATTTAGGGGTATTAGACTATCAAGATATATCATTTTTGACTATTATAATGTACAGGGTATATGAAGGGCAGTAATTGAAATAGATTTCATTTGATTTACCAACAAGCATTTTTAATAGTCGAGCGTGCTGTCCTCTGACAGCTCTTGTTAAAATTTTGCTCTAATTTTTCCCAGTGGGTGAACGTGTTGTTGCAAACTTTTTATGTAGTAAGGATGAGCCCTAATGATGATTCAAGTTCAAATTTCAAGTTCAAATTTTGTAATTGATGGAAACATTTTTCAAACAGAAAAAACATATGCTACAAATAGCTATTCACAATTATCAATAAATACATAACATCTAACACATGATGATGATGATGATGATGATGATGATGATGATGGGTGTAATGATATGTGGCAAAATCATTCATAATCTGTGCCTTTCACAGATCAGTTATCAGTGACAGGTATAGGTTTGACAAAATCAGTCATCTTAAAATCTGTTTCAATTACAGCACTGGTTGGATCCAACAAAGGGCCTTAAAAAGCAAGTGAAAAGTAAGTACAGTTAGTTTAACTTTCTCATATCCAACACATGTTACATAGTTTTTGTTCAGTCCAAGGTTTTGGCATTGTATATAATTGAAACACTGGTACTTGGTCAGCATAGTCATGAGGGGTCAGTTCCAGGACTGGTTAATCCAACGTTTTGGTTTGAAACTGTGCCACATGTTACAGCATGATGATAGCAGTTTTCTTAAAACTCTAACTGTTACAGGTACACAGATCTCAGAATGACTCAATTACAGTTGATAGGTTGTAAAAAAACTTGTTTTTTTTATGCAAAGTGTGACAGCTTGTCTTTTCATGAAGAAATTTGTGAGCTCATGCCATCCTTACGTCTCTGTTGTGGGATGATTGTTTAAAACCACTCAGGTGTACCACACGTCTTAAAAAGGCAGAAGGAAAAAAACAAGCAAGGAGTTAACACAATATTGTGGAGTGATAACACTTAAGATTTTATCATAAAGCCATTGATTTTCCAGTCGGAAAGACAGTGATGACTAATATGGCATATGTTATCAAGGCCTTGGTGTGAAAAAAAGGGCTTCTACAGGGGACCAGCTGGAGTGTTGGGTGTGTTTGTGTGACACAGTGAGTGTGTGTGGGGGATGAATCCATGAAATACACAAAGTTTCCTTGGATCCTAAATTTATGGGGTATTTTCCTTCTTTTCATAGACAAAATAAGGAAGCTATTTCAATACTGAGGGGGAACCAGGGGTGCTTATTTCTGACTTGTCTCAGTTGGATCTCATTCCAAACCATCACAATATTATTCACTATTCAGAATTATTTCCATACACCCACCAGTGATTTTTTTTGGCTGATTTTACTGCCGAATAACGGCAGTTTCCCCTCGGCGAAAAGTGTCCATTTTTCCCCTAATTTGCACTAAATTTTCCCCTGTAAAACGATTTTTCAATCACAGAATTTACATGCTATCGGCCATTGCTATTCAAAAGAAAAGATGACCGGTGCGAATTTATCCTCTGTATATTAACTGTAATTAGCCGATAATCTGTCGAATATGCCGAACACACCTAACTGTGTACAACCGTTACACAAGCTGACAAGGTGAAGGTTACACAGACTGGTTATCGATTTTTTCTATCAACGCAGTGTAGCTGCAGGCGAATAAACACCGATAAACAGATAACCAGACTGGCTGTTTTATGTTAATGGCACGCGCCAGAAATGCGGTAAATTTAAAAATTCTGAGCCCGACACAGTGACTAAAAAAATCGAGTCCGTGATTTTTTGCCCCTATTCTATTTTATTATAGTATAGGGGCAAAATATCACAGAATCGATTTTTAAAAATTTATTTGAGAATTTCAAACTCCTGTGAAATACGAATGTATGGTATTATGGTATGTATCCGGGATTTAAACGCGTTTTTTTCGCGATCGTAGACGCTTGTCTGTACGTGTATTTTATTATAGTCAACCGCCCAGATGATTAATGATGTAATGTACGATGTCGCACAACTCAAAATTTTACACAAAACGCATCACGAAACAAGAAAGTCAGTAGAACTGACAGATGCTCCCCGAAGAACGTCATTGCTACAAATAAGACCTTGGTCAATGGATGGGAGGATGTAGGAACTGGGTCAAGCCGAAGATATGCGCATCTCCTCTTTGTAATAAAGCTTCACATAAAGTTTTGTTGAAATCAAGCTATTAGTTCCTGAGAAATAGCCCGGACAAGAATCATACTAGATATACCGTTTGCATAAAAGTCAAGGGGCCATAACTCTGTGAAAAATGGAGAAACCAGGTCACGCCGATGATATGCGTATCTACTCTTGGTAATAAAGCTTCACATAAAGTTTCGTTGAATTAAGCTTTTCCTGAGAAATAGCCCGCAAATCATGCAAATGACTATAGGCCGAAAAGTCAAGGGGCCATAACTCTTTGAAAAATTTAGGAACCGGGTCATGCTGACGATATGCGCATCTCCTCTTGGTAATAAAGCTTCCCATAAAGTTTCGTTGAATTCAAGCCGTTAGTTCCTGAGAAATAGCCCGGACAAGAATCATGCAATATGTACTATAGGCCCAAAAGTCAATGGGCCATAACTCTTTGAAAAATTTAGGAACCGAGTCATGCTGACGATATGCGCATCTCCTCTTGGTAATAAAGCTTCCCATAAAGTTTCGTTGAATTCAAGCCGTTAGTTCCTGAGAAATAGCCCGGACAAGAATCATGCAATATGTACTATAGGCCGAAAAGTCAATGGGCCATAACTCTTTAAAAATTTTAGGAACCGGGTCATGCTGACGATATGCGCGTCTCCTCTTGGTAATAAAGCTTCCCATAAAGTTTCGTTGAATTCAAGCCGTTAGTTCCTGAGAAATAGCCTGGACAAGAATCATGCAATATGTACTATAGGCCCAAAAGTCAATGGGCCATAACTCTTTGAAAAATTTAGGAACCGGGTCATGCTGACGATATGCGCATCTCCTCTTGGTAATAAAGCTTCCCATAAAGTTTCGTTGAATTCAAGCCATTAGTTCCTGAGAAATAGTCCGGACAAGGAAAGTGTGACGGACGGACGGACGGACGAAGCGGCGACTATATGCGTCACCTTCGGTGAGCATAAAAAAGTTTATCATCCCTCCCTAAAATTTCTTCATTTTTTAAGGCCAAAAGTTAAACCACCGTCGGATTCAACACCGGATTGTCAAAATCCTTCAACTGCTTCAAATTCTACTTCGAACACTGAAACATGTGAAAGTTTGTCTGCTGGGGTTGAATTATTACAATCTCCTTTCCTTAATTTACAAGTCCATGATGAGCAC
>CM037786.1:46906956-46956956 GCA_021229015.1 Solen grandis | reverse complement strand
TATGTTAAAGGAGTAGATGCAGTAGAAGGCGCCAATGTCCATGGTAACAAACATTGACTACGGATCTTAAGGTTGTGGGTTCAAACCCGTTTGGGTCAGGATTTTTCATGGCTTTTCCAGGTGCAAAGTACTTATCCATACCAGGAACTTTGAGAGGGATTTATGTAAGTTGTAAGAACTTGATTACCATTCAATGTAAAATAAATCAGTTTAAAAGTCAAAGCAGTGGGGTATTCATCATCATCAATGATAATTCAAGTTAAATACAATTTCATTGCCATTTACTTTGAACATCATGGTCGTCAGCTACACATCTGAGTTTTGATTACATGCTTGTGTTGAAATTGGGTTTTGACAAAAAAAGGAGCACATATTACAACAGAATTGTAGAGTTGTTTGTTTCAGATGGTATTAATTATGTTAACAAGGTATTGTTAGTGTAACGAAATCATGATAATAAAGTAGTTAATTGTCAGTAGAATTGGCTTGTTGCTTAAAATAGAACTTATAATGAAATCTACTTGCTATCTGTAAGGATTTTTTCATTGTAGATGAGTTATATTTTGCTGAGTACCATGAGTTGTTGATGGTTTCCCACTTGTGTGATGCCTCTATCATTAAAATTATTGTTAATTGCTATTTACAAAAGTGAAGGATATCTCGGGGAAAGAAAATTAACTCCTCTATTCTATTTTTTTTCCACAGAATAAATTTAAAATTAAACAATAAATTAAACAAGGGCTTGGAGCTAAAAACTATTGTAAATGCTTCTTTATTTTAATGTTGTTACCATAGTTTTTGTACCAAGACCTAGGAAATAGAAAAGTTGAGAGAAAACTCAGTTTAGTTTTGCAGGAAAACATCAGTGATAAGATTGGTAAAATTAATGTTGCACATTGAAAAATGTGTTAGTTATTAGTCCATAAATCACTGAACTGGTATCTCTACTTGGTTTTCTGCATTTATATTAAGTAAATGAAAAAAAGCTTTGAAATTAATTTTGTCTAAAACATCAAGTGTTTACCAAATAAGCATAATGAGTATGAAATATGCCATAGACAATTTTCTGACCTATCTGAAAATATACTTGCACAATGCAGTTATTTTCTAAATAGACAATGAAGGAAAATTGAAACTAGCCATGATAATTTTCTAAAACTTTGCATGATTATGGAAAATTACACTAGAAACAAATTTATGGGTAAAAAATTGGGGGTCACCATTCTACTTTTTGAGTTATCTGTCCCTAAAAGTGAATTTTTTAATTTTCCTTCTTTGTCTGTATAGAAAATAACTGCATTGTGCACACATGCTTTTAAGGACATAAATATGACCTATCAGAAATATATTAAAGAAATACATATATCATCCAAAATTTGTTGCAGATATGACTGTTGTGATCATTTGAAAATATTGTAGACAGATTACTTGTGTAAAATATATGACATATTTGCACATGCGACCAATCAGGTTTTTAAATTAACAACTTTAATTTATAAACATGACATTGTGACCAATCTGAAATTTGTGATAAACATGTGACCCATCTGAAATATGTGAACATCGTGTATCTTGCCTGAAATATGCAATAAACTCTGCGGGGCCTCCGTGGCCAAGAGGGTAAAGTCGCTGGCTTTAGCACTCATTCAGCCCCTCACCGCGTGGGTTCAAATCCCGTAATTGGCTGGACGTCGCTATATGTCTAAAATACTGTTGAAGCGACGGTAAACTCAAATAGTCATAGTCATAGTTTTGTTTAAACAATGCAGTTAACAAATAGCAAATTATGATACAGTTTGCAGTATGTAAATGTTGTTTGAATATTTCATATTGACATTGAATGTATATATAGGATGTAAACTTTATAAATGTGAAATATAGTTGTTGAACAGTTGGACAACAGTGAAACAAAAGCAGGTATTTACTGTTCTATTATTTAAACCTGTAACATGATTGAAAGTGGGTTTTTGTTTTAGATAAACTTAGAAGAGAATAAGGCTGTAAATATACAACCTTTATTGGCTAGGGAATTGTTTTGCTCATTAATAGGAAACTGGTATCGGTATAGACCTCATTAAGGACCTGAGAGAATCATCAGGCCTACAGTTTATTGTCAGCTACCTTCTGCAACAGTGTCGCTTAATGTGGTAAAGTTGTCTGATTGTGATTAATGATTGGTTATAGGGAATATTATTTAGGGGGTGTGGGGTACTTTTCTGTAGGGAGATCAGAGGCAGGGAATTGTTTTATTTCTGTGGATAATTCATTAGTAGATGTTATGGGTAAGCTTAGGATTAGATTGGGAGAGAGTTTGATGTAATTGCATCAATAGTTTGATGCTTGCTCTCATCTAGGGTATGAAGGACGTTGTGGTTCTGTGGTAACAAACATGACTGCAGATCCAAAGGTTGTGGGTTCAAATCAAAATGGGTTTGGAATTTAACATGGCTTTCCCAAATTCAAAATATTTATTCAACTCAGAAAATGTTGAGAGAGATTTATATACATTGCAAGAACTTGTTTCTTATTTGATGTAAAAATGAGTAAGTTTAAACTTTTAAAAGGGGTTTAATAGATTTGACTTAAGTTATTACCAAAATGCATTACTTTCTTAAGTTTTGATTTATCCTGGCATTCCATCCATCTTTATAATTAATCATATAAATTTAGTGTTGTTTGAAAGTGTTTTATAAATGAAACTATCTAAAAAAGGACCAAAATTTTTCTGTTCATCAAAACGCATGAAATACTTGATGATTTTGTTGCATTTATTTGAAATACAAAAAAAGAAAGAAATTGTTTAAAACGTTGAGTGTTTGTCACATGTAATGCATTTAGATATATACAATTTTCTACAGCTTCCATCATTTACACACTAGGTTTATTTTGAATATTTGTCAGAACTCAGAATTTAGGAAACTTTATGAGTTCAACATCTCTATATCTCAAATATTAGTTATGTGTTGTCAGATAGCATGCATGTTGGAAGTAGTTAACAGTATTTGCTCAATTTGATTTCCATTTTCAGATGTCGTGGGGCAATTACCAAGTGTATAAAGTCGAGCCTGGGCTGCACTTTCCAGGGTCCACGCAGTGCCCTTCAGAGCCATCTGTGGGAGTGTCACTACAGGGACCAGCAAGCAGGTAGGCTTACCACTGTATCCTTGTCCTTAACCCGTTACCTCATAAATATTCGGAAACAATGAATTTTTCTTTTGCTGTGCAGATTGTCATGCATTCTCTGTTTGCTCATACAATGTTGTCTAAGCTACAATATTGTATCAGCAAATAGAGATGACCAAATCGGAGCTGTCTGATCGGGATCTCCTCTGTTTGCCAATGCAGAAAACACATCTATAGGAGTAAAAGGAGTAACTCATACTAGGCAACCCAAAGTCTAGATTTTAAGTTGTATGAGGCTCTAATTTGGTTGTGTTTCAGATGTTTGTGATTAACAGTAAAAAAATTGCATTCATTCTTTGAAATCTGCAACACACTTTTCTACCATTTATTCTCCTACTCAATACCATAACAACCTGATGGACAATTCCAGTGTCTACAGATGTGTTCAAATTGATCATGACCTGTAGTCCATCCAATAGCTACACTAGGAGAATAGATAGTCAATGATTGAAAATATCCCAAAGCAATCATTAACCCAAATTTCAGTTGTTTCAGTAATTAAGGAATACATTTGGGGTTCAGAGTAGCAGACAATGCTAATATGGCAAAGTTTTTTTGTTTTTGTTTTTTTTTTTGTTTTTTTTTACTTCAGGCTGTCTCCAGTGATCCATCAAGTTGGCCAGTATATTGACCCTTTACTTGTCTTGATGTCTTGAGGCAATGTTCTCCCAGGTTTCCTCACACAGTATTGTAGCTCAGATTCTGCAATATGCACAGCAAAGAGATTGTTTCATATACCATTTAAAGTTTGGTAAATTTATTCATGTTTTTGTGATTAATAATATCAGATTCACTAGAAAAGGCTTTGCATTTTCTTTGGGAAATCTACTCATCAGAACAAGTCCTCCAATAATTGACCCCTTCTTTGTCATCTGTCGCCTAACAATGAAAAATATCAAGTTACTGTTGTGTTGGGTATTTGTTTGAATGAATTGATTAGAATTTAGGTATATAGTCCTTATGAGGGATGGTGCTATATCACAGGTAGAATAAGGTTCATCAGCTCTGCATTTCTGTATGATTTTCTATGATTTACCTCTTGATAAGAAAACAGTCAGTTTTCAGTTTGAGAGCTTGATATAAAACTATTGAACAGCTTCTTAATCTGTACATAGTTACTATAGTTTTGTACCAAGCCCTCAAATTACTATGGGCAGCATTTTCTGATCGAGTTTCTGAAAAAAAGGTAAAAACTGCTTCTTGCAATTAATAGTATAAAAACATTAAATGTCAACGATAATTAAAAACCAACACACCTTAAAAGTATATTTACCAACATTTTATAGAGCATTTTACACCTTAATTGTGTTAATTTGAAGTTAATTTTTTGTTACACGCAAATTCAAGAATTTAAAATGACAGCCCTTAGAAGTGTTAAACGTGATTTAATTAGGGTCCATTTATATAACAGATGGTAACAACACTGTTTTAAAGATGTAACAAAATAATTATTTCTCTGGAAAAGAAACTCGCAGTTAAGATGTCTTCTGACGCGAACAAACTAGAATGGAAGGACTTGAATGAAAAAAAAATACCAGAGTTTGCATTATGTACACAATAGCTTCAGCATTCAGGAGACTAGAGTTATTGTTTTGGCCATATTTTGAGTCGTGATTAATGGCCCTTGAATTATCAAAAAATGCCAGATATCATATTCTTTACCTTCTACCATTTGCATTAATGAAGCAGTGTTCATGAAGCTTAGAGACCATGTTTATGGCCAAGTTTAAATAGGGCTGATACTGCACTGCTAATTTGATTATGCTAAGTTATGCTAAGAGTTAAGGTTCCACACTATTTTACACTGCTGCATCTACATTTATTAAGACAATGTTCATTGCTTGATAATTAATGGTCCAGATTTATCATAGTTGATTTTCCACCATAGGTCTAATTAATGAAGAGACTATTTAAGAGTAGTAGATATCTCAAGTTGGCAAAATAGTGTTCTCTTGTTTTATGCAAGTTTATTGGTAAACAAGTGCAATTCACCTAATATCAGCTAAAGTCAGAGTGTTTGTCAACTGATATGTTTAATCATTCATGGCCAGATAAGACTATGAATAACACAGAGTTGTCTCTAGAGATGATGATCAGCCAGTATAGCTTCTAACCAGACATTAACACTCTAAGTCCAGAGTTGTTCTGTTACCCAGCAGCCAACAGAAGAGACCTAAATAATCCATCATAGTTTCAAAGGTACACCATTGGGGGATAGAGTGGCATGTTTACTGCTGCTGATTGCATACTCTGGGAATGAAAACCCTGTGTCATTTCTTCTCTTGTAGTACTTAAAACTTAATTGAATGAGTCACTTTAAAGGTACTCTCTTGTTGGTTTTACTTTATTGCATGATTTTTTTAATTATATTCTGGAATTTTGTATTGTATATTATGAAACATTACATAGTAGGAAAGCAGTCACTACTACTATTGTCATTTGCTTATAATATAACATCAAAGAATTTTTGGATGAGTTTGATGCAAAATTAACTTGATTCTCTCAGTTGTCCCAGGAAACCTAACCTTTAAAAGAAACAGGCTTTCAAAGTTGACATTTATAACTCAAAATGTTAACAAACATTTAATGGCTTCTAACAGTATTAAAACAATAGTATTTTTATGAGTGGTTATTCATGAAGTTAATTGATAAACTGACATTTTCAGAGTATTATTCAGTGCCAGAATATGTAAACTCTATGCATGAAGAATTTTTTAAAATGTAAACAAGAACATTTTATAACACAAGATTACAATCTAGTAACAGATGGAATAGGTACAAAATGATTATTTATCATTAAAAAAAGGTTTCATAGTGTTTTTGAAATAAACATTTATTTTGAATAGCAATCTTGGTTAAAATCTAAGCAGATATCTTCTTCGCTATCAGTGGAAGAAGGTATTTCTTTTGGCTTTTATAGTCATCAAAATAACTCCTTGGATATAGTGAGTAAGACACAAAGTAAATTTACTTTGAAGTCACCAGGATTGCTCATTATTATATGAAAAATGATATATTGGTATGTCAGCATGGGAGTCCAGTTCTTGGCAAGGAAAACATTTCTTTTGGTCGAGTGACACCAGGAGTTTATTGAAAAATGATGAATGAGTTTGTCCCATGCCAGATCTCGTAGAGCTTGGAACAAGTCAAGAAAAATGCCAGAATGTATATTAATAAAGTATATTCTATATCCAGGATTGATAGATATTGGTTTAGGAAGAAAAGAAAGTGAAAAATAAAAGGAAATGGAAATGCCTCCATATTGTCTTTTTAATTACATGTTGCAGACTAATATACTATCAAATCACAAAGGTTTAGTAATATGAACTTTAATTGAAAGATGAGCCACTTGAAATTTATTATATACGAAAGAATGGATATCATAATTAAGTCATTAAACTGGTATGACATAGTAAGTTAAAAAATTAGTATTCATTTTAACTTTATACAATTAAAGACAATTGCTATTTAAATATGATGATGGTATTGGAACAGTAACCCAGAGTTTATTTATGATGATATTGACAGATACTGTTTTGTGATAATAGTTACCTCTTTTCTACTAAACAACAATTTTAGCATTGACAGATGTATACATAAGACCAAAAAGAAAAATACTTCCATTTTTGGTCGCCAGACTGACCTCTTTTTGTTTTACAACCAACCCTAAAGTTTGTTTTACCTTTCCGCCTTTAAGAAATCTTTCCCCCTTTTTTAGCTCACCTAACTTCCAACTTTGAAAATCTTCTTCTGCAAAACTGCAAGGCCTAGAGCTTAGATATTTGGTGTGTGTCTAGTGGATCTCTACCAAGTTTGTTCAAATCATGGCCCTGTGGTCAAAATTGGCCCCACCCCAGGGGTCACTTGATTTTACATAGGCTTATATAGAAAAAAAACTAGAAAAATCCTCTTCTCAGAAACCACAAGGCCTGGAGTTAAGATATTTTGTGTGTAACATGGTCTTATGAGTATCTACCAGATTTGTTCAAATTATGGCCCTGGGGTCAAAATTGGCCCCGCCCCAGGAGTCACTTGATTTTACTAGGCTAAAATAGGAAAATCTAGAAAAATCTTCTTCTCAGAAACCACAAGGCCTGAAGTTTAGATATTTGGTGTGTAACAATGCCTTATGGACATCTACCAAGTTTGTTCAAATCATGTCCCTGGGTTCAAAACTGGCCCCACCCAAGGGGTCACTTGATTTTACATAGGCTTATTTAAAAAAAAACTAGAAAAATCTTCTTGTCAGAAACCACAAGGCTTGGGGTTTAGATATTTGGTGTGTTACATGGCCTTATAGATAACTACCAAGTTTGTTCAAATTGTGGCTCTTGGGTCAGAATTGGCCCTGTCCCAGGGGTGATTTGATTTTACATAGACTTATATCGGGGAGTCTTTAAAAGATCTTCTTGTCAGAAACCATGATCATGGGTTTAGATATTTGGTATGTAACATGGCCTTGTAGACCAGAACCAAGTTTTCAAATCATGGCTCTTAGGTCAAAATTGGTCCCACCCTAGGTGTCACTTGATTTTATAGCTATAACCATCAAAATTTGGACCACAGGTTCAGTTTTTGTGTGGAATTACAATTATTTTGCTGTGCTTCTGCATGGATATTGTATTCAGTATGACTGTGTTATAAAAGGTAATGAAGGCAATATTTCCCAGGTGAGCGATTCAGGGCCATCATGGCCCTCTTGTTTACCTTTCATTTTATGTAAAAAAAACAACAAAAAAAAATCCCGACAGAACTATTGGTAAAAAAAAAAATAATAATAAAATCCCGACAGAACTATTGGGGGTTGGGGGGGGGGGGGGGAGTGATATAGGGCCATGATGGCCCTCTTGTTTATTGTATACTTAAGGAATTTTTATTATTGTCATTATTATTGAAGACATAAATGGAGAATCAACAATGTTAATGGAAAAAGTGACCTTTACAGCTGTAACATTGATGGCAAAATTGATGTATGGAAATATTTTCTTGATTTAGTTTTGCTCCATCATGAATAGGCATTATATGTGAATAATGATGAGGATTTATTCCCAACAGGATATCCTGGTATGTTCAAAAGAGTTTCCTCATGCAATAAACAGAAAAGTCATCAAAGGATATTGAAGTTGTCACTGTTAATTTTCACAGTCTGTATACATAATTGATAGAATTGTTTTATCTCTCTTTCTGGTTAAATAAACTGTTTGTCTCATTCTGTTAGATTTTCACAGCCAAAGCAGAAACTAGTTATTGAATTTCTTTTTAATTGATAATCAAAGCATGTGACTGAAGGGCAATATTACAGTGGTCTGAACTAGAAGAAACAGTCAGAGTGTGAATTTATCATCAAGTCTATACATATGTTGAACTATATTGCTTTTCAATGTTGATATAAATTAGCAGCGGGTGTTTTGTTCAGATGAACACTCAAATTTACTGTAAAGTCATTTATTTTCTTGGGACACTTATTTTCATGGAATTCATGGAGGGTTTCATGTATGAATATTAATCCCCATGAAAAACATTCTTTATATAAAAATAGAACTCATTTTTTTTTAACTTGAATCTGCAAATAACTGTACCAACAAATTTCCCTTAAGTACATAATAATGTATATTAATGATTTTATAGTATAAGGAAAATAACATTCTGTCCTAGACAGAGATATATAGAACCTAATATCTGCTTATCTGTTTTACATTGATTAGGAAACAAGTTCTTGTAACTTATGCTAATTAATCTCAATGATTCTATGTTTCAACTGCTAGTATTTGGAGGCAATAAATTGTGTTTGTCCCTAACCTTCTGATGGACAAGCAGTACATTACCTCAAGACCACCCTGCCCTTATTTAGATGGTTTCTTACAAAAAGTTTCAATATGTCCAAACATCAAGAGTTTTAGAGACCATGGGTTTATATATAGTCTGTGATATATGGTTATTTGACAGGGTTCAACAGAGTGGTGATAGTTGCCAAAGCTTGTGTTGTATCAAACTGAGAATCCAATATTTACAGTGGAGATGGATAAATATTGGATATTATTCTTTTGCAGTCATTTGTTATGAAACTTAATGTCGAAAAAAAAAAGATTATATTTTAAATGTATAATGTTAGCCTTGTTGCAAATAAGACTTTAACATGATACATGTTTTTATAGACCCACTCCACAAGGTGAAGTGAAGGCTTATAATCTTGTTATGTCAATTATCCTGTCCTCTTTTCAAAAAGTTTTGATTTGTTTAAAATCATATATTGTTGAGTCTCGGTGATGCAGGAGGGTTATAAAATCACCTTTGATGATAGCTTAAGTTTTTGGTAAATTTTTAGCAATCAGAGAATAGGATGAGTTGAGGTTTTACTGGAAATACAAATCTCATCTCTTAAATCAAGTAATTTGCATCTTTGATAAACGGTGAAGGAAGATGAATATTGTATCTGCATTATGCCTCCTGGGAGGACATTTAGTGTCAACATTAACATTTTATTCTGTTTGATATTTTTCAGGGAAGAACCCAATTCTCAACGGGGAGGTCTCAACTATTGAGATTCAGAGAGAACAGCCTGACCTAGGGATCTCCATTGTGGGTGGATGTGACACACCACTGGTAGGTGGTATTGATAATGATTGTGTACAGCTTAACCCTTTCCCTCATATATACTCATTTTGACGCCCTCAATAGGTATCACATAAAGCCTGATCTGCAGAAAACCACAGTTAAACCTTACCAAATTTAATTACAAAATACTCATTTCCAGACCACTGAAGAGCAGCGAACAGCATAAAACCTGATCAGCCTGCGAGTTACTCGCAGGCTGATCTGGTTTTATGCTGTTCGCATAGGTCTTTTCATGGTGTCCTCTATGAGGGAAAGGGTTAAGTATTATATCAACAATTTATACAAGTTACTCATAAAACTTGGATGTAATGTTTATGGGGACAGTATCTCAAATGAGATTGATTTTCAGCTAAATTCATTCAGCAGAGCCTTAGTTATTGCTCTTTGTAAAATAAAAATGCTAAAATAAGCCTTGTTCATCCTTTTACTTACTTAAGCATGAACATATCTTCATGAAACTTACATAAAATGTTTATTGGGACAATATTTCTGATTGTCAGTGAAATCCATCCAGCTGAACTGGAGTTATTCAGTGTTTCTTCCAGCACTGATTATCAGGGGATCATAGTTGACCCCCTGTATCAGAATTTGGGGGTCATTTGAAATTTTAGAGGGTCATACCCTTAAGCAGAGATCGGGAAAGAATTTTCATCAATATGATAATGGCCCTTTCTGAGGCAAAATCAATGTGACATTATCAAAATCATATGTGACATTTTATGAAATAACTTCAGCTTGCTTTTTAAAGTGACCCTAAGTCTTAAGTGCATACTAATAACAACAAACTCAAACCATCATAAAATTAAAACTTTTTAGTAAAGAGGTGAAATGACAAAATAATATTTTAATTGAAAAGTTGCAGAACAACATGTATAATCACTTAAAACTGACCGTCACAGGAAAAAAATAAAATAAAAAAGATAAAAATTAAAAACCTTACGTCTAGAAACCAAACAATGGCCAATCTTACATAACAATCCACATTCATCACTGTATTAGTACATGACTGCTAGTATATTTCTATTTTTTCTCTGTGCTTTTGTCATTTTAAAAAAAGTCGGGCAAAACAATTTATTGAGGGCAAGCAATTAACCTTATGCGATTTTTGCATCATTATTTCTGGAACCAATCATAAATAGACAATAAGTTTCTTGTCAGTAGAAAATGTTCTTCCTAGTTTCGTTTTGGACAATACTGTCCTGTTTGGGTATCATTTTTTGTGTACTTCAAATACATGTACAGTACCCATTGGAAAGGGACTTGAAAATAAAAAGAAATAAATACAAGGCTTCAACATTTCAAGAATATTACTCAATCTATTGGCTATTATAAACATCAAGTTAACAATGAAATTGAAAGAAGATAATATTTGGTAAAAGGTGCATTACATCTGGCTTGCAGAAGCAGAAGAACATTTGTCACATGTAAAGGCAAAGCACCCAGTACCAATGCCTTGATAAAAATCAATACTGCGTATCCCTCTCGAATTCTTCCGTGAAAAAGTATTTGATTGGTTGATACACCAATGCCTCAGTGAATCAATAATATTCATCCCTCTCTACAATTTGTTGTAATTAGCAACGGAATTCCCCTCTTTTGGGCTCGGACTATATATGCTTTATTGGGTGAGACCGAAAAATCGGAATGCAACCGGAGCACATCCAATGCAAAAACAAAAAACAACAACAAAAAACAACAACAACAACAACAAAAAAAACGCTGTGACATTTTGATTTTTAATGTGACTATTGGGCACGGCGCATGTCTTTCTCAACCAGTGATGCTGCACAACAAGATTCTTACATCTTTCCCAGTCTTTTAAAGTTTCAATGTGATGAATAAAAACCTGCGTCACGGAAAAGGCACAGACCAAATTTCATTGCATCAATGTCGAAAAAAGAGTGTCAAAAACGCGCTCTGGAAGAAACACTGGTTATTGCCCTTTGTAATTTGAAAAAAAACATAATTTCTTTCATCTTTTATATCTCTGGGAACTGTAATGGTACTTTAGAGAAACTAAGAACAGTTCTTCTCCAACATTAAAGAAGGTAAGGTGAGGTCAAGGTCACTGTCACTAAAATAGAAAACTGAAATTGTTAGCTGTATGCAATGATGGGAATTTGGACAAGACAATGCAAGGTCTATTAGTGAAAGTTAAATTCATTCAAGAAAACCACTGTGAAATGACCTTGTAAATTTGGAATCTGCGTAGTTATCTCACTCCAGTACAAACACCTCATAAGGCCATGTGTTGCTCTCTCAAAGCCTTTAAGATCCAGTGTACTACTTGGAAACAACAGCTATGGAAAAAGATGTATGACAATGTATAAATCTTTGGAAAGGCTGCAAGCTAGATAACTGTATGGCTTCTATCCTACTGTTTCCACGTCCATATTCCCCATATAAATGCTAATCAAAGAACAATTTTGTGTCTCAGTCTGACCATGGATTGCTCC
Organism: Solen grandis; assembly: GCA_021229015.1. Taxonomy (NCBI): domain Eukaryota; kingdom Metazoa; phylum Mollusca; class Bivalvia; order Adapedonta; family Solenidae; genus Solen; species Solen grandis. The sequence continues at coordinate 46,944,702 of CM037786.1, read as the reverse complement.
AGCAGTGGTAATGGTATGATTTGCATTTCCACTGGTATCAATAACAACGCATGAGACGTACAGACTGGCTGTAAATGGAGACCTTTCAATTGTTGAGATATACATATGGACATTTTCTGCAGGAGTGTTTTTTGGGCCGTTATTGTCATTTGATTTGTAAGAAATGTCTCAGAGTTAAAATCTGTCTGGCTGAGCTTAAATATTGAAGACCACAGACTTCACAGATTGGTACAATAAAAACAATTTATTTCTCTCTTGATTTCTATGAAAATAAGCTTAGAGTGTGTTTTCTTATGTAGCCAGTTATTACAGTTTTTGTAAACTCTCTGGAAGAGTTGTTTAACAAAACAAACCAAGAATAAGAATGACATTGCCACTGCCTCCCCTTCCTCAGTATTCTGTATTTTTTCTATTTTTAGTCAGATTATTTCCTCTCATAGGAGATAATGTTATCTCCTCACTGTTGAAGATCTGATTTGTGTCTTTTCACCAAAATCATGGAATAAATCAGCATATTTGCCCTGGACCAAAGGAAATGTCAGCCAAAAAGTAATCTGTCACTTTTTTAGACACTACATTAGCGCCTGTAGTTGTGTTGAGTTGTGTAGTTCAATATCTGCAGTGAGCAACAGTCTGTTTCTCAGGAGTCTCTAACATGCCAGGTCGCCTTGACATATGTCAAGGACTCCGATCAAAGAACCGATTTGGTGATTTTTCGGTAACGTTTGTACAAGTAAAACGATTCAGCGTGTTAACACCACAGCTAAAGTGTTTGCTTTGTTGTCTGTGATAAAACATGGCATGATTATTGGGAAATTATACTAATCTACAATGTGTTGTTGTGTCAGAGATGCATACAACACAAGAAAGCTTGTGGAGCATTCACAATTGTTGCTTGTTGGCTCATACCCCATTTCTTTAAGTATACAGTGCACATTAAAAAAAAGTAATGTTTAAATGTTTAATTGAAATATTATTGACATAGTTAACATTTGTCATGTTCTCACTTGTCATCCCACATATACATGTTTTCCTATACAAACCTTCATTTAACGTAAGACCTAAAAAGTAAGTGAAAAAGTCGCAACATTCCAGTGATACCTCTCCATGAAAAGCTTAATCAGCTAAATAATACAGTCATCTGCAGTGCATTCTGTAACCGCTAAAGGTCACTCACGTTTTATAACATTACATGTTTGTTCTCTGCTCACATTTTATACACTACAATATAAGAGGGGTGCAAATGATTGTCTTTGTAACTTAAAGAAGGGCAGGATGGAATTGTGTGGCACTCATGAACTTTCACCTTCGTTACCTAGGTTTTCGTTCTTAAAAAGGTGCTCTAGTTTTCTTTCTTATACATGGTACTGAACCTTACAAATGTTGCTACAGTGCATATCAATGTCTAGATTCCAAATGTGGACCTTGTTTTACCCTTTACCTTATGAATATTCATGTATAAATCAATGATGATTATTAATTTGCTGAGCTTCAAATGGTATATGAAATAATGATTTTTCTTTGCTGTGCAAACCGTGTAAAATCTGAACTAGAACATTGTATTAGCAAAAAAACCTGATCAGATTGCTTATTATGACAGCTCCTTAAAGGAGCTGTCTGATCTAGGTCTGCTTTGATTGCTATGGTGTCAAAAACACTTCTATATGAGGCAAAAGATAAATTTATAAGTTGGCAATAGGAAAGGTTTAAGTTTCACAAATGGTGAAATAACAGCGAATGTTTTACATGAACTTAAAACAAACAAATGCATGCTTATAAGGGAGAAATTCATGTTACTCACAAAGAAACAACAAAACTAATTTTGATGTAAAGCATCAAAGATGCCGTGCACTTTTTTGAAGCATGACTTAAATGAAGCAAAGCCATTTCAGAATATTTTAATATCTTTACAGACAGTGGGTCTAAATATTTCCTTAAGGCAATGCTACAAGCAAGAAAATATCTTCAGCTGTAGGCCTTGTGGTTCAGAGATCTAAACAAGTGTTAATTGAGGATGATGTTTATCAGGGCAAAAACAATATGTTAGTTTCTTTTTTTGTATGAAATAAAAAAACATTTTTTAAAGAAATTGTTAAAATTCATGTTAGGAAGCCTTGTAGCCATCTTACAGAAGGTTCGTGGTTCTATAAGTACTGTGAGCTGTGTCTTCATCCTCCTATTAGTACATCCCTGCTGTACAGGAAGCTATATAATATAGGGGACTATATAGGAAGCATACTTGTCCTGTCCCGTTAGGTCAGTCCTACACTCACATTACATGAAGTTTGGTAACTGTTGTTGATCGTTTCTATATACTTTGCATACTTTTTCTATGATAAACAATCAGCAGACAAGGGCACAGTCAAAGATATATGTATGCAGTGGTTTTAATCACCTTCAGTGATAGCTCTTGTTTAAGCTTGAAACTCAGCTGCTGTATGTCTGAGATACTGTAATACAACAGTACTATCAGTAACAACAAAAAATGAAGGATTGGAAAGGAGTCTTTATTAACTAGAGGATCATCATGTGGGAGTCTGTTAATATTAACTCTTTACTTCATATAGACTCATTTTAACGCATTGGCAAACAGAGCAGACCCAGATCAGACAGCTCCTATTTGCTTATATAACATTGTAGCTAAGTTTCTAAGTCTTGGCAAAAAGATTCAGATTCATGTATGTTCATCAAGTCATGAATGTGTACATGAATATTCATGAGGTTAAGGGTTAACCCTTTCCCTCATAAAGGAAACCATGAAAAGACCTATGCGAACAACATAAAACCAGATCAGCCTGTGAGTAACTCCTCAGTGGTCTGGAAATGAGGACTTTATAATAAAATTTGGTAAGGTTTAACTGTGGCTTTCTGCAGATCAGGCTTTATGTGGTACCTATTGAGTGCGTCAAAATGAGTCTGTATGAGGGAAAGGGTTAAACTGTACACAGTTCCAAGTTGGAATATTTTCCAATTTTTTTTTTAATTTTAAACCATTTGATTATAGAGGTACAGATGAAAACTTAATAAGCCTACAAGTTGCATAAAATATTGCAGAGTTCAAATATGTTTTTGGAGATTGATTAAAAGACAAGACACTTAACCAATTTACAGTTTATTTCCAAATACTTCTAGATGTCATATAAATTTATACATGAATATTCGTGAGTAAAGGGTTAAGACAGATAGTTTTGTAGATCAGGGAATCCATGGATGAAATCAAAGATGATCCAGCTCTCAAATTACATTTGAATTAGGCCCAGAGAGATCAGATAGATGGTACAGTGTCCTAGACTTTTTCTGGACATGAATTATAGCCTTCAGAAGTGAGATGAAATCCATAATACAACTTAGCAATTACAGAAAGAAGATTGCCACAGAGAGTGAACAGACATGTAATCAACCTGATGCCAGTATGTAATGGAAGAGAGGTGTAATTCATGTCTTATCAAAACATTGAAAAACATCTCTGGTACTGGGAGGCAATCATTTAACTGAAAAAGAAATAGCACTGTGTATAATGTTTTAGATATAGTACTTTGAAGAATGTTAAAAAAAAAATTTACAGAATGTACAAAATATCTTTTATGACCCCACCATTTATGGCAAGGAGGCTTACATTATTACCTTTGCTTCTACGTAGTGTGTCTTTTAACTAGGCTGATCTAAGGAAAAATGTAGTGGTAAGACAAACAGATGAAACTACAAAATATAATTCAAGCAGTCAAATTCATTTGCATGTATATAATACTCTGTATACTGTATATGCTCACATTGCAGTTTATTGTATCCCTGCATAATAGAAGTGTGTGTGGGGGGGGGGGGTATATAGGAATCATGCTCACGTTTCTCGTCTCATCACATTCTTAACACTCAGATTACACGAAGATATGGTGGGACATGCAGAGGTATTCATCACTTTTAGTGATAGTTCTAGTTTAAGCATGGGTATGGATGGGTTAATTGGCATCTTTTTTCATCTCTTTTCATTGGAGAAGTCAGATAAGTGATATACATGTATTTTACAATGCACTTCCATAAGCACACAGTATTGGTAGAACCTAGGCTTAATGATGGTACAGTTCAAGTTGGAAATATTTTAGCTTCATGATTTTAGCATCGTACTACATTCCTGTATTTCCCTTTAAGTTGGAAATATTTTAGCTTCATGATTTTAGCATCCTACTACATTCCTGCATTTCCTTTCAGTAGGTTTGTAGATGCTGCAGTGCTTTCGTTTGTAGAAATCTTACAGTTTTGGAGCAGAGTGTATAAGCACTTACAGTACTTTGATTTTCAATAATTAGTATTATTACCTTAAAATATATTGTAGATAGGACAAATATTGTTATGTATTTTGATTATATTTAGAAAACTTATAACTGATAATGATAAGCATTTCATTTATAGATCAACATTGCATCTTTTATGTTTCATGTAATTACATATTACATGTGTTAACATATTGTCAACAAGGGTCATTGACCTTCTGAATTGAGAAATATATTGGAGCATATCATAACTTCAGACTCCACCCACTTCATACAGCCCCAATGAATACATACCGTACCCCAATGAACCATCAAAATATGTAATATAATTATTTCCTAAATGTATCTGCACTGTATCAGTTGAAATTGAATCTCTCCTATCATGCATAGGACTTAAAATTGATATGAACATTTAGGTTTTGTATATTTCAGGCATGTGTGGTAGTACAAGAAGTGTTTGCAGATGGAGTGGTTGCCAGGGATGGACGATTGCAGCCTGGCGACCAGATCCTGGAGGTAAGTGTAGTGTTGGCTGATGGCATCTGTAGTACATGAATTAGAACCAGTCTAGTATTGTCAGTAAATCATTCCTTCACACACAAACACATAATACACATGTTTACATACAATATGTTTCAAATAGCTTGACAAGACTAAGAAAAACCTGAATCTTTGGTTTTTAGCATAACTGCTGAGCACTGCGCTATTGTGGCAGGTCAACGGCTATTTTTGTCTGTCATTTGACAGGTCCCACAAATGACATTTTCTCCTTAACAATCAGGCCAAATTTAGTAAAATTCTTTCTGAGATGTTCCATGGGTGGTATCCTTTAAGGGTTGTTAAAACAAAATTTAAAACAAGGTTCCTTTAGCATCAGTGAGCAACTGCCTATTTCACCCACTTGTTTTAAATGGAGTGTTATAAAAAGAATAAGAAAACATTGTTTTAGATATGCTTTATAGATTTTCTATAGCAAGATTTTTTCTAAGCTTTAGTAGTTCAAATTTAAAGCAAAAGTTTTGAGAAGAAAGAAACTGCTAGAATGATTTACACAGATTTCTCTGAAATAGACTTATTCATGTTTTCGACAAAAAAAAAATCATCTGTATAGCAAGATATTTCTTTCAATTTATCACAGAATCTGCCCTGAAGTACTTATCTATTTGTTCTGCCAGATCAGTGTGGTACTGTTTCCCCGATAGGTTGATAGGCACTAAACAAATAATTGATCGGTTGCACTTCTGTAATTCACTTTCCCCAAAAGACCAATTTCAAGTGAAGTAATTTTCCTTACTGCAAATATAGCAAAATGCAATGTTAAATGAAATTTTGAATCGGAAATAGATGGTTGTGTTAGTGGATATTGTCGCAATTGCCTGTCACATACAGAAGCAGCAAGTATTTGCAAGGAAAATTTCTTTCTTCAAGGGCATCGAAATATATATGTGTGGGTTCCTCAACAGTGGCTGCTAATGGAGGGAATCAAGTGGAAAACTCAAGTTTATCAGTCAGGCTGAATCAATAATAATTAATCTGGGCTTAATCAGGACTTAAAAGGACGAAAAGACCTATGCGAACAGCATAAAACCAGATCAGCCTGCGAGTAACTCGCAGGCTGATCAGGTTTTATGCTGTTCGCTGCTCCTCAGTGGTCTGGAAATGAGGATTTTGTAATTAAATTTGGTAAGGTTTAACTGTGGTTTTCTGCAGATCAGGCTTTATGTGGTACCTATTGAGTGCGTCAAAATGAGTCTATATGAGGGAAAGGGTTAAGAGAGCAGACCTAAACCAGACAGTTCCCTGTATCTGGCACGAGTTGTTCAGGCAAAAAACTGCTTCAATATATGTTTACATTTTCTTTGTGGTCTGTTCAACGATTTTAATGACAATACTGTTTTCAAGATGGTGTCTTACATAGACAACATCAATCTTTCGTTTGCAGAAATATCATTCTGCAAGATTTAGCAGATGATCCATGCATATAGCCAACATAAATTGTCCAACCTCCAAACAGAAACAACAAACAACATAGAAATCAACAGAAAACTATATTATATCTTTTTGAATTTTTAGCTCACCTGAGCACGTGTGCTCAGGATGAGCTTTTAGGATCGATGAATGTCGTCCGTCCGTCCGTCCGTCGTCCACAATTTGTTCGTTTGCACTCTAGCATCTTCATTTTATGAGCAATTATCTTCAAACTTTAAAACAATGTTTATGACCATAAAATCTCGACCAAGTTCGATTATGGCTGATATCGGAACATTAGGTCAGGAGTTATGCCCCTTTTAAAATTCAAAAAAGCCAGATTTCACATTGTTTGCACTCTAGCATCTTCATTTCATGAGCAATTATCTTAAAACTTTAAATCAATGTTTATGACCATAAAATCTCGGCCAAGTTCGATTATGGCTGATATCGGAACATTAGCTCAGGAGTTATGCCCCTTTTAATATTAAAAAAAGCCAGATTTCACATTGTTTGCACTCTAGCATCTTCATTTCATGAGCAATTATCTTCAAACTTTATATCAATGTTTATAACCATAAAATCACGACCAAGTTCGATTGTGGCTGATATCGTACCATTAGGTCAAGAGTTATGCCCCTTTTAATATTCAAAAAATGCCATATTTCAAGTTGTTTACACTCTAGCATCTTCATCTTTTGAGCAATCGTCTTCAAACTTTATGGCAATGCTTATGACCATAAGGTTTCGATTGAGTTCGATTATGGCTGACATTCATCAATTAGGTCAGGAGTTATGCCCCTTTTAATATTCAAAAAATGCCATATTTCACATTGTTTACACTCTAGCATCTTCATCTTTTGAGCAATCATCTTCAAACTTTATGGCAATGCTTATGACCATAAGGTCTCGATTGAGTTTAATTATTAGGGCCCTTTTAATATAAAAAATGCCAATCACTTGTTTACACTCTAGCATCTTCATCTTTTGAGCAATCATCTTCAAACTTTATGACAATGCTTATGACCATAAGGTCTCGATTGAGTTCGATTATGGCTGAGATCCGTCAATTTGGTCAGGAGTTATGCCCCTTTTAATATAAAAAAAGTTTTTTTCTAGCATCTTCCTTTTTTAATCATCTTCAAACTTTATGACATTGTTAATGACCATAATGTCTCGATTGAGTTCAATTGTGGCTGAGATGGGTCATTTAGGTCAGGAGTTATGCCCCTTTTAATACAAAAAATGCAAGATTTCACTTTGTTTATTCTGTACCAACTTCATTTTTTTAACAATCATTTTTAAACTTTAAGACAATGTTTATGCCCATAATCTCACAATCGGGTTCAATTATAACTGATATTGACTTGTAAATTTAGGAGTTATGCCCATTTCACCATAAAAAAAGCCAGATTTCACTTTTACACTCAAGCATCTTTATTTCTTAAGCAATCATCTTTCTCAGGTGAGCGACCAAGGGCCATCTTGGCCCTCTTGTTTTGTCTAAGCGACACACCTTCTGGTCTTCCTTTTTTGCTCATAAATGTTGTAGCTTTGATTCTACTCTTGTCTACACAGCAAAGAAATATGCATTGTTTCATATGCCATTTTCCAGTAAATATAAATTCATCTTTTTTGTTCCCCTCCATTTTGTTATGCCTAGCAGCCTTACAATTTTTATGTACCTGCTTATATAAATTACTGAAAGCAAGGATATCTTTAATATTGAATTAACTCTTTCATTCCACCATAGGAGCTATTTGATCAGGAACTTGTTGGCTCAAACAAAATTGAAGCTCAGATTCTACACAGTCTGCAAAGCAAAGAAAAATCCACTGTTGTATATATAATTTTAAGTTCTCTTAATATTCATGGAATTGTAACTTTATACATGAATGTTCACGAAGTAAAGGGTTTATACAGGTCAGATAAGTTGTTGTTGTTGTATTGGGGTTTACCGTCACTGCGATAGTATTTCAATCATATAGCGATGTCCAGCTAATTACAGGTGGAGGAAGACCCCGAGTACACAGAGGTACTCGGGTAGAACCACTGACCTACCGCAAGCCAGCTGGAAGGCCTCCTCACATGAAAAATCCATAACACTACCGGGATTCGAACCCAAAGCGGTGAGGGGCTGAGAGATTTGTAGTCCACGACTGTAATCACTTGGCCACAGCGGCCCCGGTCAGATAAGTAACATCCCACTAAGAGTAATTGGTTTGGTCACTTATCTTTACACTGTCATGTTTCATGTTGTAGTGTGCTTCACTAAAGGTCCAAAAGCGTTACAATCATTGATTTTATCGGCCAAATGTTTGCTGTGCTTTATCAAGCATGAACAAGACAAGATACTGATAATTAGTTCATGTTTATATCTGATATCCCTTATCATAGTTGTTCAATATAACCAATCAGTCGCTTGCTGCTCGAATTGTCAAAATAAATCACTCAACTTGTTTGCCACTCGCATGGCTTCACATTGGAGTTGTTTCTGCAGCAGTACCGTCATGCTCGGATGGTTTTGAGATTCTGCCCGATTTGTGGCTACGGAAGAGGGTGCTTGGTTCCAGGACACAATTGTCTGATATCGACACCAGCCTCAATAATTCCAGAACGGGTAACGGAACTTATCATAATGGCTTTGAATTACAGTGAATATTGGGGAAATATTAGTTATAGAACAATTCAAAATTTATTTACGTTGAACTCATATCTTAGATATTTGATCACTAGATCTGGAGGGTTAAAGTTTATTATTACTTTGACTTTCTTTTTCATAGTTTTGTGTGAAATAGTGAGAAATATTTATGAATGACCAGCATTTTATCATTTCACTTAAACTTTATGGGTCCTGTAGTCAGTATGTTAGCTGGGAATTAGTAAGTTGATTCTCTGTTATTTAGCTTATTCTAAGCCCCTTTCAACTGTACCTAGGTTGGACCAGTACTTACTGCATGGGTACTTTCTCAAGACTCAAACCCCTTTTGCTCCCTTGCACTATAGCTACTGAACATGATTGTATTTTCAAGAATAAGGGCCATACCTAATCTCAGATATTACACTATGAAACACTCTGTAAAGGAATTCAAACTTTTTCCTTTCTTTGTTTTACTCCAATGAAATTTTAAATGAAGGTTGACTCATTTCATTCATAATTGATGCTTTAAAAGGGGGGTCTCTTTTCCTCTTTATTAAAAGTAGCATTTCAATCATTTCCCCCCTGACTGTTTTTTTCCTTTCAAACAGCAAAAATCCATTTATTTCCAGACGCTACTGAATTTAAATTTATAATGAAACTAAAGAAATTCTCCTTTGTCTCAAGAGCTTTTTTCTTGTCATGATACAGCCCATGTTGGGGTTTTTGAGTGATGGCTACTCATCTTGTTTGTAAAACAGCTTTAATTTAGTTTAATTTACTTCTAAATTATTGATAATGTTATAATGATGTTAGGATGTGTGTGACATGATTTATATGTGCAACATCTAAAGAACAACAAAGTAATGATCCCTGAATTGACAAAAAAAAATATCTTGTAATGCAAACTTCTTCGACATTACTGCACCGATACAGTGCAAATTTTGCATCTGCATTAATGATGATGTGTAAATGTGTTTGACTGAATTTTTATGCACCTCTTTTAACCCTTTCCCTCATATAGACTCATTTTGACGCACTCAGTAGGTACCACATAAAGCCTGATCTGCAGAAAACCACAGTTAAACCTTACCAAATTTAATTACAAAATCCTCATTTCCAGACCACTGAGGAGCAGCGAACAGCATAAAACCTGATCAGCCTGCGAGTTACTCGCAGGCTGATCTGGTTTTATGCTGTTCGCATAGGTCTTTTCATGGTGTCCTCTATGAGGGAAAGGGTTAAAGAAAAAAAAAGCCCCTGATTGGACATTAAACAGCTTTTACAGCATTTTCATAAAAGCCCATGGCAGGTGTATTCATCACCTTCCTTATTCTGATTTTCAAGCAGCATTTATTTTGACCTTGCAGGTTTTGAAAAGATAGAAAAAAGTATTGATGCATATATACAAAATAATTAGGCCCCTTGTTTTGATCATACAGATGAACAATAACAGGATAAAATTGGCATTTACATTGAATCTAATGTGTATGTTTGAGTTTCATCTTGTTTATACTCTTCTCTCTCTCTCTCTCTCTCTCTCTCTCTCTCTTGTGCATGTTTAGTTAATTCAATTATGTTTTGTTTGGAATCAAATGATTTAAGTTATTCCTAGGTCCCTTTCAGCTGTTCCTGGGTTGGACTAGTACTTCTTGTTTGTTAGTTTACGTCACCAGGACTGAACCCAATCCCTTAGGCACCCTAGTCAGTGTGCATCACTGAACTTTACTGGTATTTTCAAGAATATAGGCCATACCTTTCTGGAAGGCTCTTTGTAAAGGAATTCATGTATATTGGCTTTTTCTTACACTTTCCCAGCTGATGTATAAATTGGTATAAAAATCTCATCTGTTAGATAGAGATTAATTGTTTTTAATGTTCTAGGAATAGAAAAGTTTTAAGCTGATTTTTAGTGATAAATATATTAATCAAGATCTAAACAATAAACACAAAATATCTCATCTGCATCCCTGTTTTTAGTTACAGGGTTATTATTCAATTTCACTGTCTAACATCTAAAGCTGTGTTTGATTCAAGTAGTAATTATCTTTTCAAATCATATTCATACATCAGGGTTTATTGTAAATGTTACACTGTAGCTTTTATAAAACAGATTTTTTTATCCTTAAGTGTTTTTTTTTTTTTAATGAGCAGACTGTAGAATCTGAGCTTTAATATTTCATGAGCAAACACAGGAGATCCTAATGAGATGGCTCTTTCTCGGAGCTCTCTGATCTGTTCTGGTCTGGTTTGTTGCGTCACCTGCTGTAAACAGAGGTGACACATAGGGGTCACTTCTCAGCTGTCTGTCTGTCCGTCCGTCCGTCCGTCCGTCCGTCCGTCCGTCCGTCTGCCTGTCTGTCTGTCTGTCTGTCCATCACACTTTTTTCGTCATGCTTCAGCAGGTATCATGTGTTCCAGAGAACATTCTTGTTCTTTTTTGTCAAGAGGTCAGAATAGGTCACTGAGAAGTAACTTAATTGTAAGGACACATTTGTAATTATTTAAAGAGAGTTTACTAATTGACACTTATAACCGTTTTCTTCAATAATCCATGAATATTCATGTAAAATTCATGATGTAAAGAATATTGATTTACTGAACTTAAAATGGTATATGTAACAAATGATTTTGCTTAGCTCTGCAGACTATCTATAACACTAAGTGAGCAAACAGACGAGACCCAAGTGCGTCAAAATGAGTCTATATGAGGTGAAGGATTAAATAAATCAAACACTTTAGAGGCATAATCAATTGCTTTGTGCAGAATTATTGTAACTGATTCTTTACTTATATGTAGTTTTGCACCAATCCTTTGAATTAAAGAAAAGCCCAATACAATGTAAACATCTAAAAAACAAAGAGAAGTTGAAAAGCCATTTTATTTTTGCAATTTCCTCAATAACCCCTCCCCCTTCCCTCCCCAGTGCTTCCCTAAATGCTTTCTATTTAATTGTGTGTAACATGGCCAGACAGTTTAAATTCAATTTCCACTAACTGAGATACTCAGGTACATGCATATTAGAGATCTGAAACCTTCCCAGACAACCCAAATTAAAAAAGAATCTTCCCCTGTTGTGTGTTTGTCAGTTGCAAAATGATTAGAGATTATTAGTGTGGCGGGGGATGGGACATGGACGGATATGTTCGCTGTTCCAGAGGTAATTGTTCTTGTTACTCAGCATCTGCTATTGTCACTCTGATATCAGTTCTCAGTTTTGCAGCTTTGCACCATGATTTGTGCTCTGTCAATATAACTCACTTTGGGGTTATACAAATCATGTCAGATTAAATAGCTTAATATTAAAGCTGCAGAGATGTCCAAAATACCCCATTTGGTCAAAAATATTCTCCTCTTCACTTTTTAGTTTGTCTATTTTTCGAAGAAAGAAATACGAGCTATTGTCGTAACTTTGGCATCCGCGTTGTCGTCATGAGGCATCGTCGTCCGGAATCTTAACGTTGGCCATAACTTCTCTACTATTTAATATACAACTTTCATTTTTGGTATGCATATTCATCTTGACAAGACCTATCCAGATATTTGCAAATATTTCATCTATTGACCTTTATTTTTCTGTAACTTTTGAAAACTTTAAAATGCCTGTCATTTCAAAACTGTTGTCAACAGGGCACTGATATTTCACATGTTAATTCATTGTAGCAAGACCTTTCCATCAATGTTACACTTTTGGACTTTTGATCTTGACTTTTGAACTTTGACCAATATTTGAAATGTGTAACAAAATACTTTAACGTTGGCCGTAATTTCTTTACTATTTGACATACAAGTTTTATTTTTGGTATGCATATTCATCTTTGCAAGTGCTATTCTGATATACCTCAACATTTATCTTTCGACCTTAACCTTGACCTTTGACCTATTTTTGCTGTAACTTTTGAAACTTTATTTCAGAACTGTTACAAACAGGGCACTGATATTTCACATGTGTGGCAAGACCTTTCTATCAATGCTACACTTTTGGACTTTTGATCTTAAATTTAAGAGGCCGAATTTAAATTTTAAACAACTTTATCAATGCCCGATATACCTCAATATATCACCTATCGACCTTGACCAAAAACAGACGAAGGTTGGCACCCGCATGTGGTGCACTTATTGTGATCAACATATTCAACCCCCCCCCCACCCCACATAAAATAAAAAGCATAGTATGGGACATTTTTTTTTTTGTTTACATCTCTCATAAATTTAACATGGATTCTCCCATAGAGAAATTTATTTTGGCAGTAACTTTGTAATTTTGTTGAACTTTTGAAAAAATATAAATGGTGCACGTGATTATTATTGTCATTATCATCATCATTCAAAAATGATTCTCTTTGCTTATGCTGGAAATGATATCATGGAATTTTATGTTCTAGTAATGATTAACATGCATAAAATTCAGGTTAATTAAGAAATAATCAATCTCTAAACGTGTTTAATTTTGTTTTATATTTAACCACACTTTAAAGCTCAGGTGTGTATAATTATGTGCACCTGAATGAGAAAACCTTGTATTGTTTTTCCAGTTTTTTCCTTCTTTCAGTACAGAGATAATGATACAAGTAGTGTTAGAATAATCTTTCATGCACAAAATAAAAATTTTGATGGGGAAAGAAAGACATTTTAATTCAACAATAAAAAAAATAATAGCTATAAATCATTTTTTTTTATATTCTTTTTGCAAGATTTCCTGTCATCATATAGGATTTACTTCTCATTGTTTGGTGTTGCCTCATGAATATTCATTCCATTATGAGATATTCAGCATTAGAGGGGGAACCATTAAACCTAGTATTCCTAAACCCTCGACACTGTCAGAGAGAATTTATTGCCAGAATATGAACCCGGGAAAAACAGCATCACCAAGTGGCAGTGGTCTTTAATTTCAATATTTAACCAGATATTTGTGAAACATAACGTTTGTAAAAGGTGTTTTATTTCTCCCCGAAGTGTTTCATTTCTTCAAAACTCTGCCATTCTTTAAAAAGGATTGTCAGTGCCAGGTTGACAAATTGTTGTTGTCATTTTGTCCTAGCTTTTTAGGAGCTTTACACAATATCAGGATTTTTATTTTCCAGATCAGCATGGGGATCTAAGGGTAGATTGTTTGCAAAAGCTCGTTCTAAGAAATAGTCAGTTGAAAATTATTTATTAATCAATCATGTTTCAATTTGATGGATTGCTGGTTAGAATTAATTGAATTTCAAAACAATAAGTCAAAAGGATAAAATTACTTGGGAGTTGTGAAACCCATAAATGCACATCAAGAGCAGTTTAGGAAGAAGGTCAAACAGAGCAGACCTAGACCTTGGTCCCTCCAGGAGCAGTCTGATCAGCATCTCATCCATTTTTTTCTCATGCAATATTGTAGCACAGATTCTTCAGTGTCTGCACAGCAAAGGAAGGTCCATTGTTTTATACACCATTAATTTTGAAGTTCAGAAAATTGATATTCATCAAGTCATACATTTGTATTTGAATATTCATGAGGTTAATGTTTGAGACGACTAAATCATCATACTACCTATGATTGATTGTTTAAGACCCATTATTCCAAGAATGGTTTAAACTTGCTTACAATATTGTATTCAAACTCTTTTTTTTTTACATCCATTTTAAAATAAGTTTTACTAAGCTTTCAGTATTGCTCCAGGTTTGGACTATTACTAAATGACTGGAGAAGGTTTTGAGCTTTTTTTTCCCATATGAGATTTGGATCTTCAACCTTGATATATGTCATGTATGCTACTACTAGGACATGGTGATTTTTCTCAATTTTCTATGTACCTTTCCAGTTTTTAGAAGATAATATATTCAGCATTTCCTTTACCTTTTGTTAAGAGATGATTTCTCTGTTGTTAAAAGATAACTTCCTATTCATAACAAGAGGCTCTATTCACAAAGCATATCTGATGATATTAAAGTCAGTTTTTTTATACCTAAAGTCATATCTTGAAGATATATCATAAATACTGGCCCAATATCAATTGGAGTGTTGATCGCAAAACTATACTAAGTGCATATCGAAATAGGAGGAGATGGAACTGTTTCGTGGTCAGCCCTTGAATTGCTCAAAAAGGGCATTACAAACCAGATCATGTTTTTTTGTATAAACCAGGTCAACAATTGATTATCTATTGTCAAGGTTTAGCTGTTAGAAATTCATGAATCAGTATGAATACATCTGTTAAATACTGGTAAGGTCCATTGATCAGAAACTTCAAATATTCATGAAAAAAAGTGACACTGAGTTAAAAAGACATGACCCCTTACAAAATTGACCTTGAGTAAAAATAAAACAAAACCCTTCACAAAAGTGATCATGAGTTTAATTAAACCAAACCCTTTACAAAAGTAACTATGAGTTTAATTGAACCCAACCATATACAAAAGTGACCTTGAAAATTATTTGACATTACTTTTTACAAAAGTTACCTTGAGTTTTATAAGACATGACCTTTTTGCAAAAGTGACCTTGACTTTAATTTAAACACAACCCTTTACATAAGTGATCTTGAGTTTAATTAAACTTTACATCTTGAGTTTAATTAGACATACCATGCATAATTTTTTTAAAGTATTGGCAAATAACTATAGATTGAGCATCACTTTTAGCTGACAAAGTCATAAATGTTTTAAAATAGAATTTGCCTGGTCTTTATAAGGTGTTAATAGTTTCTTCCAAGGCTTAATATCATTGGAACATAAAAAAGACATAATATCTGGTCCATGATTAGCTCTTTGGAGGAAGTGCTTTGCAGGTCTCTCTAGATTTGACAGCATTTAATATAATATCTTAAGTGTGGGTTCAAGTTGTCTCTTGGCTATCTTCAAAGTAAAAGAGTTCACACTTAATTCTTTAGGTGAAAATTGCATTAGTCTGAAAGCTTTATGGAAATATAGTGTAACTTATTTTGTTACAGCTGTCAGGCATCTGCCTCTTGTATGTCATGCTTGTTAAATATGGTCGGGATACAACAGTGATTTGTCTTGAAACTGAGCTAAAACCAGGAATATCTTTTAAAAAAGTTATCCAGCATTGACAGGGATGAAAGTAATGGATGATGTAAAATGGTTATATGATATTTCTTACATAACTATTTTATGAGCCCTATAACATTTAAAGAGGCCCTTCCTATAATACACTGAGGATCTCAATAAACGGGCCAATAAAAAATCTCTCTGTCGGACTGGGGCCAAAAGTGGTATTATTTATTGGCCCTGCTTTTCTGGCAGTTTGATTGGCTAAAGCAGTTATGTACTAAAATTGTCATTAAATAAATCATTTGTTTAATAACATGTATTATTATTATCATCTATGAATCCTTCAAAATAAGAATAAATTAAAGCATCCACACCACCGCTATCAACAAAGTAGAAGCAGGCTATAATCATCTTTCAGTCATACAGGTATAATATACTGAATTAGAACATTTAGACATATCATAATTATCTCAGTTAGCACCTAATAAAACAACTATATATTTATCAAAGAAACTGTAATTCAGCCAGGATACTTTATAAAACTTTCGTGAATATGAAGCATATCTTCCAGCTAGCTGTCATTTAAACTAGCAATGGTGTTAACTTTTTTCTCAAGTATAGGCATTTTCTACCAATGAAAATCGTTCAAATAATTTTAGTTTCAACTTATTTATTTTACGTCGATTGGGAAACAATTTCTTACAACTTATACTAATCCCTCTCAACGGTTCCTGGGTTGGACTAGTACTTTGTGCCTGGGAAGGTCATGAATAATTCTTGCCTCCAACGAGGTTCGAACCCACAACCCTCGGATCTGTAATACGTTACCACTGGACCACGGCGCCCTGAATAATCAAATAATTTTGTGTTATCATCCATAAATAGATCAAAAGTGAGGTTCGACAGCTAAGCCGAACAATAGAAATACGCTAAGAGTGTTGAGCAAATGCTGAAATATCTGAGTTAAAGAAGTATTAATACTTTATCTATCAGAAATCCATGTAATTAATTCTGTCTTGAATGATGTACTGTGAAATCCAAAATGTTCACAGGGGTCTTAATTTTCCAGATTATTTGTTATATCTAAAAATATGCACAGAAATATTAACACATGTTTATGGCCATATGAATAGAAATTTATTTTTATGTAAATATGCAGCATCCTTACCTTATGAATATTCATGTATAAATTTATGACTTGATGGATATTAATTTACTGAATTTTTAAAACATGTAGTACATGAAATCGCCATGGAGGCTATATAAAGTAGAATCTGAGCAACAATATTGTATGAGCAAACCCCTGAATAGGCAGCTGTGTTCCCAAGAGCTGTCTGATCTAGGTCTGCTATGTTTGCACATCTATGTGAGGTTAAAGAGTTAAACTGGCAATTTCTGTTTATATTGCTGGATCAGTTTGTCTCACTGTTTATATGATTATGCGACAGTAGAAATGGTGCAGATAATTATAATGTCCAGACTTGAGGGGAAACTGTTTTCACTACTATCATCCATCAGTTAGGCATGAAATGGACTTTCTGCTTGGACACAGCAGGTATAAAATGAAATATTTGGATATTTCAAACCAGCCCCTAGAAGGGACTTGATGAAGTAGATAGATAGAGTAGAAAAGGAACAGATTTATGATGACCTGTTGATTTGACATTTACAAACATAATTGAAATAGGCAAAGTAATGACAGGAAGTTGATCAGAGTGTATTGTTGAAAGGATGTCTGACATCAGTTTTGCTGGATTTTTTTTCTTATTTGCCAATTAAGGTATCCAGTCATTCCTTTTTTTATAGTTGAGTAATTTCCAGACTTAAAAAGAGGATCTGTTTTATTGTGCTTCTGTTAGTGGTTTTTAGATGGCAATAGCCGTCTTATGCTTAAAATCGAAATCAGGCCTGCTAATGAATTTACAATATAACTGGCATGGCATAATGCGATTCTGAACTAACGAATACGAGTGGAATATGTTACACAGGCATTTAAATCATAACTGTAACCGCTTTTAGTGTGATACTGTTTGTTAACATGTTTTCTTTTGCCATTATTTTGCACTGGAAGCATCAATTTTAAGCGTGAAAAAAATATACGTGACATTTCTTAACCAGAACAGCAACCCATCTTACGTACATGTAGATTTACTCCTGTAAAAAGAAAAAGTAGTGCTCAGTATGTATGTAATTGACCTAAAGTAGTCCACACAATATTTTGCATGATGGCGAGTTAGGTTCCTCCCAGGGCATTTCTTAACTTGGAAATAGATAGGCAAACATTCTAGTATCTTAAATAATCAAATACCTGGTCAATTTCTACACATACAAAACAACAGATAGAATTCGCTAGTACTAGAGAAAGAGAATCACCTACTAAGGTATGCAGCTCTTTATGAATGAAAGGTTCATGACCTTTAATCCGGATTATTATGTTACAATCAGAACCTCTGTAGCAACAGCGGGTGGAGTTTTTGTTGTCATGTGACTGCTTCAATAACTTCAGAAACGCTGGGTTTAGAATGTTAATCCCATCGCCGTCTCTCAGCGCATTGTGTGCTTTGATTGACCTCAGTGGGCTTAAGCAACCTGCTAGTTTCTCTGCTTCACCATTTCTGGTTCTAGAAGAGTTATCATTTAATGCTTGAGCCTAAAACCTTATTTTCAGGGCCAATGATGATTATTATTTTCCCAAAAAGGGAAAAGCCTTGATTTTTTAAGGTCTAATTGAGGGTTTAATTGTCCAGTGATCTCTAATTGAAGAATTTTATGATTTCTGATTAGGAGAAATTTTTCTGCTTCTGCAAAGAATTGGTTTTTGTGGGGATTTTTTGTTTGCCCTTCAAGCAGGTCATGTAATTGACATTGATTTGTTGAGATTGTTTTCACATTGCGAGGTTCAGTACAATTTCAAATGTTACTGATATTGTCCCACTGAGCTACCATTTTTGTATAAGAGATCTTTAAAAATGCTTTCATGGTGAGACATATTGCCGCATTAGCTTAGTTTTCCATGACATGCAAAATTGTCCATTTTGACTTGCAAATTGTCTAAATGATCCTTAATATCACAAAATTTGCCTCTTTAGCTATATATCATAAAGATGATTTAACCCCAGTTTGGGAAAAAAATTCAGAGAAAACCCTGCCTTCATGTCAACTAAGAACTTAAAATATTTTAATTTTTTCTTGTTCTCGGTCAGCTCTATTTGCTGAGGCAACAGAGCATGTCTATATGAGGTATCAAATATTAATACCTCATATATTATATAAGGGTTAAATGAGATAGTTATGAGTCACTTGTACATGATTAATTTCTAGTAAAACACACCTGGATATCATGGAGTAACCTGTAAATGATAGAAATGAATTTATTTAGATGCTGATTCAACATTGATTCAAGAATGCAAATTTTCAAATTGATGTCATACTTAGTCTATGATGTTAATTTGCTAAGATAATATTAAATGAATCATCTGAAAATTGCAATAATGTGTTTTAATCAATTAATCAGGAATGTATTGACATTTTGAAAATTAGCAATTATTTGTCAAGTATATAGAATAAAACTAGATTATTAGTTATGGTTGTAAGCTGTATATTCCCTGTTGATGTTTAAGTAATGATGTTAATTTAAAAATACTTTTACATTATACAAACATTATAGAAAAATCAGATGCAATTTTATAATGTGATAGAATATTGAACTTGTCAACCAATGTATTAAGTGAAGACAACATAATTTACAAGGGTTGACATTCAGTATACATAGTATCTGATATTCATTTTATTCCAGGCAAATGGAATACTTGTCACAATATGGGCAGCCTTTTTCCTTCCGGAATCATAACTGTAGAGAACACCACCTGAACCCCCTTGAGTTGTGCTCAATTTGAATCCAACTGTATGCTTGTTTAGTTAAACATAAGCTCTGCTCTGTTCATGCTTTATTGTTGACTTGAACTCCACTTGCAGGTGAACGGAGAGGACCTGACGCAGTCGCCCCATTATCAAGCGCGGAAGGCCTTGGGCCAGTATTTCCCCATCTGTCGCCTCACCGTCTACAGGGAGAAGGCTGAGGAGGAGAGGCCTATAGAGAAGGAAGGTGGGCAAATGGGATCATATTTATACTTCTCTTGCTTCTCTGTGGGAAGTGCAGATTTTACTAGATATATTGTTACATCCTTTCATGTCATGTTCAGCTTTGGTATCTCTAGTGAAGCTAATGATACTTCAGTGAATGGTGGAACAGTTTTGTGTCCCTAAGTCAGGGGTGAGGCTTCAAATTGTATTTAGGATAGGTGGAGTTAAAGTAAAGGTCACTGTTGCTAAAAATAGAAATGTCAAATTGATAGCCATATAGATTTTTTTTGTTGTTTTTAGCTCACCTGAGCAAAGCTCAGATGAGCTTTGTGATCACACGATTGTCCATCGTTCGTTGTTTGTCAACAATTTCAACAATCTTCTGAAAATATCAGATGGATTTTCATCATATTTTACCAAAATGATACTCATGATAGCCCAATGAAAATTCCTTCTTTTTTTTTCAATTCCATGAAAAACTCTGATTGCCACAGCAGCTAGAAGGGAAAATCTTTAAATGCTTTTCCTCAGAAATATAAAGACCTACAGATTTGATATTTGGTACATAGCATCAGCTAATGTTACCTCAACATCAGTGCAAAACTTTTGCCCCTGGGGTCACAATGGGCCACACCCATGGCCACACCCAGGATTTTTAGATAGAACTATTTAGGAAATTCTTGAAAAACTTTTCTTCCAAAACTAGTCCATGGATTTTCACCATATTTTAATAAAATGATACTTATGTTAGCCTTAGGCTAATTCCTAATTTTTCTTGAATTTTATGAAGATCTTTGGTTGCCATGGCAACCAGAAAGCATAACTTCAAATGTGTTTTCTGAAAAACATACATACCTACAGATTTGCTATTTAATACATAGCATCAGCTTCTGGTGCCTTAACACCATCAACAAATATGTGCATCAGGGTTTACATGAGAACACACCTGGGACCACACCCAGATTTTGTATGGAATCTATATAAGGAAAACAAACAAAAAAATCTTTACTTCTCAAACCATTGGTTGGATCATGAAGAACTTTTGTTGCCATGGCAACCAGAATGCATAACTATAAAATGCCTTCTCTTAGAAGCATACAGACCTACAGCTTTGATATTTGGTATATAGTTTCCTCTCATGGTTCCAGCTCTTTTCTACAACAAACCAAATTCAGGTGAACGATTTAGGGCCATCTTGAGGAATGGTCTGATCATGTTTATAATATCAACAGATTGTCAGTCATCTATTTATCAGTCTCGGTGGCTGAGTGATAAGAGTGTCCACCCCATAACGGAGATTTCACTGGTTCAATCTCTTGGATGGTGGGTTGGGGGACATACACCATAGTTATTTTATAATGGTACTGGTATTTTTCTTATGCGCTTGGCATTAGCACATTAGGGAATTTCAGGACTGGATGGCCCATTATCAGATAATGTTACTAGGCATGTTATCATGCCACTTGTCAACGGTGTAATATTTCCATAAGGCAGCATCTGTCTCATATTCTAAAGGTTCCTTTCCAATAGTCCTTACGTGACAGTGGCTGCGGCATTACGTAGAGAACATTCAACAACTAATATACAAATTGTCCAAGTGCCTTGGGTATTGAAGGAATACAGATAGACGTTTAAAGTAGGCTTAAAATTACTGAATTGTTTGTTGCATGTCATTGCTACATCTGTAGAACATACTATATTAACAGATGGAGACAGATAGCTTACCACACGTTGGTATATCGGAAGAATTCAGCAATGCATTTTGTTCTGGTAGAAAGGTCTGCAAGTGTAATCTATGTTATAAATGTAGAAGTATAATATTGGTGTTTTCTTGGCTGCAAAACACCAGATGAACACATTATTAAAGATAACATCATGACAAAATAGATATATCAATGGGAAGTACTTAACAGAAGTAATAAAGGAGAGAAAGGCAATCCTTGATTGTGATCTTCCTTCTCGTTAAGAGAAGATATTGCACCTTCTGTATTTATCAGCAGTTAATTGTATAGAATTGTGCATCGTTATAAATGACAAATGTGTGAATAATGAATATTTTCGTAGGATGTTTATGTTAAAGAATTAAAAGTAGGTCATCCTCCAGCCTCAAGTTTGACAGTAGGCCAAGCCTTGTCTGAGTGATGCCTTGAAACTTATCGGCCATTTGGTCTCAGACTTCATATGTTTCTTGCATAAGCATTACCATAGATTTTGTCTAGAACTCAAAGGTTAAGGCCACATAGTAGACTCATTACATGTTAAAACAGCATGTTTATTTTAAGCCTTGGTGGGAAGATATTATGCAGTTTCCATGATTTTAGCTTTGAATTTAAGCCTTCCCCATTCATGGCTAGGTCAACTGATTACAAACAGTATCACAAACAAAACCAGGAGTTATTTTGTGTAAACCAGGTCAATCACTGACTACTTACTATCTCAGTGGATCACCTGTAAATTAATTTGAATGCACTTGTCAACATAACGAGGGTCCATTTACAGGAGTTACCTTTTGGTCCTGAACAGTTCTCCCTTATGACTAGAAGAAAACCTCTATAAATTCTTGGATTTGGTTCCTTAAAGGTCAAAGTCATGTGGTTATCTGTGTGAAAAAGTATGTTACCTTAATCTTGCCTGAGTGGGGATTTTGTATTGAATTGACACATCTGTTTCAAACTTTGTATAATTGTGATAAGTAGAACACTACTCATGAGTTTTGGTTCTTAACATATAGGTCAAGACCACAGTGTCATATCATGTCAGATGTCATGACTGTGTGCCTGGATAGCGTAGTGGTAACGCACTTAGCTTCTCACCAAATGTCCCAGTTTGAGTCCTTGTCATGTACATGAAATAGTACAGTGGTCAACCATCCAGACACGTGGGTTTTCTCCTGGCTCTCCAGTTTCCTCCCACTATAATGACCACATACACCGCCATCAGAGCCGTCGAGAGTGATTAATATAAATGTGATAACTTGTTTCATAATTGATGTAAAATAAATAAAGTTTAAAACTTAAACTTTAGTTGCATTATTACATGAAGGATATTACTACGATCAATATTGTTGCAAATGATTTCATTGTATTTATCAGTGACTGAATGGATATTAATGAAACTTATGCTATACCAATCCTGCATTGGCACACATGGGGTTTCATAGAATTCACTTCAGTTCAATACATGGGACTTATTATAGCCCTGCCTCGCAGAAGTGGGGACTATATATAATCACACTTGTCATGCCCTGTCACCTCCTATCATCTCCTCCTTTGACACGTCTTACACTGATATTACTTGAAGGCAAGGATTAATGAACTTGAGTGATAGTTCTAGCTAGTTGCTCCTGTATTTGGTAAACAATGCACACTTCTGCACATCCAGTGCCTTCCTTGTATTACCTTGAATAAATATTGATGACACATGAAATAATTTGATATTTCAATGGTACATTAATGTGCGTGCAGTTTTTACTGTTTTATTTCTGTTTTGCTAGAGTCATTGTCCTTGGACTGATGAAAAAAATTCAAAATGATATAATTTTGCAGAGCCTTTCATAGGTCTCATATGAATTGATGAAACATAAAGTTAATGGGTATTAAAATGAGGCATTCATGCACCATACTAACAATTTGGAAAAGTTGATTAGTTAGGAAATTAGCCTCCCTTGGGCTGGTCTATTTTCTCAATAATTTTAATCTATATTAAAAAAAATCTTCCTCTCTAGGACTAATGGACAGAACTTAATTTCATTTTGCACAAACGACCACCTCATGGCCCTCTACTGTAATAATTATTGCTGTTACAAAATTGTTCATAAAAATTTTGAGTTAAAGATGGATTTCTATCATCCCAGTATAAGATGGAAACAATATTGAAACTCCATGTTAAATAATGGATTATTATGGTTCTCATCATTTTTTATTTTCTATCTCCTTCTCTGAGTGTGGCGGTGCCTTGCTGTCCATTAAGCAAAGAATTGAAAAAAAGAAGGCCTAATTAACTTTGGATGAGTACATACATGGTTTGATTTGGCTACATTTGTTTTATATCATACCGCTCCCTATTCTAGTTATGACAAACTACAAGCACCCCATGATGGACAGTAGTTTTATGAATACAGACAGCTACCGTGACGTCGTCAACATATGGACAATGTCAGGGAGCTATAATTGACATACCATGGGGGTTTCTTATCTATTATATCAGGCTTTTAGTGATTTCCTTTTCCCTTTGAAAATTGAGTCTGAGAGAGAAGACACAAGGATAAAGTCTGCTGTTTTTAAATGATTTTTTTAAAATTTTTTATTTGTTTTTTAGCTCACCTGAGCACGTGTGCTCAGGATGAGCTTTTAGGATCGATGAATGTCCGTCGTCCGTCCGTCCGTCATCCACAATTTGTTCGTTTGCACTCTAGCATCTTCATTTTATGAGCAATTATCTTCAAACTTTAAAACAATGTTTATAACCATAAAATCTCGGCCAAGTTCGATTATGGCTGATATCGGAACATTAGGTCAGGAGTTATGCCCCTTTTAAAATTCAAAAAAGCCAGATTTCACATTGTTTGCACTCTAGCATCTTCATTTCATGAGCAATTATCTTCAAACTTTATATCAATGTTTATAACCATAAAATCACGGCCAAGTTCGATTATGGCTGATATCGTACCATTAGGTCAGGAGTTATGCCCCTTTTAATATTAAAAAAATGCCATATTTCAAGTTGTTTACACTCTAGCATCTTCATCTTTTGAGCAATCCTCTTCAAACTTTATGGCAAAGCTTATGACCATAAGGTCTCGATTGAGTTCGATTATGGCTGAGATTCATTAATTAGGTCAGGAATTACGCCCCTTTTAATATTAAAAAAATGCCATATTTCACTTTGTTTACACTCTAGCATCTTCATCTTTTGAGCAATCATCTTCAAACTTTATGGCAATGCTTATGACCATAATGTCTCGATTGAGTTTGATTATGACTGAGATCAGTTGATTAGGTCAGGAGTTAAGCCCCTTTTAGTATAAAAAAATGCCAGATTTCACGTTGTTTACACTCTAGCATCTTCATCTTTTGAGCAATCATCTTCAAACTTTATTACAATGTTTATGACCATAAGGTCTCGATTGAGTTCCATTAATGCTGAGATCCCTCAATTAGTTCAGAAGTTATGTCCCTTTTAATATTCAAAAAATGCCAGAAATCACTTTGTTTACACTCTAGCATCTTCATCTTTTGAGCAATCATCTTCAAACTTTATGACAATGCTTATGACCATAAGGTCTCGATTGAGTTTGATTATGGCTGAGATCCGTCAATTAGGTCAGGAGTTATGCCCCTTTTAATATAAAAAAAGCCATATTTCACGTTGTTTACACTCTAGCATCTTCTTTTTTTTAGCAATCATCTTCAAACTTTATGACATTGTTAATGACCATAATGTCTCGATTGAGTTCAATTGTGGCTGAGATGGGTCATTTAGGTCAGGAGTTATGCCCCTTTTAATACAAAAAATGCAAGATTTCACTTTGTTTATTCTCTACCAACTTCATTTTTTTAACAATCATTCTTAAACTTTAAAATTTCCCAACACAATCGGGTTCAATTATAACTGATATTGACTTGTAAATTTAGGAGTTATGCCCATTTCACCATAAAAAAAGCCAGATTTCACTTTTACACTCAAGCATCTTTATTTCTTAAGCAATCATCTTTCTCAGGTGAGCGACCAAGGGCCATCTTGGCCCTCTTGTTTTTATTAGTGATAACTTCTAGATTATAGTCGTACAGACCGTTAACAGGAGGTAGATGCTTCTCACCTTCCCATCCTGTCAGATATCGTCTAGGAACCGACACTTCTCATAACTACCACTATGACACAGGTGTCTGTGTATTGTCATAGCTTTTATTTCAGAATTCAGTGGCTTTAAATGGGAAAGGAATTATTACATATTAAGCATCTTTGTCGTCTGCAAGGCCATAAATGGTCATTGTGCTCTCATTTTGTGTCACCTGCCATAAGCAGAGGTGACACATGGGGATCACTTTTACATTGTTCATCCATCCGTCAGTCTGTCTGCCGGTCACACTTTTTTAATCACTCCTCAGCAGGTGACACATGTGTTCCAGGGAACACTCATGTGATGGTAAAATATTATCTAACATTTACTATGTAACCAGTCAATCAATGTTTGTCAAATTTTCACCTCCTAATAAGTAAACAAATAACATTCATATAGAACATAAATTGACCTTAATTTGGTACCAAATATGAATATGTGTGAATTATGGATGTTTATAATGGCTATCTAAAACATATGCATGCTTTCTTTTTTTTTTACCGTCCCTCCCTCTTCCACAGTATAGGAATCACGCTCGTTACTCACGTAACATATCATGTCCCATCAAGTTCTTCATTCACATAAGATGAAGACAAGCTGTGATGCATGAGTATTAATCGCCAATAGTGATAATCCTAGTTTGACTAAGCACCATATAAACAACAATTGTAAATATCTGCTATCTTTTGTCAACGAGGTCAAATTTCATCTAATAATTAAAGAACATGCTATTTCTGCTTGTATACATATGAAGATATTTGATAAATGTGTAAAGATACTCAGTGACAAAACTATTGTTATTTTCTTTATACAACTCTGTTTTTCTTTATTTTCAGAAATTCTCAAGGTGACTTTGAACAAGTCAAAACACCGAGTGTTAGGAATAAAACTTGTTGGGAAAAGGTATGCCTTTATAATGCTCTCATTTGATGTTTTGTTTTGTTTTGGTTTGTCTGTCATATATATGTCTGTTTATCTGTCTGCAGGCAACTTCAACCAGTTGACCATAACTTGAAACTTAGAATATACATTAATGGTGACAAGGTATACATATATATACTTTAGTTGCCTCAATAAATGCTCGCACATTACATGAAAACAAAGTTGGATGAGGGGTTATTTGGTTTTGATTAAAATGTACATCATTATAAATTATATTTCTTCATTTTCTCAATATTTTAAGAATCTTATGTTGAAATTAGCTGAAGTGTCAATTTCTTGCAGAGTGGATATACATACTGGAATTTGATAGTATTTCTTGCAGTTTGTATTTTGTATTTTTATAATAACAGAGAAGATAATGAATAAGTATTTCAAAGACATGATGTATGCCTCTGTATTGGGTTCTTTAGTCCTGTCTGGTAAAGTCGGGGTTTATACTTATATTTTGTTGTCAACTGTTCTTGAATTTGATATATAGATTTAAATCTCCTATGAATAAATACTCATTTTAAATTAAGATAGGTTTAGCTATAGATGGCTTTAAAATAAAGTAGATGTATCACTCAAATGAGATATGTTGGAGCGAAAACAGAAACGAGACGTTATTGATGGAAAATTTAGACTATTTAAGATCAGATAGTTAAAGTTCATTTCAGTGAGAGGTTTTGCAGTTAACAAGAAGCAGTTTTTGTTGTCATGCTGGCATACTTTATATTGCCAAACTTGTCATTATATTTATTTCTCAGAAACATATTCTCAAACTGTTGAATTGAATTACGATATTGTGCAGTGAACCCAAAAGTATTTTAGGATTTTCAGTGATTTTGAAAATTAAAAAAAAGTTTTAATTAAGAAAAGGCATTTATTCCCAATAAATATTGGGATTGTTATGAAATTTTCTCCATCAGTATGATAATTTTCTGTATGTATAAAATCTTATGTCAGCTAAACATAAATATAAAAAGACTATCTTTTTCAGAATATGTCTGGTTTCCTAAGCTTAATTTACTGATACATGTATTTACTTTCAGCTTATTTCTTTCCTTATACTTGTGATTCAAAAGTTTTGCTGTATACTTGGCTCAAGCACTTGTTTCTGTTAAAAAGTAAAGAAATAGAAGTGGTGTTAATGTAATAGAATCAAATTTGAGAAACATTTATGTCATGAGGAAAATAGTGCAGTGCTTTCAGGAATGTATTGTGATGAATTTTTTTATGCAGCTTCAACTCTTTTGTGTTTATTTCTATATTTTGTGTATGTTCTATGAGAAGTAAATGTTACAATTGCATCTATACCTGTTTTAATATGTAAAAAGGGGACATAAGAAGTGAGTGGTATATAGGGTTCTCAATTTTCAAGTTACGTCACATCTCATTCTTTCCCCTCCTACACTTGCGTTGCACCATCCCAAGGGGCTGAATGGTAAGTGCATCTGCCTCGGGAGTGGGAGGTTTGATCCCTGGCTGGGACATAACAAAATAGTAAAAATTGGTACTGGTATAGCTCCCTTGTTTTGGTGTTCAGCATATAAGGGTAGTTGCAGGAATGGTTGCCCCGGTGTCAGGATAATGTGACTATGGTATCATGCCACATGTCTACGTCATAATACTGCTCTGTGGCAGCACTTTATCTGTCTCAAGTAGACAGTGTCTCCAAATGACTGAAATATTGTCAATGGGACGTTTAACCCAACAAACAAACACTAATGTCTTGCGTCACATGAAGACAAGGGGAGATGCAGGGGCATTAATCTAATTTAGTGATCATTCTGCTTCTAACTGGTATCAAAACATTCTGTCCAGTATCTATACCCTCAAATAGTATATTTAAAATTACTGTATAGTCTTATACAATAGTTTTAACTTGTAAAGTATTAATGACAAAGGTCCTTTTCACAGTAACTTAATTAAATCATTGATTTAACATCCATTTTAATAACTTTTACTAATCTCTCAGTCTCCTAGTCAGTAATTCCAGCATTGGACAATACTTTGTACTTGTTTGTCAAGGTATTGAAAATACACAATTGCATCAGGGATTGAAGTTGTATCTTTGGATCAGTAGTCATTTAACCCTTTCCCTCATACAGACTCATTTTGACGCACTCAGTAGGTACCACATAAAGCCTGATCTGCAGAAAACCACAGTTAAACCTTACCAAATTTAATTACAAAATCCTCATTTCCAGACCACTGAGGAGCAGCGAACAGCATAAAACCTGATCAGCCTGCGAGTTACTCGCAGGCTGATCTGGTTTTATGCTGTTCGCATAGGTCTTTTCATGGTTTTCTCTATGAGGGAAAGGGTTAACAGTACCATAGACTACAGTACCCATATCATAATGTGTTATAATAGGAAGTTATATCTATTTTCAGGCATGGGACTGGAGTGTATATATTAAATTTGGTAAGTAGATTGTTCACAAATTTTAAGCCTTTGCCACAAAATTACACCATTGTATATTGAAAAAAAGCCAGCTAAGACCTTTTAGTCACCTCTAGTGACAATTCTAAATTATTTAAGATACAGTGGGCTATTTAACTGGTGTTTGTCTTCCAGTTTTTAAGTTTCAATTGGATATGACCAGTCTCTTGCTGAATGGTTAAAGTGTCCACACAGTAACTGTGGGGCCTAGGGTACTGGCATAATTATTTCCCTTGTTCTTTGTACTCATCCCACAAGGAAGTTTTCAGGAATGCTTGATGCTTGGCCCAAGGTCTGGATAATGTAATAGTGGTGGTATCATAGTTCACATCTATGGCATGGTATAACATCATTTAGACCAAAGTCCCCCAAATCACCTTAATAGACCATTTCACTCCAAATTGGACGTAAACCCTCATAAATAAATGAGCACTTTCCGAACACCAAATTTTCATGCTGGTTTACACAAGCCTACATATTGTTCAGTAGGAAATAAACATACATTTAAAATTTTCCCAAGTCACTGATTGGTCAATTTAAATCAATGAATTATACCAGGAATTGTCAATCCTCTGGTGAAATGGTCTATACTGTCAATAAAATGTTCAAACCAGGCAAACAAAGAAACAAATATTCATTTGACTTTGTGCCATGTCATGATGTTAGGAACTGTATACAATATTTGCTAATATTCAATGTGAAGGGAAAAACAAGTTTCTATGAAGAATGTACAGGTTCCATAGATAAGTTGGATTGTCAATTGCTTTTCTGCTATACCAGTGTTCAACTGGGTCATGGTTTTAGAAATCATTAACTTATTACCAGTACTAACCCTTCATCATACTTCCTAAATTTGAGAAATAAAAATTAAGAAAAATACAAAGAAATGTTCTAATTTTCACTCGCCCTGCACTAATGTTCACTCACCATGGGGATTCACACCCCTGTCTGTATATATGTGTATAACTATTTAGATTAAGAGACAGCTATTTATGACAATAACACACGCTGACCCCTTTCTCCATGTCATCATTATAAATAGAGTGCTGGAAATAGATGGAGATGGGCAAAGTTCATGGTCAGCCTGCAAAATTATCTTGAAGATTTTATAACAAAATAAAAAAAAAAAAATGATAAAACTTCATTTGTCAAAACCTAATGCATTTGTTTTTGAAAAAGCAATAAAACAGATCAGTAGCAATAATTTATCTTCCAAAAACTACAGAATTCATGTCTGAAAAAGCAATGAAACATTTCTATAGCAGAAAATTCTGTCAGAGAAATTACAAGAGCACGATTTGTGCTCATGATTTGTGCTTGTAAAATATTCTATTGATATATTGGGAATACTTTGTGTTTTGTGTTAGGAAGCACTGGGGATGTGCTGATTGAATATAATAATTATTTGGACAAGGAATGATGTCCAGGCATCCTTTATATTGAACCAAACTGTGTATGAATGCAGATGGTTATGGAATACTAACATTAGAAGTTGTATAATCCTACAAAAGTGGCTTAAGTAACGAGTATAGAAACAGACCAGGCTGTAAGTTACAGGCTTATCAGGGTTTAGTTAATTAATTGGACAGGTTATTCCATCCTTTTATTTAATAATGACAGTGTGCGCATTTGCTCAGGTTGACTTTTAATCTGTTAATACTTCTATGTCCTTCATTGGATTGCTTCAATATTTTGACAGTTGCTTACAGTGGCGCTATGGTATCAGTTGTGAAAAATAGCGCGTATATCGTTTGTATAGTATACTCAGTTGCATCGTAACGTATCGAATCGTATCCTATCACATTCAGTCGTATTACACATAATGAACGGGATCTTATCGCATCGTATTGTAAAGCAATGGTATATCGTAAATCGCATAAAGTATATCTTATCGAATCACTCTAAGATTTTTGGCAGTCTATGTTTCGGGACACCTTTTATTTATTTATTTTTTTAGAGAAAATAAATTCAACATTTTGCGTATATGTATTATTTTTTATCATAAATTATATTATGTAGTACAATCTTATTATTTGTTTAGTTATAATAACATACTTTTACTTTTTATGTACCGGTATATACATGTGAAGTGGCCTACGTGAGTTTCTGCAGCAGACACTCTGCGTCGTTAAGCAAGTTAATGCACGTGTGAAAAATATGTATTCGAAAGCATTAAATCGGTAATGAAGTATACGCTGGGCCACATTCATTCCTATAAGTTTATTTGATGTGTTTGATCAAAATTTTCATGATTAGCAAGTCTGAAAATTGACAAATTAAATCTGACCTAATTATGCATAATCAAACTCCGATTTCATCCAAGATGTTGCTTCCTTTGAATAACTTATTTTCCGGGACCTTTTTCCTCTTCAGTGTTCGCTCGCGTGCTCTTATTAAAAACATGGAAAGAGATGATCGTAACTTTCGCATATACCTACATTATAGTTCTAATGTGTATTTTTTTTATTTCCTACTTTATTTCCCCCCTCTCTCTCTCTCTCTCTCTCTCTCTCTCCACATATGCAAACGTCATAATTCGCTCAGAACATATTTCTTTTTCTTCTCTCCCTCTCTTTCAGTTTGAATAAGCAATATAATATCAGGAGGTCTTGGATTCGAAACCAAACCGGGGTACATTTCTCTGGTGATAGCGTCAAGACGTATAAAATTTGTACTAGATTCGCCCTTGTCTTGCACTCGGCTAATTGGGGTTGCTATGGGAACTCCGAGAACTCAGTACTGGTTCTAAGCAGGAACTTCTCTCCCGTGTTTCGGTCGGTGCTATTCCCCTGACACGTAAAAGAACCAATGCGACTTTTCGCGAAATGAGCTAGGGGATTGCACCCGGACTCACTTGTATCCAACCACTGTCTTTTCCGATGCTTTTTTTTTCAGCGAAAAAAAAAAAAGAAAAGAAAAAAGAACAGGATGCCTACAATAGAAGATTAACATACTGCCTTTGAGAATAGAGGCATACGGTTTTAGTCAAATTACAGATCTCTCCTTGTCCGTGAAAACACAAATTCACTACAGGATAAAAGTTTAATGGGAAAAAAATCTATAAATTCCATATTATTACATGTAAAGTTCGCTTAAAATATATCTGATTTTTTTTTTTCTCATTTATGTACATTTATGCATGAATGTGTATATTTAAACAACGTAATTGTATTTCACCAGACGCGTGTCATACCTTCTTATCAGCAGGCACAGCATGTGTTAATTTTGACCTGATATGTTACCTTTATGTATCGCCGGTACCGATATACCGTCACTCACCCCCCACCCCCAATCCCACCCCAAAGCAAGGGAGGGACAATCAACCTTTACACAACATGAATGTTATAACCGGTACTAATTAACGTGACTGAAAACATGAAAGATGGTCGTAGGCCTATTGTGATAACATTATCACAGAAAGAACCAGGGTGTTATGTATGTAGTGTCACTGGGTAGCTTAGTCAAAAACTGTTCCTCTATTATAATAAATATAATACAATAATTTACAAGTAACTTAGAATAAGTATGTGTATATACATACATACACTGTAGAGCACTTATGTAGTGTAAACTGTACCGACTAAATTAATACCGTCTGAAT
This sequence comes from Solen grandis, assembly GCA_021229015.1. Classification (NCBI taxonomy): domain Eukaryota; kingdom Metazoa; phylum Mollusca; class Bivalvia; order Adapedonta; family Solenidae; genus Solen; species Solen grandis. The sequence continues at coordinate 46,911,944 of CM037786.1, read as the reverse complement.
AAAAGCTCTGCCGCCTACGCGTTTTAGAGTATATATTTACAACATTGCGAGTGTACATAAATAAGTGTGACCCTTAATACAGAAAACTCAAAATTCTTCATCCTACCAAGGAATATCCCGAAGACAACGGAGGATCTCTATAAAAAAATGATACAAGTTTCTTCAGAATTAATTGATCATATGTTATTCCTATTTATGTATAATTATTAAATTATTATTCTAAAATTAAATTGTCATCATAGAAATATTATATTCCGAAGAGGAAGACATTCTATATATTATATATTAGTATATTTCTATAGCAAATCTTGTTGATGATGATATTAATAGTAAAATATTCTCTCTCTTCTCTCTCTCTCTCTCTCTCTCTCTCTCTCTACGGGGTGGGGTTCTTTACAAATTAAAGACTAATGGACTTTTTAAAAATATAGAAATCACATACAAGTAAGTCTTAGAATATTCTAATGATTAATAAAACAAATAAAAATATATATTTTTTTTTTTATACTTAAAACAGCGAGTAAAATATAGCAACAGTTCTTTTATAAGAACAAATAATTTGTGCTTATGGTTGAAAGCATGAGACCAATTTCGAAGTTGTTTGCAAATTAGATTTTCTGCTATCATCATGTATAAGCTGCGACAGAATCGGCGACCTCTTCACTAATTACTTCTCTTCGAACAAGATGGCCTTCCGGTCTTCTTTTTTTTTAATTAATTAATTGTTTAAAGAAGCAGCAATACAAGTTTCTCTTTCTCTATATATATAAGGTGCAGGCTGCATGCAGTTGTTCATGCATCATTGCATTTTTTGCTATTTGACAGTTAACCAGAAGTTCTCTAGCACGTGCTAAACTTCTATGTGTTGGTTCACAAGCGCTCATTGAGCGGTCGCGATCATATATAAAAGGGCATGGACCAATTATATTATATTCATAATTTTTTAAGAAAAATATTGTGTTAATTAACACAAGTAGCAGAGTACTAGATATTAGTAAAGTACTGTTATCATTTGTTTTTATTGTGATTGTTATTATTACATGTAATCATAAAAATATATTTATAAATAATCTTCATTAAAAAAAAAACTTTCTCTCATTACATGTGCCGTTAACAGTGATCTGGATGGAGATCGCAGAGTCCGTCACTTTTTTAGGGGGACCGCAGTTTAGTATGTTCCCATTTTCTGTTGCTCGCTATGTTTATTTCAGATGAACACACGGATTACCAGTTATATGTAACGATAAATATTGAAAACAACATGAAGTTTTTGCATATTTCTGGACTTGTAGTCAAATCAAGCTTGCAGGTATAAAAATGTCATGTAAACAGTGCTTACCATATATCGCATAACATAAATCACAGATTTTTGGATCGTATGTCGTATGGTATCAGATTATAAACGCATCGCATCGTATCGAATCGTAAAGGTAAATCAAACTTGCTATCGTACATCGCATATCGCAGATTGTATATCGCATATCGTATATCATTCGTATTAATTGTATATCCATCGTATTTTTTGACAACTGATATGATAGCGCCACTGTAAGTGGATTGACCTTTACATTATGCAGTTGACCTTGTGACCTTGACCTTTGACCTACTTTTGATGAAAAAAGCATTTTCTGGGCAGGTTTACCCTTTTGTTGATCTGCTTTAACTTTACGTGCTTCATTGGATTGCTTCATTTGCTTTTGTGGATGGACCTCTTTATTATGCAGTTGACCTTGATCTTTGACCCACTCTTGACGAAAAATGCATGAAAAAACCTGTCCATCAGGCCTTCCTTATTTTTGTTGATTGGGAAACAAGTTTTTATAGCACATGCTAGTCCTTCTCAAAGGTTCTTGGGTTGGACCAATATTTAGGGCCTGGGAAGGTCATGAAAACAGGATGTGTAGTCGACCCATGTCATTCCTGACTTTGTATGAAATGCTGGCCTGATTTTATGGAAATTTCCCCCACAAAAAAAGAATGGGTTTATTTAGCCATTCATCGGTGGAATGTCCAGAATATTTTCAGTTGTGAATATCATACCTTCACTAGGTTCAACATAACATATTGTGTGTGTCTTTACCATATCAAACTAAGCAAAAGATCATTTTAGGTTTCACTAGGTCATAATATGCAAATTTGGATGGTTTATTAAAAGGTCATGATATTTGAAATTGAGCTGACATGCTAAATACCCTAACTTAACTCCTCTTAGTTCATAAAGATATACTGGAAGAAGGAGATGGAATAGTTGTTCATAGGCAAAATCAAGACTTTTTACCTGGCTATTGTATATATTTACAGGTGCCAAACAGTCTAGCAGCCCTGGATGGCAGACTGCGTCCAGATGACCGTGTGTTGGAGATCAACAATGTAGATGTGTCATACAGTACTCAGGAACAGGCCGCTTCTGTTATACAGGTTGGTTTGTCCATCCATCTAGCTGTCTTTGTGTTTGTATATCTGTATCCATCCATCTGTTCATTCTGTCAGTCTATCCTTAGCTAAATTTCCACACTACATTGAGGCTGTCACAGTTTTCTTACAGTATCTATTACATCTTTGAAAATGTTAAAGCCTTTTTCTCTTAACTGCCTGTCAAGGGTCAATAGGTCAAATTCTAAGTGACCTATATAGTATTACTTAAGCTAATAGTGCTCAGGTGAGTGATTAAGGACTTCTACATTACTAGAATCTTAAAGCTGCTCATAACAGGCTGGCTTCTCAGTACAGGTGTTTAGATGAAGGTCAAATGTAGAATCTAGCAGTTGACTGCTCAGAGCAGACGGGCTGAACTGTATAGAGATAGAATGATGGTAACATTGAGCTGGGGGAACAAATAAGCATTTTATGGTCAATTTAGAATTACCCCTTATTTTCAGAAGTATTTGTGTATTGATAAAAATGATTAATTTGCTTCCCCGGTTTTAATTTTAAAATTTTTTTTAATGTCATAACTAAGAGCTTATTATAAACAATTGTCATGGCATATCCATACAACCTAAATTATGATATACCAGTAAAGAAAATATAATGTGTCTGATAAGATAGAATTGTTCCATTTCCATTGACCTTAACCATGTAAAAACATTTCTGACCCCATATTGAAGTGTTTTTTGTTTTTTTTTAACTATAAATTGAATATATTTTTTGGTAATTGAAATTGAGAAGTTATGCAAATATCTGTTAATCCCTAACCTTAGAAAATCATTCAGCTATCCCCAGGTTTAAGTGGGTTTTGTTACCCATTAATTTTGAAACAGTTGAATATAGTGTAACCACTCAGCATCAACATCTGCCTGAGTCACAGAAAAGTGTTGCTGCTGAGAGGTATTGCTATACAGAGGTATATACCGTGCCCAGGTAAAACTAATGTGGAAATACAACTGTTGCTGCTATGAGGTAGGTCGTTTCACTATTAAATTTGGTGGAAATAAAAATAGTGTTTATGCCAATATGCAGTCTGTTTAACTGCACCACATGTCTGGAAATACAGGGTAGTATGTTTCATTAATATCTAAGTTCCAGACAGCCTAGTGTAGTGAACTTTCACAAATGGATGTTGACACTGAATCCAATTCTGCAGTATATGACATGAAGATGACTACTTCAGTGAATATTTCCTATGCAGAGACAGTTGTCAAAGTTGTTGATACACATTTGTGTACAGATGATTGATTTGTTTGCTTATAGGAATTCATTATTATAGATGGATCTGAAAATTGGGGATATGTCTCAGTATGATGGACATCGTTATTATAGACTCCGGTAGAGTCTGGCACTGACATTGGGGCATTCAGTCTTAAGTCATATTCAGATCATAAATCACCATCAAATACAGGGATGAAATCTGATAGCTGTGACACATGAAGAAACTTTATCAAAATGAACTACATGTAAATAGTGAAAACTTTATAGTGTTACACCTATCCGTGTGTGTGTGTTTGTGTGTGTGTGCACGAATTTGTGTTGTAATGTAATTGGACTCTAGCTAGACGCTATTGTTACATTTTCATTGTTACTAACCTATTATAGATACAATTAGAGAGGACCGTTGCATTAGTTATGCAACGTCTGTCTCAGTTGTGACTGTCGTTAACACAAATATTTGACATTATGATTTGACATTATGTAATACATATGTTTACTGTCTGGCTGGCTGGTAACCAGCCAATATAGAAGCTGACCAGTCAATGGTCTTGCAGAGAGAGATCTGGTTAGATACCTAGGAGGAGATCTTGTTAGAGCCTCGAGACCCGACCATGGGCTAAGTACGTTACATGGCAGCGCTCAATCTGAGTGGGCCATGACCTGTCATGCTAAATAAAGTGTATAAAGACCAAGAAGGCTACTTGTCTTGAATACGGCCATTATACGACAGTGTCCCAGCTGTAACTTGTTATGTATGGTTGCTTTTTAAAATAAATTGGCAAAAGTGACCCTGGACAAGACAAGAACCAGGTTGCTAGCTTGAAGGTCAAAGTCACAGCACTAAGTTGACCTTTAAATCTTGTCCCAGCTGTAACTTTGGCCTTGGTTGGTTGCTTTTAAAATACCTTGGCACAAGTGATCCATAGGACAAGACGATGTGTAGCATTTAAGAACCAGATTGTAGCTTCAAAAAATCTAGGTCACAGCACTCAGTTGACCTTTAAATCTTGTACCAGTTGTAACTTCAGTCTTGATTTGTTGTTTTTCAAATACCTTGGCACAAGTGATCCTTAGGGCAAGACGATGTGTCACAAACAAGAACCAGGTTGCTAGCTTGAAGGTCAAGGTCACAGCACTCAGTTGACCTTTAAATCTTGTCCCAGCTGTAACTTTGGTCTTGAATGGTTGTTTTTCAAATAATATGGCACAAGTGATCCTTAGGACAAGACATTGTGTAACAAACAAGATCCAGGTTGCTAGCTTGAAGGTCAAGGTCACAGCACTCAGTTGACCTTTAAATTTTGTCCCAGCTGTAACTTTGTTGTGAATGGTTGTGTTTT
>CM037786.1:46856856-46906856 GCA_021229015.1 Solen grandis | reverse complement strand
AACAGCATGTTGGAGAGCCGCGTGGACTTTCCAGTCGCTCAGAAACCTGTGCCTAACTCCACCTTGAGCTGGGAGGCAGCCAGTAAGAAAGATAAGGTAAGTTTGTACCCAGCTTTCTTATTTCTATTCTTGTATTATGTATCCATTTCCTGCAATTTCTGTTTTTCTTTAATGGAAGTAAAGAGCTCGGTGACAAAGGAAGGTATTGACAAAAAATCAGGAATTCTTCTCAGGTTTCTCGTGGCTAATTGGTAGTCGAGCCAATGAGGAAATTTACTTGAAACATGTAAGAAATTCACTGGAAATGCTGTTCATTATTTATAAAATGAACAGCAGACAGGTTATTGAATTGCCACCCAGCTCTTTATATTACAATAAACTTGCGTGTTGTAAATTCTCATCTGTGTAGAGTGGTGTATTGTACTGTGTATTGTAATGACTATAAGGAGTGTTAAGTGTGTTGTGATTTTGTATTGTACTGTTATGTAGTGTGTGTTGCCAGTGGTGTTTGGTGTCAATACAACCTTCTCTACTTTTAGCCCCACCCCTTATAATTATGCAAATTAAGCTAGCCCTGCCCCTCATAATTATGCAAATTAGGCCAGCCTTCCCCATTATAATTATGCAAATTAGGCCAGCCTTCCCCATTATAATTATGCAAATTAGGCCAGCCTTCCCCATTATAATTATGCAAATTAGGCCAGCCTTCCCCATTATAATTATGCAAATTAAACTGCTATTGGTTTAGCTTGTGTGAAATAGATTGTCATATTGATTTATATACAGATTATTTAAACATAACTCAGATAGTTTTCAAACTATTTACTAAATTTTCACCAGAAATAATTTGTGTTATCCATGTTTTTAGATTTTGCAGACAGAAGATAAAATATTATTTCCTGTAAATATATACTTAGATATTTTAACCAGTTATATTGTTCAAGGTGTAAAATACTGAACTATGAGGAAAAGACTCTAACGCAAAATTATCTGTTTTATATAGTTTTTGAGCTTATTACTTGGGAGAAGTACGCCATTTTCTTTTATGGAGAGATGTTACTTGCACCTATATATAATATTCTTTTTCAGATTCAGATATTTCAGGATTTGATCCTTCTTAATTTTATAAATTACAATCAAATTAATTTGTTCTCAGACAGATGCTTCTCTATTTTATCACTCAATCTCTATTTCCTTAAGGTCCAGATGTCGTCTTTTTTTATGGTTGTTCTTGTTCTTGTTTTAAGACAGTAAAGTTTTCGTTTAAGTTGTATTTATGTCTCATTACAATAATTTTGTTTGTCTCTCACATTCGCTGGTTATTCATTTTACTTCATCACCAATTATTTTCATTCCTGTATTTCAGTTTATAATTTTCTGTAATTTGATTGGTCAATAACTAAATTCTGCTCTTTTTATTGATCGGTTACCATTTTCTTGTCATTTGATTTAACAGTTAAAATTCTCATCATTTTGTTTGGTCATATACCATTCTTCAGTCATTTGATTGGTCCAATGTGTTTCCCTCATCATTTGATTGGACAGTTTAAATTTCCTCTCCAGCAAGTCCCGCCCCCTGTTGCCTAGTGAGAGGCAGGGTAGCCCTACCCTGTTCCAGGTGGTGCTCACCAGAGCTGCCAGACACGGCAAGGTATCATGGAATGACCTTGACCTCTGAACTTGAATGCTCTTGATATGATGTGTATAAAGGCTTGCTATTCAACCAGCTTATTTATTTGGAAAATAATGAGGAAAAATGTAAAAGTAATTGTATATAATTTGGGGGAGGTTTGGGGGGTGAGCAGGTTGTATAGCAACCATCTTGTTCTCTAGCAGACTGTGTTGTATTGGATCCTGCAGCATCTGCTGGTAGCATCTACCTGATTGTATTGCATCGGTCCAATAAATACATCTGAATATTAACCCATCTGCTCCAACAATACCTGATTGTATTGCATCTGCCCCAACAATACCTGATTGTATTGCATCTGCCCCAACAATACCTGATTGTAATGCGTTAGTCCAATAAGTACATCTGACTGTTAAGCATCTATTCCAACAATGTATGTTTGTTGCATCTGACCTTTAACAAATTTTATTGCATTTGTTCAAATATTGTCATTCTGTTTATTGCATCTGTTTCATACCATATTCTGCAAATTCCATCTTTCCCAGCAGTATCTGTTTATTTTATATTTCCCAGGAAGACACATTCCATTACATCTACTTTTGACTATCATCTGCCCCATTATCCTGTCTTGCATTTCATCTGTCTCAAAAATTTTGACATTTGTGTATTGCATACGGCCCAACATATTGTATTGCATCTTCAGTGACAACCTTGTTGGCTGCTTCATCCTGGCAGACCAAGTGTATTGCCCTGTTTCCTGTCCAGGCCAATGTTTGACTGTGTGTGGCATTTTTGAGTGTGTTTATATACCTATGTGTAGTCCTGTGCTTTTGATTTAGTTACTATATCCTGTCTGAATGTCGTTTTCAATATATTTAGGGAGTCTTACGCTCTTTCCTGGTAAGTCCTCAACATACATGCAAAATTTGGCAGCAACTCTTGGAATTAAGTAAATTTTCTACTTCTTTTTCCTCCAAATGTGACTCTATCAAGGAATTCCAATATTACTCTATGAATAAGACCAGTTCTGTATTTGCATGTGTGGATGACCGTGTATCAGATACAATGTACCGTTACTCACAATGTTGACTAGAGGCAATATCTGTAGGAAGGCATCACATGCTAATGACAAACTGTAACATGTATATCAACTGTACAGGGGTGTAAAATTCCACACGTTCCACTCGCAAGAGAAAATTAGAGCAAGACATGTGAAAAATCAGAAGATTTCTGTGTTAATTTTTCTTGATTTGACTATCTCAAATTTGTGATGGGCAAATGAAAATTACAAGAATTTTACACCCCTGACTGTATTGTATTCAATTGTATCATATTTTTCTACCCCTGGTGTGACACCAGCCCTTGTCAGTTCTCTCAAATTATCCAGACTAGGGGCAGTCACTAAGTAGCCTTCTGCTTATGAAAGGGGGATAACTTGAGTTAACTTTACAATGATCCAGGATAAAATTGAATAAAAAAATCCTGTATCTTTTCCCAGGATTGAATTGAGATTTTATGTCATGCCCTTAGAACCATGTCAAGATGATTTCTCCTTAATTCTTGTAACAGTATGGTTGTGCATTATTTATGGAAGTTCTTTTTTGACCAGTATGATTAGATATTGTTCCAGCAACTACCGTAGCTGTAGGGTATATGTATACAAAGTATACGTCTAGATACTGTTACATATTAAGTATGTATTTCTCTGTAACTAAAGGCATGTTACTGTAACATCAAACACATCGTTATGATTTTTACATAACTTTCAAAGCATAGTAACATATTATTTTAAATAGCATTTAAAGGACTAAATATATGATTTTATTAAAACATTTCCTAGAAATGTAAATTGATAAAGATTGTTTTCCATAAAAAATTGATATATCAAGTGATTCAAATAGTGTTGTTAAGGTCATCCTTTTAGATAACTCTATGATATATGATTATAGTTATCAGGATAGATAACTGTCTATGATATATGATTATAGTTATCAGGATAGATAACTCTCTATGATATATGATTATAGTTATCAGGTTAGATAACTGTATGATATATGATTATAGTTATCAGGATAGATAACTGTCTATGATATATGATTATAGTTATCAGGTTAGATAACTGTATGATATATGATTATAGTTATCAGGTTAGATAACTGTATGATATATGATTATAGTTATCAGGATAGATAACTGTCTATGATATATGATTATAGTTATCAGGTTAGATAACTGTATGATATATGATTATAGTTATCAGGATAGATAACTGTATGATATATGATTATAGTTATCAGGATAGATAACTGTCTATGATATATGATTATAGTTATCAGGATAGATAACTGTCTATGATATATGATTATAGTTATCAGGTTAGATAACTGTATGATATATGATTATAGTTATCAGGTTAGATAACTCTGAATGGTTTATGAGCTAAGACTGTTGCTCTTCCATGTAGGAGTTACGTAGAGTGTTGATGGTGAGTAGCAGTAGACTTTGTTGCTATGGTGACATGTAGATATATATACTGTCTGTCTGTGTACCCCTGCCATGTGTTTATATCACAGTATAGCTTCCTGTTGTACACCATGCGTCTCAGTAACACAGACCAGACCTCCATACCATGCCTCTGCAGGATCCAGACTTCATGTTATTATCACCATGAAAACAGAATCTCTGCCTTCAGAAGCTGTTTGTCACCAAGGATAATGATGACCTTCTACCCCTGTTCCTTTCTACTGTAGAATTGTAAATTTTCGTGGGGGACTAATTTTCGTAGATTTTGAAGCTGTCTCTATCCATGAAAATCAGTCCCCACGAAAACTTGTCATTTAATAGACCTAGACCTTGGACATGAATCCAGAGATATATGTACCAAATTGACTTTATTACAGATCCCATTGAAATTTGGTATAAATGAAAATCATGGCTTTTAGTTATACTTCAATATGGATGACCTTCAGATAATATCCGTATTCATTCTTAGTGTTTTGATCAATTGAGATTAAAATAATTTGGAGATTTGAAACAGAATTTCAGTGTAGATTTTTTAAATGCTGGAGTAGGATACAAGTTGTGTACTCTAAAAAGGTTGCTATATATTTTTTTTCTTTCATCTTTTGTTTTGCTGTACCTGTGATGGGCATTCAAGGTTTCTGCACTGTCAAGTCACGTCCTGTGATGTTTGGTAACTGCTATTGATAATTCTTTCACACTTGGAATATTACTTAATCATTATAAGACCAATCATCAGACAAGTGCAGATAACTGTGTCAAGGATTTTAAAAGAATTATGGCCCTTTTTCTGTGTCAAATGGTAAGCATGGGGGTAAAATCACCTGCAGTGATAGTTATATTAATTCCTGTACATTTTTATTTGAACACTTGCTGATAGGATGGCCGTAGGATGGTCCCGGTAAGTAATGGAATACTAAATCAACTTACCCATCAATTAATTGGATAATCAGGGCTTGTTAATCAATTAAAAGATAATTAAATATCTATTAGCATGAAAAATGACATGGCGTATTACTCATCTGTACTGACAACTGACATCATTCTCTTTCTATCCCAGTAGCAACAGTCAATAATCAGGACAAACATACTAAACAACAGTCAATAATCAGGACAAACATACTAAACAACAGTCAATAATCAGGACAAACATACTAAACAACAGTCAATAATCAGGACAAACATACTAAACAACAGTCAATAATCAGGACAAACATACTAAACAACAGTCAATAATCAGGACAAACATACTAAACAACAGTCAATAATCAGGACAAACATACTAAAGAATCATTGGACTCTCATTGTCAGATTGTTCTGTTACTGTACATTCATCAGCGGTGGGATTTTTAACCAGCAAGATGACATTTTTATGCATGAATCATGAAAATAATTTAAGGCAATCAAAATGATGTTGACATTTTGGTTACTTTCCATGTGTTGGTAAGAATATCAGTGGAGGCGGGGATATATTATATAGGATATTGGAAATAACGATACTAGCGTTTATATTGGTTATTGTCAGATAGGACATGGTTATCCTGCATACGACAAAATAGTAGTGAAAAAACCCACAGGTGATATAAGGAGAGTAGCGTAATCAGTAGCCGTGGGTTGGTTATCTGACGATGATACAATACGTAACAATCTGATATTTACAGAATAACAAAATAAAAATATGCATATAACTTGGGGCCCCCTAACATTCTCTCACTGTCTCCCAGTATTGGTGTTGTAAATTTTGCTTCATGCATACATTTTATTGTATTGTAGAACATGCATGTATGCTGTTTCAATGAATTAAGTGTTATTTTCTTAAATATGCACAAATCCTGTAAAATTCTGGTAAGTTACTATTTAAGATGTTTTTTGTTTGTTATTGGTTTGTTTTTCTTTTCTGGAACTGATAAAAATTTTAAGCCTCTTCCAATTTTTCAGTCAAATTTTTTTATGCAACTACTTAAGGTATCTTAACATTTAATTCATTGATATTTAATTACAACAGTTTGTCTGACACTGTCTTTAATGCCAACCTGTTTCCATGGAAACCTACTTGCCACTGCCTTATCTCATTGTCTAAGACCCAAGATGCTAGAAATGTATTCTTTGTCAGGTTTGAATTTTTATGTAGTAAATAAGTTTGTTAAATGATGATAAGCAAACTTATTAAAGTTATATCAGCCTGCAAGTCAAGCAAGTATTGTCTGTTACCCCATCCACACAAGGGAGGCCAGTCATTGAAGAAATTAACTTATTTGATTTAAAATGAAAGAAATAATTAGTGAAAAATATAAAACAGACTGGTTGAAAGAGAGTGTAGATTCTGCAATATGTGAGAATATTTATGAACCAGTCCAAAGTCAGTGTGCACACTGTTGTATTATGTACGCTGTAGACCAGTGGCTGGGAGAAGTTACAACGCCAGTCATCCCTGCCCGCCTCCCTACCAGTGAGTATACCTGCAACCTGCACACTCTGTAACCGCGTAGTGACCACTGTGGCTATGGCAACCCACAGTCTCATGATGTGGAGACGGTATGAGGGGTCACTATACAGATCACTGCTGTCATAGCAACAAAGACTTGGCCAGAATCTCTGACCCATTGCAGCCTTTTATGAATAAGCCTTGCTGTCAGTGTGGCTTCTGTATGCAGAGCACTTGACATGTCCTTCTGTATAAAGACCAGAAGGCAGGTTGTCCTGAACATTGCGTTTGCTTTACTGTAGCAGTTGCTGGCCATAAGGCAGAGACGAGAAACAGGTTTTAAATGATATTGCTGAAAGTGTTGATATATCAAATGTGACATACATTACTGATCTGCAGCCCATTGTTCCAACCTTGGTTAAGATCATTCTCAGGTTATCCGCTAACCCATGGATATCATTCAGTCATTGCTGTTTAACAGGACCATAGTGACTGGTTATAATTAAACGTTTTTCATACAAATGTTTGCTCCATTGGAACCTGACTTTATTCAAAGTTTTTTTAGTCATCGGTTAAGTTTTTAACCAATGGTGACTTTTGACCTATATTTTAACCAATGGTGACTTTTGACCTATATTTTGACCAATGGTGACTTTTGACCTATATTTTGACCAATAATAACTTTTTACCACTGTTTAGATTTTAACCATTGTTGGTGAGCTTTTCATCAGTGATAGCTTTTAACCAGTGGTTAGAATTCAAACAAGGGCAAGCTGTTAACCAATGGTTTGATTTTAACCAAGGTCTATACATTATAGCCTACTGTTGTATGATATACACTATATACATGTATATTCCAGATATAACAAACTGTTACTACTGTCCTGTAGTTTGATACAGTAGAGAATATATACTGTGTAGATAACCGTAAACATCATAAGTATACAATCCTGTATTGTTGTATAAACATGTATATCATTATGCCTGACCAGTATACAACTTCATACACTGTCACCCTCTGGAGAAAATATATAAATATGAAGATACATGATTTAACAAAAAGTAATAATAACTTTGAAAATACAGTCCCATTACTAAGGGCTGTTAATCAACTACAAAGCAGATTTCATTAAACCATAGACCCCAAATGTTTTAATGTGTCAAATGATTTCTATCTAAATTAGTAACAATTAAGATGGTTACTTTAAGATGGTATCTAGCTAGGTTTGCACCCCAAATATTGTATTAAAATGTATCTTGTTGGAATTCCACCAACAATACTTAGTGCTAAGTAATACTTAAATCCTTAAACTAGGTAGATACACATTCCACCATTACTGTTTTATGAATTACTCAAGTACATGTCTATATGACTAAGCTTAAATGAATTATTACCTTTATAACTAACAATAATTGTTATGAAATGAAATATTTGGATATTTTTTAGAGAAAACAGACTAATGAAATTAGCCCTTAAGTATTTAAGTTTTACGTAGCACTAAGAAATATTGTTGGGATTTTACCCTGCTCTGTACGAACCTGGACAATGAGAGCTGAATCATCAGATTCAGACAGGATCATTCTTTCACACTAGAATTTAAGGTAAAACCCAGTCTACATACATTTCACTTTGTATGTTCTAGAAGTTCTGTTTTCTCTTGACAAATGGGCAGGGGACATAGATTTCTCTTGACCAATGGACAGGGGTCAGTGTACGAGGATGTAATTTGGTGGGCATGTTTCAGCTCTGGTTCCCAGGTTCCCATGGTAACACATAATTATCATCAAAGCAGACTTTGTGTAATATCATTTCCTTTCAGTTCATGACATTAATTTGGTCCTATATGATTTTTTCCTTAAACTATGTTAATGATTATAGGAGGAACTATTTTTTTTTAATAAATAAGGTATAATGTAAAACAGGAACTATTTTTTTGAGAGAAATAATATGGAATATTGTAAAATGACTTCTCATTTTGATGCCATCTAAAAAAAAGCAAATTTTCTTTCTTCCTACATCCATGGATTGTTTATTACCTTGGGATAATATTGAAGACATACTGTATTGTTTGCCAGACATTCAGACGGACGTCCAATCTAGTGCGCTGCTCAATGCGCTGGTACCGCCAGGTATATTCGAGTGGTAACGCACCTAACTCTAGTTCTTGTCGTGCAGTATGAACATAACGAGCCTAATAAACTTGTGGACAGATATAGCACCGCTTCAAGTAGTGGGCGGCAGGCAGGCCTGTACATTTCTATCAGTTAAAGTGAATGATTCAAGATTATTAAGATTTAGATGGATCAAATATTTTGATATTAGCAGTTGTTAGTAGAAAGTATGAAATTTTAATATTGATATATGTGACTTAAATTGGAACAAACCAAGACACATATAATCTTCTGAGACTGACCAATCTGATGGTAGACTAACCAGGTTCTAGACTGATGTTGCTAGTTGTTAATGTGTATTGTGTTAACTCCTTACCACTTGAATATATCATGTTACACCATGGACATACGTTACACCATGGAATACAATGTCACATTATAGACATATACTGTTGAGTGCAGTGTTATACCATGAACATACAATACTATACACCATGGACATAAGTTATCCTATGGAATGCTTTGTTACCACTTTACACCTTGAATGTACCCTGTTGCACCATGGACATGCAATGTTACACCATGGACATACCATGTTATGCCATGGATATGCAATGTTATCCCATAGACAAATGTTATACCATAGACAAGCAGTGTAACACCATAGAAATATGTTAACCCATGAACTGCTATGTTACACTGTGGACATAACATATTACACCATGGACATACCATTTTTGATACCAACTTGATGGACATACCAATTCACATTATATACACAATATGTTACACAATGGACATACCATCCCAATGTTACAGTATGGATCATAGACATAACATATTATACCATGGACATAACATTGTAGATCATGTTACATTATGGATATGTCATAACATGGACAAACCATATTAAACCTTAGAAAAATCACATTAGCATGACAGCAGATTGAGTCTAAACAGGTTTTATGGTTGTACCTTTTAATCTGAAAGGTCCATTTAAATTGCAAACAGTATAAAACCTGGTCAGTCTTTGAAGTACCGCAGACCTTTCTGGTTAATTACTGGTGACAAAATAGAGCTCTCATGTGGTAATTGATTAACCTTAATTTGTGCATGTTAAGTTTTAGTGCTGTAACCTTTTACATGTTGTTAGTTCATACTGTGAGTAGAGTGTTGGATTGTGTTTCTCTTGTTTTTATTTCAGGAATTAAGATTTTATCTTTTTAAAGTCAGGGAAACCTTTTACCGCTCAGTCATTTTATGCCATGGTACATAATAATTTTAACAGGTGTTATAGAGCTCAAGCAATGTAACACCTGATAATTAAGTCTGTGACATTTCCTCACTGATGTTTACTGATAATACATAATGTCTTCTAAAGGTTAAAGCCTAATGAAACATCGTAATTCATCTTGGGAGTCTTTGAAGTTTTCACATCACAGAATAAGTAAACATTTGAATAAGAAGAAAAATTCATTTTTTATATCATAAGTTATTTGTTGAAGACACTAGGTATTCTGACTTGTGTTTCTCAAAGCCCTAAATGTCTCTGTTTTTTTATTTCAGACATTAAGTCCAGCTATAAGTTGTTGTTTTTTTCTCGTTCAAGCATTAGGGTCTTTGGTCTAGTCTCAGTAACACGCCACCTGTTGCTGCTTTGGAATAATCTGCGACAGACTTTACCCGTTCTTTTATTAATATTTCAAGAATACAGGAAATAACAGCATGATTATAAAGATATATTATTGTCTAGAATGTAATAATTTTGATCAAAGAAATAAAGAAAAAATTATCAATGATAAGTTGATAATGGTTGCTGGAAATATATAACAGATGGTGTCATTGATATTTGCAGAATTAATTATCCATCACTTATATAAAAAACATCAGTATGCTTATTCTGGTAAAGGAAAGGTTCAAATCTGTGTCTTTAGTCATCAAAAGTAATGCAACATTATCTGCTTTCCATTACAATACAGGCTCGACGGCGTCAGACGACTCCGGAAGACCTGCTGTTTGTGGGTGATGAGCCTCCTCCACCCCTCAACACTGTGCCCGAAACACCTGACGAGAAACCTGTGATAGTTGTGCGCGAGCCCGGTGCGAGCTTCAACATTCCACCAGTCATGTCCATGAGCGCCCCAGGCTCGATGAACAACGCGGAGAGCTCCCTGATGCCCCCGCCTAAATCTTTACCTGTACGTCAGAACAGCACGTCCAGGTCAGTGTTTATAGGTGAAGATGTGGTTAGTGTATGGAAAATTAAGATTTGACAGTATTCAAAGTGCAAGGTTAAATTGAGACCTCCATTTTATGGTAAAAATGTAACATAGGCTATGTTTATACTGTTCCTTACTCTGTCCACAGGTTGCCGTCTGCCCCGTCCAGCATGAGAGGGAGGGACCCCAGTAGGCCCAGCCCCTCCCCGTCCCCCGTCCTGCGTCGTAAGAACAGCTTCACTCTCCTGCCCCGCTCCAGTTCCATGTAAGTCACGCCCTCCCCAGGACAAAAGGCTGGTGTTTTACAAAACCTCT
The DNA here is from genome assembly GCA_021229015.1 of Solen grandis. Classification (NCBI taxonomy): domain Eukaryota; kingdom Metazoa; phylum Mollusca; class Bivalvia; order Adapedonta; family Solenidae; genus Solen; species Solen grandis. Next base: position 46,895,635 of record CM037786.1, on the reverse strand, counting down.
CAAATTGGGAACTGTCTCAACTCAAATATCTCTAATTCTGAATCAATACATCATGAAAAATTTTGAAGAAATTGAATACTATATTAGCTCTGATGCATTGGCAAACAGAGCAGACCCAGATCTGTCCTAAAAAGAATTGTCAGGGTCTCTCCTCTGTTAGCTCATACAATATTGTAGCTCAGATTCTACTTAGCCTGCATGTCAAAGAAAAAAAACAACATAATATACCATTTTAAGTTAAGTGAATGACCAGTTCAATAAATGAATCTGTACATCAATATTCACAAGGTAAAAAGATATACTATAATTTTTAAGAACATTTCTTCTTAACCCTTTCCCTCATATAGACTCATTTTGACGCACTCAATAGGTACCACATAAAGCCTGATCTGCAGAAAACCACAGTAAAACCTTACCAAATTTAATTACAAAATCCTCATTTCCAGACCACTGAGGAGCAGCGAACAGCATAAAACCTGATCAGCCTGCGAGTTACTCAATATATAATGCCTTGTTGGTCTTCAAAATTATGAGCTTACGAATTTGAAATATTTTGTAAAACACAGGCCTGTTTGACTCATCTTTGTACAGATATGTTTTATTTAAGCTGAGCATGCTGCAGACGGATTGAGTGTTTATCAAATTATCATGAACACAAGGGTTATGCTTTTATGAACAGCGTGAAAAAAGTTGAGTTATTCTGTATATAGCTTCCTAGGGAAAAAATCTAGGGAAAAAAAAACAAAGTACAACTGCATTGGTATATTATTCTAATATATATTTATGAACGTCTGTAAATAGTTTTCTATATTTGAAAATTAATGTTCATTTCCAGACAGTAATGGAAATAAAGATAGATATATATATCATTGTTTATGAGGCAAAGACCAGATTTAATTATCCTTTATACCTTTTTTATACGCCGCCGGAGGCGGTCGTATATTGGCGTCATCTTCTCCGTCCGTCCGTACGTCCGTACGTACGTCCGTACGTCCATATCTTGTGAACGCAACTCCTCCTACGTTTCTGAATGAATCTTTTCAAAACTTGGTCAATGTCATAACTATAATGGGTAGATGTGCATGAAGTGGTGATTTTCCGGTTCATTGATTTTTACAAGATTTGTGTCCCTTTGAAACTTAGTCTCTGTAGCTGAATGATATTGCAGCCTTGTGAACGCAACTCCTCCTATATTTCTGAATGAATTTTTTCAAAACTTGGTCAATATCATTACTATAATGGGTAGATGTGCATGAAGTGGCGATTTTATGGTTCATTGATTTTTACAAGATTTGTGTCCCTTTGAAACTTAGTCTCTGTAGCTGAATGATATTGCAGCCTTGTGAACGCAACTCCTCCTACATTTCTGAATGAATCTTTTCAAAACTTGGTCAGTGTCATTACTATAATGGGTAGATGTGCATGAAGTGGCGATTTTCCGGTTCATCGATTTTTACATGATTTGTGTCCCTTTGAAACTTAGTCTCTGTAGTTGAATGATATTGCAGCCTTGTGAACGCAACTCCTCCTACATTTCTGAATGAATCTTTTCAAAACTTGGTCAATATCATTACTATAATGGGTAGATGTGCATGAAGTGGTGATTTTCTGGTTCATTGATTTTTACAAGGTTTGTGTCCCTTGAAACTTAGTCTCTGTAGCTGAATGATATTGCAGCCGTGTGAACGCAACTCCTCCTACATTTCTGAATGAATCTTTTTATAACTTGGTCAATGTCATTACTTTAATGGGTAAATGTGCATGAAGTGGCGATTTTATGGTTCATTGATTTTTACAAGATTTGTGTACCTTGAAACTTAGTCTCTGTAGCTGATTGATATTGCAGCCTTGTGAACGCAACTCCTCCTACATTTCTGAATGAATCTTTTCAAAACTTGGTCAATATCATTACTATAATGGGTAGATGTGCATGAAGTGGTGATTTTCCGGTACATTAATTTTTGCAAGATTTGTGTCCCCTGAAACTTAGTCTTTTTAGCTGATTGATATTTCAGCTTTGTGAATGCAATTTCTTGTATGTTTCTGACCTAATCTTTTCAAAATTTGGGCAATGTCATAACTATACTGGGTAGATATGCACAAAGCAGGGGCTTTGATGTTCATCAATATTTGCAATAGTTATGCCTTTCTAAACATGGTCTCTTTAAAACACAACTCAAGTTTCTAAACAGGTAAAAGTGCATAAGGCAAGGATTTTCTGGTACAGTGATTTTTGCAAGAGTTATGGGGAGAAAGAAAAAAGGATTCAAATTGATACTGCTATTTGACCTACTGTCATATTGGAAGCATTTTTAGGGTTCTATCTCTGTTCAGCTAAATTAATTGGTCTTACAGACTTCATTATGAGCTTATGCTTACAGAAATGTTAAAAGCAATAATTAAAAGACCCCTCTTGGTCTTTATATTTTGTGGCGGCGTATATTGTGGCATCACTGACACTCTTGTTGTATGTAGATGTGAAGGTGTCATTTGGCCCGAGTTCCACCTGCTTTACTCAGTTCTCAGTAATACCCTGGTGAAATAGAACTGGTCCCTGTACAGATTAACTCAGTAATACCCTGGTGAAATAGAACTGGTCCCTGTACAGATTAACTCAGTAATACCCTGGTGAAATAGAACTGGTCCCTGTACAGATTAACTCAGTAATACCCAGGTGAAATAGAACTGGTCCCTGTACAGATTAACTCAGTAATACCCTGGTGAAATAGAACTGGTCCCTGTACAGATTAACTCAGTAATACCCTGGTGAAATAGAACTGGTCCCTGTACAGATTAACTCAGTAATACCCTGGTGAAATAGAACTGGTCCCTGTACAGATTAACTCAGTAATACCCTGGTGAAATAGAACTGGTTCCTGTACAGATTAACTCAGTAATACCCAGGTGAAATAGAACTGGTCCCTGTACAGATTAACTGAAGTGGATTAATATTAGAATCTTTTTTCTTAGAAGGTCTAGAATCTTATTTTTATACCTCCTGCTTCACAGAAGTTGAGGCTTGTTCACATTTCACAAGTTCTAACAACTTATACTAATCCCTCTAGACTTGGTTGGACCAGTACTTTGCCCCCACAGGGTTCGAATCTGCAACCTTCAGAAGGTCTTTTGTTGGGTATGTTACCACTCTACCATGGTGCCTTGTGCTGGTCTGATTTATTATCCTATGCTTCCATTTTGTGAAGCCATAAACCTAACTTGATAATTACCTTCCATTGTGAGCTAGAACATAATTTAAACTCCATTTATGACAGAAAAAAACTTCAATAAGTATATTATGGTTGAAATACTAGCCTGCCTGTGATCGGTTGATGTGTTAAGTTGCCGTTCATTGTCCACACTCTGTACTTAAACAGTGTCAAACAGAAGTAATGTATGATATTGTGCTCTGTCAAACACATTAGAAACCGTTTATTGAATTGGTTGACCTAAAAATATAGATATGAACAAAGGCATTGACTCTTGTCTCTGTATTGGTGAAATATTTCATTGGTTTAGATTAGTATATCAGTTCTGTAATGTTATGTAAAATGAGTCTTTTTATCTAGAAAAAGGAGGTAAACAAGATGTTTATGATGGGTATTCATAGAAAAATGGTGTTCCACTAAAACATATTTCATTTTGATGACATTTAATTGAGATATGAAATTTGAACACAGCTTTTTTGGAAAGGAAATTGTTTGAAAATGGTTGTGTTCTATTTTATACAAAGTACTTTCATATTTTCACAGAACAAGGATTATATGCACTTTTAACTTCTTTTGTAAATTAACGTTACGAAAGACCGCCCCAGTATAAATATTCATAACAATTTAACCAATCAAAAGCTGAAAAAAGGTCTAACAAACAAATATGTGTGAACCTTTCCGTCAAAAGTTATAGTTCAACCAACCTTACAGCTTAGTTATTCTTAAATACTTTAAAATATGTTTCATCCTCCTTGTTTCTCTAATGAAAATATCTTAAGATTTATTTTCTTAAATCTTTACCTCATAAAGCATCATCAAAAAACAATGTTCCCTCAATACACTTTGCTTCTTCTTAGACCGTGGGTTATTTACTTAGCAAAATTTCATACTCATGAATTATTGAGTAGGCATACCATTGGATCCGTGGCTGAGACGGCGCGGCCACAGCAGGGATCTTTTGACCAATGAAACAACGCTACCATGTAGAACGTCATGCTCTTCGCTTAAGGGAAATGGTTAATCTTGCAGGAATAATGAGTCAGCTTTTGCAAATTTCAAAGAAGAGTATTCAAAATAGTATGTGTAATTTTATTGGTTAGCAAGTAGCTGATTAATATTCATGAAAATGAAATTTTGCCAACTAAAATCCCAAGGTAGATACAGAAGTGGTAATGGAATTTATACAATGGGTTTTCGACGATACTCACATAGATGTATTTTGCTGCCTTGTCAAGCAGGGCAGACTCAAATTAGACGACCTCCTTTGTTTGCTCATTCAATATTGACTAGCACAGTCTGAATGGCAAAAAAAAATCCATGTTTTGTATACTATTTTTAGTAAATAAATATTCACCAAGTCATAAATTTATACATGAATATTCATAAAGTAAGGGGTTAATATAAATTATACTGTTTATCAATATGGTAAATGTTTTTATCAATTTATTCATTTACTTAACCCTTTCCCTCATATAGACTCATTTTGACGCCCTCAATAGGTATCACATAAAGCCTGATCTGCAGAAAACCACAGTTAAACCTTACCAAATTTAATTACAAAATCCTCATTTCCAGATCACTGAGGAGCAGCGAACAGCATAAAACCTGTTCAGCCTGCGAGTTACTCAGAGGCTGATCTGGTTTTATGTTGTTTGCATAGGTTTTTTCATGGTTTCCTCTATGAGGGAAAGGGTTAAAAAATGTGTATAGTATAAAGAGGTAGAATGTATTTTTAACTTACTCAGTATTTCAAGCATTACTTAAGCACTAAAAATTGTTGGTTGAATTTGAGCCAGTTGCCATAGAAACAGCTGCAATACCCATTACTCTGTTGTATAGGAGTTCTTTATTGGCAATCAATCAAATGAACGATCCTGCCCAACAACATTCTACACTCTTATTACATGAAGTTTGGTAACTGGCATTGATACGGTAATGCCTCCACTCTTGAAATAACAATTTATCATGATAAGACAAATGAACAGACAAGTGCAGATAACTGTGTCAAGGATTTTATAAGAGTTATGGTCCTTCCTCAGTGTCAGAGCGGCATTCAGGGGTATTATTGATTACTTTCATTGATTGTTCTAGTTAGTGTTGTTGGAAATTGAACCTTGTATGTCTGTAAGACAGTAGATAAGGGTGATTAAGAATCTGGATGATTTATATCGAGTTGTGACACATCAGAAACGTTTAAATTGACGTCATTGTCACTGATAATGAGAGTGTCTGCAAAGTTAGCTGTGTATGCTTGTATTGTTAAGGTGATCCATCCATCATTAAATTGTAATCATGGTTCATCAAGTGATTGTGGGAATTTTATAGCAAATGTAAATCTTTATAGACTTAGAGTAAAAGAGTGTATAACTCGATGTCAGTGGATGCTTGCATCTGCACTATCTTTTTAAGTCTTTATAAGCATTTGAAGGACTATGATTATCAGTTGGATGATGGATGGATTACCTTAACCCTGTAAGATGAGCATGTTCTGGAGGCGTGGCATGTAACACATTCAGGACAGACTGTGTAACAATGTAGGGGTACACTGAACTACGATCCAAAAGAGAGTCAATATTTGAAAGGCTTAAGTTTGAAGAACTTTGATAAAAGCTACCAAGCTATTATGGGGGTGAAAAAATTATACAAATAACTTGAAGTACATTAGGTTAATACAGTGTAGCTGACGTTCCTTTATCATCAATACACGTCCAATATATACTTGTATATACTTCAATACTTCATGCATGTGTATATAAATCATACCTAAATTTATTACTTGCCGTTGACGTTTGATTAGTTTCAACTTATTTATTCAATGTCGATTGGAAAACATTTTCTTACAACTTATATCAGTCTCTTGATGGCTTCTGGTTTGGACCAGTACTTTGTGCCTGGGAAGGTCATGAAGAATCCCTGCCCCTCAATGAGGTTCAAACCCACAACCCTCATATCCAGTCATGTGTTGTACCTCTGGACTAGGAGTCCTTTAAATTTGACATTGAATTTTTCTCTATCATTATTAATGTGAGTTTTGTGGGTATATTTATCTGGGAACACATGTCCCAAAAATGTGACGTATACTAATGAACAACTCTCATGAAATTCATGCTTTGTGAATTGATTGATCCACAAATCAATCAAAAGAATTGTGATTGAAATGCTATCAGCGGGACGTTAAACCCAACAAACAACAACAACAAATGGAGGATGTATGCTGGTATATGGTGGTGTTACAGCACAATAGATCATATCTACCTCTGTATCTGTCATGGGTGATATATAATGATGACGTAGTATGATCATAGCGTGCGTCTGATATCGGAAAATAAACAATAATTGTGTCGGGTTTCTTGGAAGGTCTGTAAATTAAGCCAGACACTGTGCCAAGTGGTAACATTCATATAAACATGATAGCACATAAGTATTTCGATCAAGAGATCATTACGTCTGACTGCTGGTGCCAATATTTGGATTGTTGACCACTGGTCAGATGTCACAGGACGGCCGGTGATCCTGGATTAACACCTTTTGGTCAGTTAATCCTCTCACAGGGTTTTTAAATACTTATAAGACTTCCCTAGCCAAGCCTTGTATGGGGGATAAATACCAGTATTGGCAGGGCAGCCAACCTTCTGTTAAATGTGACCAATTTCAATATCCCATCTCAAATACAAGAAGAGAAGGAGCTATAGGTCTTCAAAATATTATATTGAGGAATCTCACAAAATGTCAAAGTTTCAAAGATATATAGAGATCAACTACTCATCAGCCTTGACCCCTCACCTCATATAGACTTGTTTTTTAGTATGATATATATAGACTTGTTTTGATGCGTTGGCAAACTGAGCAGACCCAGATCAGACAGCTTTGTTTTTGTGTCGCCTGATTAGAGTTAGGGGTTACTTTCGGCGACGGCGGCGTCCCCATGTGCTTGTCCGGAGCAAAACTTTGTCACCATAAGTTTGAATGACTTGAGACTTGATATGTATGTTTCTTGCAATGATCCGGAGTGCAGTGCACAAGAACCATAACTCTACCTTGTGCGCTTTTTGAGTTATTCCCCTTTGATTGATTTTCTTAGAGCATTTCTTGTCCGGATCATAACTTTTTCATCATAAGTTTGAATGATTTGAGACTTGGTATGTATGTTTCTTGCAATGACCAGAGTGCAGTGCAAAAGAACCATAACTCTACCTTGTGCGCCTTTTGAGTTATTCCCCTTTGATTGATTTTCTTTGAGCATTTCTTGTCTGGAGCATAACATTTTCACCATAAGTTTGAATGACTTGAGACTTGATATGTATGTTTCTTGCAGTGACCAGGAGTGATACCAAATTCTTAAAAGAAAGTGACAAACTGGCATCTTTACTGTCAACAGATAAGTCATCGTCAGGCGACACATCCGACTCGCGGAGTTCTAGTTATGTCTTATGTGCAATATTTGGTCAGCATATTATTGTATCTTTTAATAAACCTCATAATGTATGAGCCTAAAGTGGGGGCCTCTGTGGTCAAGTGGTCATAATCGCTGACTTACCATCATGTTGACCCTTGTTCCATCAACAACAACAAGAATTGTTCTCAAGTTCTCAGAAGCCTCTTTTCACAAAGGAAATCTTATGTACCATCTTATGAAGGGTTTTTCTGCCTAGCAGTATAATCATTCTACTTGAAATTGAATGTCATCAAAGGGAAATTAATTGGCTATACTGCTGTGGAATGAAATGAGAAATTGGAAATCACTGCTTTTGTTATCTTTAATAAATATTGAACAGACCTCATTGAGTTCATATTACAATGGGGCTCAGTGTGTCCGACAGATAACGCTGTAGTCGTGTGTGAAGTAATGAAATGTGAAACTTGTGAAGTGTTCAGCAAGCTAAATCCTTACTGTAGGAGAGCTATCAAGGAAGTGATCATTGTGGCTAGAAAAGAATTATGCACTTGTAAAATACTGATGTACAAACCAAGGCCTATGCTCTTAAATCCTCTCAACTTTCAAGTTTGAGCCAGGTTTTATATTTTAACGATGTTCTTGAAAAAAGAAAAAATCTCACTCAAAAATCATGCTCGAGCACTTTCTTAACTTTTGCAATATTGTGTGCAAAATTTGACCAAGGTGAGAATGTGCTTAAATATACTATGAACAATAGTTTCATCAAACTTACTTGAGCATGATAACCATGCTTAAGTTTGAATATGTGTATGATATTTGGTATCTTCGAGAACCTGGGGGCCACTTGGATCTGCATGGAGTATTTCTCTGGCTGATCAGGTTTTATACTGTTCACTAAACATCTGCATGTTGGAGATGAAAAAGAAATATTGATATATATATATTTCTTTGTGGTCTGGCTTTTCTAAAATTATACCAGGGTGCAAAATGAGATTTTTGAGTGATAAAGGGTTAAAAAATAGGGCGCTTTTTGCCATTGGATGATACAGTCATGTGACATTACATAACTTTTTATCTAGTGACAGTAGAGTGGTCGCCCATTTATGCTGGTGATAGTGAAATGGATCTGATTTAACAAATAAGAACGAAACAAACAAAAAAAATCACAATATGTGGTAAATGATACATAATGGACTTTCATGGGTTGGACAAATATATTGCTTGTAAACATGAAAGATATTTTACTTAATGTAAGTAGCCTGTAAACACCTTGCCGTGTCATAGTCCGCACTGTCTCACTTGGTGCAGTGTCTTTATCACAGATTTGACAACATCTATCACAGATTTGACATCTCTATCACAGATCACAATATCTCCATCACAGATTGCAGCCTCACAGTACTGTCTTGATCTCTTTGTGACAGTTTTACCAACTATTCTTTTTCACAAATTTTACATCTCATATCATAGATTTGACAATATCTCAGTATTATTGATTTACAGCATTGTTAATTTTCATGTAATAGATCAAAATTATGTGCATGAATAAAAAGAATCACCAGGCTTTTGACTTATACAAGATGAAAGTCAAAAATGAAATGCATAAATTGAATATTGTTAAAATGAACACCAGCAATTGTTTCTGTAAAGGTGTTGGTTGCACTAGGATAGCCTGGGGAAATGTTGTCACACACTGGTCTAAACTAGTGGTTCCTCTGTGTCCTCTATACTGGGGTACTCAGGCCTTGACCGACACAGGGGAGGGGTTGTTCCTGTCAGGCAAGGCGCGGCTACGGGAAATGTTGGCCAGTCGTTGTTGTTCTGCCTCCACATGTTCAAGTATCCGACGGGATCGTGACATCTGGCGCAGGTAGTTTTGTAATTGATAGGCATGGGAACGGTGACCAAGCCGTGACGCCATGCTCCGGGGACTGGGGATGTAGCCCTGGCGCTTCTGTAACAATAACCAGCAGGATATGTTGATAGACTTTTGAGGGAGTTTTTGCAATGAAATTTTCCATTCATTGCATTATAACAAAGAGTATTCCTGTGCAAACAAGCCTATAGCCATTGATCACATGATATCCCTGTGTAGCCATTGGTTAATCTGGTCATCTAATTTAAATATATCAATAAATATTGGAAAGGTCTGGTACCTTCTGTCAGTAAAATGGCTAATGTAGGATGTTCAGCTATAGCTCATTTTCAAACTATGTGTTGTTTATATATTGCAGTTTTGGGTTGGTTTTATTTTGCTATTTTGTTATTAAATTAATGAGTTTCCTTTCTAGATCCAAAGAAACACATTGCAGGTAAACAAAAGCACCATATTTGTGAAGAGTTTTGAAATGTGGGGTTGGGCGTGTATGGTTTGAGACAGTCTTTATCATTACTTTCTTAAAAAGCAGAACATTTCAATGTACCTTCAAGATATGAAAGAAAGATTTAGGGAGTTTGTACTTGATAATGAGATCAGGAGACACACAAGTTTAAGTTATATAATCCTGCCTGGATTTTTATATGACATCCAGTCAATTAAGGCTACGTTTGTAGTCTGTACTTATTAGATATTTCAGTTAATATCCTGGAGCATTTCCCAGTACACTCTATAAATAATTAAACAGTAATTATATCACTAACAATGATCAAATTCAGCAGAAAATAAAGCATTTCATGGCATGAAAACGGACATAAGAAAAACCAATTTATAAAGTACGCAGGCAGGACTTTTGTGCATTTGATTGGCGCTTGCAAGGTCACCTGCAATGTCAATATTGTTATTTAATGAATGTCTAGATCGGATAATAATGCTCTGTTGAATACACAGCGTTGAATTGCTATTACCTGAAAAGAAAAACACTATTTAAGAGGTAGCATTTATTATATCTTGGTGAATGGAAGGTATCAGGCTGAGGTCAGGTAGCTGTGTAATATGAAACACTTAATTAAGTTTCTTTTTTTGACTGGTTGGGTAAAGGCACTGATTATGGACGTCAATCCTGTCACGATTTTGGGAGAGTGTCACTGTTTCTGCTCATTAATCTGTAACATGCATTTCTCCATCGTCTGTCTCTGTCCTGCTTCTTTCAGCAGATAACACGTGTTCAAAGGATTACTTCTTGTTCAACCATCGACTATATTAGGCCAATTAATATTTATCAAACTGCATGCACTAATGTTAGTTACCGCTATAAACTACAAATGGTTTTGCACATTTGAAGTCAACAACATTTCTTTTTTATGGCTGGCATGAATCTGCAAACTTAAATTATTTCAAAGTTAACTTATCTTAATATTTGTTTCATTTTTTTTTAGCCTCTCAGCTCAACATGTCTGAATGTCTATTTTCTTGGGAAGCCTTAAGTTGGGAAGCCCTGTTAGTACTGCTGGGTTTTCCCATGTCCTGTTTTTGCCTTTTTCTTGTAAATTCATAACCGTTTGAGATCTGTTAAGGCAGTAATCTCATCGTTTCAAAGATATACTGTCAAACAAACAGCCGCAAACCTCAGGAGCTATGTATGGTGAAGTAATTTCTTGATGGCTTTTACGTTGAGTAGCATTCTTTGAAAGTCTTAAATATCAAGCATGTGTTGTGACTGGTGACGTAGACTTCGGATTAGTCGGTTATTATCTCCATACAGGGAGAGGATTACGCTGTCCTCCGGTGTGGATAAATGGATTAAATCTTGATCCCTTTTGATTTCTGGCCATAGTCTTAATACAATTACTTTATGTTCAGCATTTGGGGAAACCATGCAGTCTTACGTTATCTTTATACATTTAATATTTTGGTATTGAATGTTGGAGGCTTTCAAACAAATTGTGTTCCTGCTTTGTATACGGTCTTTTTCTTTTTGCTGGGTGAAATTGGTGGTCAGTTGTAGATTCAGCCAAACCTGTGTAGAGGAGCCAGTCATGGGGAGTTGAGAATTTGGCTTTCTATCCAAGGCCCCTTTCAATTGTAACTTCACAATTTAAATTTCCTTAATTTGAATTTTGAAAATCTAGAATTCCTTTACAGCATCCCAAAAAATGAAACATTTTGTAGGTGTGTTCCTGTTATTATGTTTTCACAGAATTCTACCCACAGTTTACAGGTTTCAGTTTGGAAATTATAGTAAAAACTAGATCATAGTGAAACAGAATTGGAGAATTTTAAGCTAAAGAAAAAATTCATCATGAGATGATTTGTGATTTGGTTGATAGAAGATTTTGAGCCAGTAATTAGGCTGTTTCTTAGTTTATAGTGAGGGGACAGGGGCACAGTGATGGGACAGGGGCACAGTGAGGGGACAGGGGGCACAAATGTAGGTTCATATGTAACCATTTGTTGCAAATGTTTACCGTTCTAACTAGAAATTATCAGACCTTTAATTGTGGCCCTATACCAGGAGATCTATCAAGGATATGACCAATGTGACCTGCATATAACAGGTCATTAACTCCCATGGTGGTCAGGCTTTGTACAGTTTGCTACTCCTCAATAATTATTGACTTAATTGTATAACTGGTTATATGACACTCTAAAACCTGTTCAGACTGAAAATCACTTCTAATCTATTCTGGCTTTCCAAGGGTTTGCCACGGATTAAAATGATGTTTCTGCATGGTAACCTTATAAATCATTGTCAACACCTGCTGTCTGTCAGTCCGGGTGGGAGGGGGGGTTGTGTGATGGGGGACAGGTTATTGAGGACATCTTCGATGTTCACACCGGGAGATGTCACCGAATCAAAGTCTAGATCGACTCTGATCTCTCCTCCTTATCTACAAAAACCAGTTCTACCTTTTTACCCTCAACGTAAAAATGAACCAAGTGGCCCCCCTCAGCCGACTGTTTATCCAGTGTAAATATTGTGTAAGTCCCTTAGGATTACCCACTTACACCTTTTTTGTCATTGTCATTAATTCTTCATTTTTTTTTTTATTTATTATTATTTTTTATTTTTTTTGCTGAAACGCATATATTGGTACCTTAATTATGATTCTGAAAATTTATAATGCTGCAAATTTGTCATTTAGAATTCAAAAAATTCTCAAAATAAGATATTGAAAGTCAAAGAATTATTTTCATCCGAAAAAATTATCAGGAAAGGTTCCCTTTTACTTTGATTTAGGTTTATATTGGTGAGAGTTAGTCAGAGATTTAAAATGGTAAGAGATATATATATATATATGTATATTGATTTTGATATTGAGGTCAAGAATTTCAGCAATCCCTTTATACTGCAGGTGGGTTTTTTTTTACCCACACAATTTTATCATGTACATGTACACTGTATGGATAAGATTTAAGAGATTTTCTGTATGCTTGTGTTTACAAAAATTAGGTGAAAATGTACCCATTCTAAAATACTTTTAACTACTATCTTAATACTTCTCACTTATTCTCCTTTTACCAGCTTTTGAAAATACTCAAATTTGACCTCAGACTTTAACTCAGATATGACACTCAAAATTCCTATTGAATCCAGTGGCTTTGTGTTGAGTTTGAACGTAATAAATTTTGTTTGTATCTTTGGGAAGATGGAGCAAAATTTGCATTAGAAAATGTTACTATTAATATCCGCATACAGCTGTTGACAACTGGAGAAATAAGAAGTGCTACTCTACTCACCCCTCCGTGCTCGTCCCTGTAAACAATCTTGTCCGAGGCCATCATCAAGTCTTCTATCGCCTCTTTCTCGTTCAGTTTCGGGCGATTAGATCCATACTTCATCGCCATTTCATTCTCGAACTTTTTCAGGCGCACCGCATGCAGTATATCGGTGAGTGCCCGAGTCCGCTGCTCAGGATCCACAATGTTACAGTACATAGATTTCCACTCATTCACTCCATCTGTAACTTTGGACGGATTAGTTCGCACCTCATTTTGGGAAATTTTAATCGGAGGTAGAAGAGAAGTTTTCCTCGGGCGAGGTGGTCTGGCGACATGGCTGAACTGATTTCCGGTCAGGTTCAGCCGAGGCACCGGACCTTTCTTTTCAGAGTTTTTTGGCTCCTTTTTTTCAGCACTAGATTCATTGGCCTCAATTTCTTTAAACGTCAGAAATGGTCCATTACCCTCATCAGCAAAGGTTACCTTCTTACGTTTTGATTTGTTTGTGTCGAATGCAGTGTCAGTTCGGTTAGGGTCATAAATACTTGGGATCTTCATAGAGTCAGTGAGAAACACTTTTGCAGCATTTAATCCAGGCAGCTGCTCTACTCCGGAAGTTTTATCCGAGAAAAAGTTTCCAGACTCCCACTCCGTTCTTTTCTGTCTTGCTGAATGTATCACAGGAAGCTTTAACATATCTTTCTCTTTCTTCAGTTTCTCTGCGTCTCTTTTTTCTTTCCATTTCTTATCTGCGGGTGGCAGGTAACCATCTTTCCAAGTGCTTCCACTGACACTCGACCCAGAATGTGAACTGGCGGCAATGTTTGGCGCTCGAAAATAGTTTGACCTCCTTGGAGAGATACCGTTGCTGGTGGAGAGGTCAGTGAGGGAAGCCATGGATGTAGAGGATGTGCTGCGGTCACTGCTCTGTAGACTGGACAACTGTTGGACGAGACGCTCCTTCTCAAAACTGTACGCCTTCATGGTGGACTGGAGGTCCGTCCGCAGTGGGTTGGTCGAGTTGCGAAGGAACTGGTCGTACATGTTGGTCGGGTGGTGGTGGGAAAGGCTGCGGAGAAAGAAAAAGAGATTATTGTATAAAACCTGCTTGTCACACTTAGTTCTTCTGTCTCAATGTTGAGTAAGCTACTTGAAGATCTTTTTTAGAATCCCTTTTTTAAATAAATATTAATTGTTGAATAAATATTAATTGTTGAATAAATATTTGATTTCCATGCTTTCCATGAAGTCAAATATATTTGATGATTTGTCTTTTTGTTTGCTAGCTAAAAATTCTAGTCAATGTTTGATTTCTTTTTCAAAAGAGATCTATCCTGATATGAAGAGCTGTACCAGTCAGAAGCAAACTTCCAGTGCAAGGTTCGACTACAGAGTCGTGAGAACATGTACGTTTTCCCTCTGAAACACTAGCAGTGTTGCTTTATGTATCTGAATTCTTGAGTCTGTAATCAATTGCACCCTGATGGTCTGCCATGGAATTAGGCGCCCGTTCAGTTTGAAATAAAATTATTGACCAGTCTCTTTGAACATGGAATAGAGAACAATAAAAGCAATGAATTGTTAAGTACACACTGCTGAGTTTTCTTATTGTGCTCTGTTTACTCTGCTGTTAAAAAGATTTTATCTTAATTGGATTAACAAATTAATTTTTACAATTCTTTTGACTGAATTGATTATAGACTATGTCTATGGGTTTGACAGAATAAAGTTATGCTCTTTTAGATTATGTAATAAAATAATGTCGATCTTTTCAAAAGTTTGTGTACTGTGCAAACTGAAAGGACCTTGGAACAGCTTAGTTTGATACAATCCTGATTCTATAGGTAATAAAAAGATTACATTTCAAGGTGTTGAAGGATCAACAAACCATCACTCACTTAAACTATGATTTTCTGTATACTGTAAAGTTAATGTTAAATCAAAATTGCTTCTTTTCTTTCATTTTCACTAAAGTTTCCCCCGAGTTCAAATTAATCCGAAATAAAATCCGAAAAATCAATTGTAGTCCCAGAGCATTTATCCAGAAATAAAAAGTTTACGACATCCGTCTTAAGAAGTAAAGCCCTGAACACTGCGCTGGTGTGTGCCTCAATGTGGCAAGTTAATATATTTGAAAGATCTTGATCGATCAGAAGTCTGATTACAGATCAATGTGATTAGACGCTTTCTCACTGTTCAATACCTGTAGTGTCCCCCATGTATTGATGGTATTAGACTGAGATATTGAAATGTAAACATGTCCACATCCATACAACGGTAGTCTGAGGCCAGGCTTTGATTAAAATGGTGTCACTCAAAAGGACGGAGCACTTGTGGGGGTGACCTAATACTTGTGACAGTAGCCTTCCTTTCTCTTCTTTTGGTTGACAATTATAATAGTATAGTTTACATTATACAGTTATTTAAATACATATGTAGACAGGAACAGTTTTAATAAGGGTTAAATTGACTTGAAAACTTCTAAAATTTTATCATTTTAAAAAAATAATTTTGATTGAGTTCGACTTCACTTAGAATAATGTTTGAAATTCATGTTTGCTGTTCTAATTATTATAATTATGTTCTACATGATGTTCCTTACCTGTCTTCATATCAGGATATTGATTCTTTTCAAAATTAATTGTAAAATTAAGTAAATAAAAAGTTGTTGTTTTTTCACTATGGACTATCTACCAGTTTCTTTTTGATGATTTCCTGAATGATTTTATCCACAAATCTTATATTAACATGATCAAAATTTGTTAAAACTGGTAGACCTCATATTTTCCTGAGCATTCAATCCTTGAATAAAATGGTCCCAGGGAATTGTATTTGATAGAGGTCCATAGGGAACAGTGATTTGACAGTATGCAAAAGAATGGTATTATTTCCGATTAATTCCAACATGTACAATGCCACAAATAAAAGATTAAGTATTAAAAAGCAGCGTTTGATAATAAATTGTAATAAGACCATCAGCTGCCCTCACATTAACTTTGATCATGAAAGCCTCATTATGAGGTGATCTGATCTGTTATTAGCCCTTTGATATGCAGTATTCTCACTGTGGCCTATCAGTCCCTTCATCAAGGCTGCCTGATCCGTTTTATTGACCTGATGGGTTTTAATTATCATTAGTCACCAGCACAGGATCAAGAAGTCTGACAAACATCAGAAGCTGTCAAGGAAATTATTTTTGCAACCAATGCAAAACGAAGTCAACCTGTGAATAATTCCAAGATTGATCTGATTTTATGCTTTTCACTACTTGTAAGTTCACCATCAGGGTGGCTGAGTGGTTAGAAAATGTGCCTCGGGAGCAGGAGTTTGTGGGTTTGATCCCCAGCTGTGACATACCAAAGAATGGTACTGTTAAAGCTCCATTGCTTGGCGCTCGGCATATGAGGGTAGTTCCAGGACTGGTTGGCATGGTGTCAGGATAATGTGACTGGGTGTGGTATCATGCCACGTGTCTATGGCGTGATACTGCAGTGTGGCAGCACTATATCTGTCTCAAGTAGACATAATCTCCAAATGACTGAAATACTGTTGGTGGGACATTAATCACAACAAACAAATACACAAAGTCTTGGAAGTTCCTATGGGAGAAGAATTTCACAAGCTGATCAGGTTTTATACTGATCACCATTCCTCACTGCCTTTTATCTTTTACCTGGTAAAGACTGGTTGTGATACCTTGGCATACAAGAGGAGATTCCAATACTCAATGCTACAGCATCCCATGAAAGGTTATCTCAGTCGACCTTAATGTCATGAATATTAATCAGAAAGTTATATTGAAATTGTCAAATCAGAATGTGCGTTTCAAAACAGTTTAATTTGAAAATTGAAATACCGTTATGATATCCGCCATATTAGAATTTCTGTTTGCTGCCATTAACTTGCAAATACCAAGCATTTTGAAGCGGACAATTTGATTGGCTAATAAAAAGGTAATTTTGCGTCAATCTTTAATGCGATGTCATCAGATCCTACCTAGTGAGTGTCAGTCTGGATATGGTTTTAACAAGCTTGTAATAAAGGGTTAAGTATTTGATCCTGGTCACATCTGTGAAGTAAAAGGTTCAGAAGTGATATATATGATTGGATTTCGAGCTTGAACACAATTGGTTTTCCCTAAGTCAGATGGTAGCCATACAGACTTATATTGATGATCTCTGTAGAGGCTCCGTGTCTTGTGCTAGACAGATCACTGGGAGCATTGTCCTTTACATGGCATGATGTCCCCTACCATCTGAAGATAGACTTAAAGGAACTGTAAAGATTTGAATTTCCATGCAACACTAATATGTATGTTGTTTCTATAACTAATGAAGTATTATAATAAAAGGCAAGTTTTGTTCATCACTGTGTGAAGTTCATATTGGTCATTTTTAGCTTGTCTTAGTTTTTTTTCCTTCAAATGTATTGGGCTAGACTTGGGGACTCAATCTCACATAGCAAGATGTCCCCCACAGCCTCCAGATAGACACTTATTAAGGACTGCTTTTGAAGTTTGATAATCCTGTCAGGCTAATTCTGTATGTTGTTTCTATAACTCATAAAATATATCTTATAAGACCAATTTTGTTTTATCTTTTTGTGTCTCTTCATTAGTTTTGTCATATTCAGCTCATCTGTGTTCATTTTCCTATGAAGGAATAATACCAAGGTTTTGCTATACTCCCTTGATGATGTCGGTTATTTAGCCTTTGGTCATAACCTTGACCAGAGAGTTTCACATCACACAGACATCACACACGGTCACAAGCATGTACAGAAACTGTGACACATGTATTAGTAAGAATTAAAAACAAAGCAGTGTGGCCTCTAAGATTGAAATGTGGGGGTAAAATATGTTCTTTTCTTGAAATTTTTTACCCTCTCTGTACAAAATTTTGTAGCAAAACTCTTAATAATTTGGGTACTGACATCCAAATTTAGGGTAAAATACCCCCAAAATGAGGGTATAAGGGAACACTGAAAAGGCAAGCATTTGGTTCCCCCAAGCTTGCAAGGATAATATTCAGTGATTTATGTGTAATTAAGAAGGCAGAATTGTGACTACCAATGGGTTTATAAGATAAAGTCAGATTTTTGAAAAAGAGAAAAAAAAAACAAAAAAAAAACTTGGCATTGACATTCATAATATTGACCTTTAAGTGACCTCTTATTGATCTGTCCAAACTATTGACCTTTAAGTGACCTCTTATTGGTCTGTCCGAACTATTCAACTGCCAAGACCTCTTATTGGTCTGTCCGAACTATTCAACTGCCAAGACCTCTTATTGATCTGTCCGAACTATTCAACTGCCAAGACCTCTTATTGATCTGTCCGAACTATTGACCTTTAAGTGACCTCTTATTGATCTGTCCAAACTATTCACTCCAAGACCTTTAGGTTAAAGACCTCTTATTGATCTGTCCGAACTATTCAATGCCAAGACCTCTTATTGGTCTGTCCGAAAGTATTAACTTTGCACAGAAGTGGGGTCTATGTAGGAATCCCACTCATCATGTCATGTCCTATACTTGTATTACATGAAGATAAGGTGAGATTCCAGGGTATTAATCACCTTTAGTGATAGTTATACCCCCACAAACAAAGTTATAGAGGAGGTATAATTAAATCATAAGAGTCAATCTGTTGGTTTGTTTGTCGGTGTGTCCATCGGTCAGTGGCAAAAGCCACGATGTCCGTCCGTCCAGCCCAGCTACTGTTCTATAAAAAGCCACATGGCAGGGTATTCATCATCATTAGTTCTAGTTCTAGTTGATCCTGATGTTTAACAGTCCTGTAATTCTTTGGTTATCATAGAGAATTATTTCAAGTTGTATGTTTTCCTCATGACTGCTTTGAAGAATGACACCCTTTTATTTCTTGTACATGTATCTTTATATATCAAATATTTGTCCAATATTTATCCAAGCTCATAGACAGGTCTGATATTATTATGAATAATTATAATCTCACCAAGTCCACCGCAAGCAATGGAGAATATGTTTTAATCAAATCATGAGGTTGTATTTGTCCGTTAGACAATGTGTATTGAACCATTGGATGTAGATTAACTTATAAAGTAAAACTTATAAAGTAGAAATGAAACCAAAACGAGAATGCTATTATTTATTATAAGTATTATTGTCTCTGTGATCTTGAATTATATAATTGTATAAACCCTGTAGTGGGATCTTCAGTCTACAAAATTCGGGTTCAGAAAACTGCCCTGAAGTACTGTTTTCAAGCTCCTTCTGAAAATTCTGAAGGGATTTGGAGTATGATGTTTTAGTTTCAGCATAAGATCATACTTATGAATTTTTCCAAAATTACAATTCATTCTTAAGAAGTTTATGTCACCTGGACCGACCACTTCCACTAACAATACATGTACATTTGCTGCATAAAATTAAAATTCTTGATTTAGGTAGGAACTCTTTCCACCATTTTTATTTTTATGAAATATTCAAGTACATGTCTAATCTACAATATATTATGACCTTAATAACAAACAATATTAATGAAGAAGCTAATATTTGGGTATTTTTAGTTGATTGATTTTTTAGTTTGCCATCGCTGCAACAGTATTTCAGTCATATAGCGACATCCAGCTAATTACAGGTGGAGGAAAACTCTGAATGCACTGAGGCATCTGGGTAGAACCACTGACCTTCCGCAAGCCAGCTGGAAGGCTTTCACACATGAAAATCCAAATGACCCTGCCAGGATACAAACCCACATGGTGAGGGGACTTTTAGTAGAGAAACAAGACTAGTAAGATTCACCCATAGGAGCTAAGGTATTAATTTATTAGCGCTATGTGAAACACAAGCCCAGTTGTAGAAATTTGCCAAGAACCATAAGGAGGACAGCTTTTGTCACTTTGAATCTGTGTGTGTTGTATGTATACATGAGTGGAAAATGAAATCAGAAACATCTGAGTTCTACATATTAATCATAATGTGATTATTTGACGAAAGAAGTGTTCGCTATCAGTTAGAGGAATTTGCGGTGAAGCGTACAGAAGTGGGTACTCACCTGCATGATTGTGGTCAGGTGGCGGCGGGGTTCGTGTCTCTTCAACAACTCTCAGGCAGAACTTCACCACAACATGTGGTCCTTCAGGGAGAGATAATGTCTTTAGGCTGACTTGCTTTTCATAGCAGGAGAGGGCCTATGTCCACGTTTCTCGTGCTTTTATGTTCCGTAGTTTCCTAGCCAAACCTAGATTGAACACTGTGCGACATCAACACTGAGTGTTGTGAATGTAGAGAGATGTTTGTATGGAGCTTATACCGGGAGCATTTTGTTTTTATCACTGAGTAAACAAGCTCATAATAGGCTGTGTGAAGACAGTTTATCTAAAGCATTCAGCCAAATTGATTGAATAGCTACTGTGTTTCTATGTTCAACTGTTGCAGCTCACCTATGCAGAAAAGTTTCCTAATATCAACACAATGAAATGACCTGACCCTCTCAATCTTGCTAATGAATTTGTTTGGACAACAACATCAATATCTAGAGTGTATTGCTTGGCATAAACGTTCTGAAATGCGGGAAAGCTTTTTCCCATCAATACATTCCTCTACAATCATAGACATGGCTTGAATTCCACCAAACATGCTTAGCGCTAAGTAATACTTAATATACTGAGGGGCGAATTTAATCATTCTTGTTTCTATATTTCATTCTCTTAACAAATAATTGTTAGGTAAATATTTACGACAGCTTAATCATCAGCTTCAATATTTCTTAATACAGGAATGGTGGAACTCGTTTCAACCTACTTTAAGTATAACTTAGAGCTAAGTATTGTTGGTGAGACATGAGCTAGATGTTGTTACACACAGACTTACCCAGCAGGCTTGTCTCAGTCAGGATTATGTGGCAGAGGGCATGGGTGAGAGACTCTGCACTTATCTAGTTGATTGAAAGATCCCCAGTTCAAACCTCTTCAAATGTGTGGCTCGGCCATTTATTACAGCATTGATTAATGGCCTGGCTGTCACTGGATTACAGATAGTGAACTACAAAGGCTACATTAAGCGTCTACAAGCACATGCTGCTTATCCTTGATCCTCAACCCGGGTACCAGAGTATGATAGTGTCACAACATGCCTGTTTGTCCCAAGGTACCAGTGTACTTTACTTTAGTGTCATGACATATGTCCTGGCCGGGTACAGTATTATGTCAACATGCCTGTCCCGGACCAGTGTACTTTACTTTAGTGTCATGACATATGTCTGCCTGGTCCTGGGTACCAGTGTACTTCACTGTCATGACATGTCTGTCTGTCCCCTGGGTACCAGTGTACTTCACTGTCATGACATGTCTGTCTGTCCCCAGGTACCAGTGTACTTCACTGTCATGACATGTCTGTCTGTCCCCTGTACCAGTGTACTTCACTGTCATGACATGTCTGTCTGTCCCCAGGTACCAGTGTACTTCACTGTCATGACATGCCTGTCTGTCCCCAGGTACCAGTGTACTTCACTGTCATGACATGTCTGTCTGTCCCCAGGTACCAGTGTACTTCACTGTCATGACATGTCTGTCTGTCCCCGGGTACCAGTGTACTTCACTGTCATGACATGTCTGTCTGTCCCCTGTACCAGTGTACAATGAAGTTGAGTGTCATGACATACCTGTCTGTGAGGGTTTTTTATCCTATAAACAAAATGACAATGCAAAATTTTAATTGAAAATCCTGTTTGGAGTTTTTATCATAAAATCAATATATTTTAGCTTTGTTTTAATATTTCAATATGAGATATTTCTATTTAGTGCTTTTTGTCACCTGCTGTAAGCAGAGGTAACATATAGGGATTACTTTTCCATTGTCTGTCTGTTCATCTGTCCGTTGCTCTTCAGCAGGTGACACATGTTTTCCAAAGAACACTCTTGTTATTATCTATTTTTCCTGATGAGGTGAAAATGATTATAAGGCATTTTACAAGACTTTAGATATTGAATGAATTGGAATAAAAACCAGTGAGAAACAGCTCCACCTACACAGTCAGGTCATTGTTGTCTGCTGAAGCATCTCTTTCTGATATGTTTCTTGTGTCTGTAACAATATATAATGTAGGTCCATTACAACACCCTCCATTATAAGGCGAACACCATTATACCACAGTCCAACACTGCTCTGTAAACCTTATTTTTTTAGGTCACATGGTTAAAACTTGTCCAATATAACAACAACAAAAAAGATCTAGACTTGGACTTCAGATATAGCGTCATAAAGGGTCTGCTGTAATGGAGAGTTTTAGGTTTTATATTAGTTCTATGAAGGTAATGTCCTTTGTAGCCATTATACAAATAGCCCAGGAAAAACTTGCAGACTAATCAAGGTCATTTTCCATCAACAATAGACCATTTTACCAGAGGATCGGCAAAGTCAGTACAATTAACTGATTTTAATGGGCCAATCAATGACCGGGGAAAAATCTCAAATGTATGTTTATTTCCCATGGAACAATGTGTGGAATTGTACACCAGCATGTAGATTAAGTGTTTGGAAAATGCTCGTGGATTTACGTAGGTGTATGTTTTATTTCGTATTGAAAAGTTCTATACTTAGCACTTCGTTATACTGAAATTTTTAAATCAGGCAGAAAAGTGTGCCCGTATTTCTGTTTTATGATAAATTCAAGAACATGACTCAAATCCAACACTACTAATAAATAATGATAATTGTTAAAAAATCAATATTTAGTGTCTTATTAGATGAACAGGAATGAGGGAATTTGCACCTTGGTGTTTAAGTATATCTTATCATTAAGTATGTTTGGTGGAATTCAAGGTAGGGGTTTTATGCCGTTCCTTAGTTTTGATCATAGATGCTAAGCAAATGCCTATTTTAAAATATATATTTATAAATATCAGCCATGAAACAGTCTGTTGTCTTTTTAGCTCACATGAGCACAACGTGCTCAAGGTGAGCTTTTCTGATCGCCTTTTGTCCGGCGTCCGTGCGTCCGGCGTCAACAATTGCTTCAAACAACATCTCCTCCTAAATGGCTTGGCCAATTTGAAAAATATTTTGCAGGAATGTTCCTTGGATGAAGCTCTACTAAAGTTGTATAAATGGTTCT
The DNA here is from genome assembly GCA_021229015.1 of Solen grandis. NCBI lineage: Eukaryota > Metazoa > Mollusca > Bivalvia > Adapedonta > Solenidae > Solen > Solen grandis. Next base: position 46,872,338 of record CM037786.1, on the reverse strand, counting down.
GGTCCATCGCATAATTAGGTCACAGGAGCTAAAAATAGATTTTAAAAATGAAAATTTAAAAAATCTTCTTCTCTGAAACCACAAGGCCTAGCCTTTTGATTTTTGGTATGTAGCATGATCTTATGACTTCGGAAAAACTTAAAAAATCTTCTTCTCCGAAATCACAAGGCCTAACCTTTGATTTTTGGTATGTAGCATCATCTTATGGGCCACTACCAAGATTGTACAAATCATAGCCCTATGGTGATAAATGACCCCGCACCAGGGGTCACTTGTTTTACATAGAGTTATATAGAAAAATCTTAAAAAATCTTCTTCTATGAATCCATAAGGCCTAGAGCTTAGATATTTGGTATGAAGCATCATCTTATGGGCCACTACCAAGATTGTACAAATCATAGCCCTATGGTGATAAATGACCCCGCACCAGGGGTCACTTGTTTTACATAGAGTTATATAGGAAAATCTTAAAAAATCTTCTTCTATGAATCCATAAGGCCTAGAGCTTAGATATTTGGTATGTAGCATCATCTTATGGGCCAATACCAAGATTGTACAAATCATAGCCCTATGGTGATAAATGACCCCGCACCAGGGGTCACTTGTTTTACATAGAGTTATATAGGAAAATCTTAAAAAATCTTCTTCCATGAATGCATAAGGCCTAGAGCTTAGATATTTGGTATGAAGCATCATCTTATGGGCCACTACCAAGATTGTACAAATCATAGCCCTATGGTGATAAATGACCCCCGCATCAGGGGTCACTTGTTTTACATAGAGTTAAATAGGAAAATCTTAAAAAAATCTTCTTCTATGAATCAATAAGGCCTAGAGCTAAGATTTTTGGTATGTAGTAGCATCTAATGGTTCATTACAAAGATTTTCAAAGTCTTGGCCCTACGGTGATAAATGACCCTGCGCCCAAGTCTTCTCTGAAACCATATAGCCCATTGCTTAGATATTTGGTGTGTAGTATTACCAGGGGTAAAATGTTTTAGATTAAGTTATATCAGAATCCTTGTCTGTTTAAAAACCTTGACATCAGTTGAAGCAATGGTACTCAGGTGAGCGATTCAGGGCCATCATGGCCCTCTTGTCTATTCAGTAGTGTGGGGATGAGTTTCGTTTGAAGTGGTAGAGGGATAAACACTATTACAAGGTGCTATATTCCAGTAGTAGCATGCACTCGATCCCAAGGTTGTGGGTCAGAACCCCTCCGGTGGAGAGAATCTCTAAAACCCTTCTCAGGTGTAAAGTACTGGTCCAACCCAAGAACCATGGAGCAGAATTAGTTTAAAGTTGATGAAACAAGTTAAATCCCTTGTTTCCTCGTTACTGTAAAAAGAAATAAGTTTAGCAGGCTGATTGTGAGTGACCAAAGGAATCCAGAAATTGTCCATAATTATGGCTGTGCTAGTCTTTGGACAGTGTTATCTAACACATATTGATTTAGAACTCCAGGGTCTATATCATATTCCCTGGTAATCAGCAGCATCTAGAATTTAGTGTAGTAAATGGAGAATGTTTCATCTTTACCTCTCTTGTCACCTGCTGTAAGAGACAAGATGTTTGTACCTGTGGCAGTGTGCCCAGTATCTAAACCAGTGATTGCTATATTAGCATGAAAGAAGTTTATCCTTGAAAGTATAAAAAATAATTTATTACTTTATTCATATTCTTCTTCTACATAATGTTCCCAATGTTTTTTTACTGGTCATTTAATCATCATCGTTATGATCATAAGCAAAAAAATCATTGGCACCATCATCATTATCATCATCAACATCATTACCACCACAACCCTTGGCACCAACAACATCATCATCAATATGACCATCATTAAGTCATTGGTACTTATTACCAGGCACTAATCATGGTGTTGTACTGTTTATATTACCAGGCACTAAGCATGGTGTTGTACTGTTTATATTACCAGGCACTAAGCATGGTGTTGTACTGTTTATATTTGCAGGCAGATTCGGAGGAGCCCAACCCTTGCTGTGTAATGTGTCTCTGATTGTCTCCCTTTTACATCTTGTGTTGTATACATGTGGAACACACACGCACCTCCCCTGCAAAATACATCTGGGACATATACCTTACCTCCCCTAGCAGTACATCTTGGACACATACTACCTCCCCTGCCAATACATCTGGGACCAGGGTTCATTCTAGAAATGAAATCAGTAGGGTCAAAGGGCCCACTGTTGGCAAAAAGACATTCCCAAAAACACAATACAAAATATATCTTAACAAACAAAAAGTGACTTATAAGTGTTCCATGCCTCTTAAATGTCATTCATTATTGCTAGTGTCTTTGAAACATCCATTAACTATGAAGAAGAAAACTAAAACTTTAGAACTTTTTTAAATTTTTGAATTTTTTAAGTCTGTTGAACAACATCATGTTTTGGTTATGACAAACAATCACTATCCTTAGCCATTAAAAGCCTTCTGTGCTTCTTCTTTCCAGTATTTAAGGGCACTTTTGAAGTCAAATTTATATATGGCTGCAGAAAATTCGGGTTTCATTTACTGTTTCATTATTCAGTTTTCAGTTCACCCACATGATTTCTACTTTCTGCATACCTGGTTAGCATACTTGAACGAAAGTGCATTTATCCTTCTAGGGAATGTTGTTTATTTATTCAGATTTTATTTTGCATGTATACGTCACAATACAGTATACTATTATGGTTATCATATTTGAACCAAGAAAACTTTTCAAGCTAAATGTTGCTTACTTTCTTGTGACAAACTAACAGTAACTGTATCTGACATATCGGTTCAGCATTCGGCTGGGGGCCTCTTTTATCATTATCTTCCACTGATTTATTATCATTTTCATCACTACTTATCTTTTGTTGCTTCGACCATAGTCAAAAAGCATCTTTCGCTTTCATTTTTCAGCCATCTTTGCAAATTACAAATTGGAAAAGAAACGCTGATTTTGATTGGTCGTAATATGCTAACATGATAAAAATATCGCTATCACAGCCAGTCAGAGATGCTTTAATAAAAGCGGTTATAATTTTGATAGTGCACTTGATTATGCGATATTATATGATCAGAATAATGTTCCGGACGTCAAAGCTTTTCTTCTCGGCAGACAGTGCGCCTGATTGGCGCATTACCGGTATTTTTTCTTTGCGCCAAACAATATTTCTTTGCGCCAAATATGCAAAGCCGTGTTCTAGAATGAACCCTGTGGGACATATACTTACCTCCCCTAGCAATACAAACATGTAGCACACACATACTTACCTCCCCTACCAATACATGTGGCACACACATATACTTACCTCCCCTACCAATACATGTGGCACACATCTACTTACCTCCCCTACCAATACAATCTTGTGGCACATACATACTTACCTCCCCTACCAATACATGTGGCACACATCTACTTACCTCCCCTACCAATACAATCTTGTGGCACATACATACTTACCTCCCCTACCAATACATGTGGCACACATCTACTTACCTCCCCTACCAATACAATCATGTGGCACATACATACTTACCTCCCCTACCAATACATGTGGCACACATATATACTTACCTCCCCTACCAATACATGTGGCACACATCTACTTACCTCCCCTACCAATACAATCTTGTGGCACATACATACTTACCTCCCCTACCAATACATGTGGCACACACATCCCCTAGCAATACAAACATGTAGCACATACATACTTACCTCCCCTACCAATACATGTGGCACACATCTACTTACCTCCCCTACCAATACATCATGTGGCACATACATACTTACCTCCCCTACCAATACATGTGGCACACACATACTTACCTCCCTTGCCAATACATGTAGCACACACATAATTACCTCCCCTGCCATCAGCAGTTTACCTACCCACCAACATGTTTCACCGATTCATCTTAACCATCTGCTTTTGCCACTGCTTTTTGTGTTAGAAAAAAAAGGCAAACAGTAATGAGATTAACGTTTGCAGATATATTTCATGCTCTTTTATAGTGTAGCAGAATCAATAAGATGTCTATTATACATTTATTATTTGTACATTACAAACTTTTTAGTTAAAATGATTTTTTTGGTCCTATGTTTACTACATGAACAGCAAAAGTACTATGGCAAATACATACAGTACCTTGTCATTCTATTGGCTGAAGGTGTAAACAATTATATTTCATGAAATATGTAGAAGACAAATGTGATAAATGAACAAGGATGCATGTAGATTATCTAGATTAAGGGATGGTCCTGGCTAGGTTTATTAACATCTTGTTTATTGTTTATTCAGTCAAGTGGGAGGTATTGTCACCACACTGGTGTTGTTGTCATCGTCATTTGTGTCATTGTTGTGAACAATTTTAACCTTGGCCATAACTTCTAAATATTTAAACCGTCTGTCACCAAACTTCACATACTTGTTCACCATCACAGGGGGTACATTCTCATCAAGGGCCATAACTCTTGGGCCCATTTTGACCTTTTTTATCTCTCTTTATAAAAATAACAAAAAAACTAACAGACAAGCGTTGGCATCCAGATGCGGTGCTCTTGCTGGTTGTTTTGTGGTACTTTAGTTGTAAAAGTGGTCATCCTGTGCAGTGGGACAGTTTAGGTGTGTCCGGGAGGGAGGACTAACGGAGGTCGCAATGACCTGCCTTCCATGTTATGTTGGTGATAGAAACGATAGATGTTGGTTGGTTGGTTGGTTGGTTGGTGTAAGAATTTGATTACGTTTACAAGCTGGAGCTTTGATTATCACCACTTTATTTTTTTTGTTTGTTTTTTGTTGTTGTGGGTTTATTTGTTTCTCTTTTGTTTATTGTAAGACTTTTTCAAAACAAACATAAAAAAACTTTAGCAGTATACTGTAATAATTTATTTACTAGTGTTTAAGTTAAAAGTAAAACAACTTAGCTAGAATTCTGAGACTTAATTGGTGTCAATGTGTAACCTTGTTTTATTTATAAAGCATGGACAGTAAATAACCTATGGTTGCTATAGTGATGACCATGTCCCTCTTGTTTCCAGAGACACTGCCACGTCATCGGACACTACCCCACCCTCCTCCCCTCAGCCCTCCCGGAGGTCAGAACGTCTCTCGGATGCCAATGTCTTCTCACGCCTCACCAGTAACACGACCGGCATCTCCGACTTTACGGCTAAAAAGTAAGTTTGTATCTTTGACGAAGTAAGGCCTATAACTTACATTTCAAAATAATGATATGTCTTAGTCTTACTGACTGATTTTCCAAATTTTTCATTTGAACATAAATTATGTTATATAAGTGTTAGCAGTAATAGGGTTTGAACTGAATATAAATAAGGTGTCGACTAGAGATTATGCCAAGATATTTGACCATAGATGAAGTCATTGCTGTTGTACAAAAAAACAGATATACCCCAGCTTCAGACAAATGGGGTCTTTATTTTTTTTTTTTGTTAACTCTTGTCTCATCATGTCACGATGGGATGTGGTGCATTCATCAGTTCTAGTCAGAAAATTTTGTGTTGATTCCCCCACCTCTAAAATATAGTAAGGGTTATTACCAGTAAAGTACTGTATTACATTGTTTGGACATGTGTGTATGTGTTCCCTCCCCAGGGGCAGTATCGTGCCGGCCAGTGCGAGGATCACGACCAAAGTGACCGGTCCCCTGACCTGTACCCACACTGCTGAGGGTCACACCAAGGCCGTGTTGTCCGTCATGGCAACAGAGGATCTTCTCTTCACTAGTAGTAAAGGTAGGACTTGCCCCACCCCTAGATACCCACCCCCAACAAGGCAGGTGTAAAGGAGTCAGATTGCTAGGTCTTGTCATGCTATGAAATGCTGCCATGGTCATTGGTAGTGTACATGCCTGCAGATTGGGCGATTGTGGGTTTAGACTTCATGTTATGACCTTCCCAGATGCATGGTACTGGTCCAACCAAGGAACATTCAAGAAGGATTTAAGAATATCCATGAAATATGAGTACCTTATCCATGAAATATCCATGAAATTCGAGTAAATTTATCCGTGAAATAGGATTACCCTAGAAATCTGAGTACCCTAATCATAAAATATGAATACCCCAGATATTTGAGTAGCCTGACCATGGAATAATTGAAGACCTTATAATATCCTTACTTGAGGACATATAGTGGTACTTTGACCTTCTCTGGCAAATTTCCTTTTCGGACTATTTTATGATCATACCTTGAATAACAAAATTATGGATTATACGAGAGATCCTTATCTCCGAATGACGCTAAATTTTAGTTGCCCTTGACGTTTCGTCCTATCGTACATATCATATTCTTGTCCGGGCTATTTCTCAGGAACTAATGGCTTGAATTCAACGAAACTTTATGGGAAGCTTTATTACCAAGAGGATATGCGTATATCGTCAGCATGACCCGATTCCTAAATTTTTCACAGAGTTATGGCCCATTGACTTTTCGGCCTATAGTACATATTGCATGATTCTTGTCCGGGCTATTTCTCAGGAACTAATGGCTTGAATTCAACGAAACTTTATGGGAAGCTTTATTACCAAGAGGATATGCGCATATCGTCAGCATGACCCGATTCCTAAATTTTTCACAGAGTTAAGGCCCCTTGACTTTTTGGCCTATAGTTCATGTTGCATGATTCTTGTCCGGGCTATTTCTCAGGAACTAATGGCTTGAATTCAACGAAACTTTATGGGAAGCTTAATTACCAAGAGGAGATGCGCATATCATCAGCATGACCAGATTCCTAAATTTTTCAAAGAGTTAAGGCCCCTTGACTTTTTGGCCTATAGTACATATTGCATGATTCTTGTCCGGGCTATTTCTCCTAGCATGACCAGTTCCTAAATTTTTCAAGAGTTAAGGCCCCTTGACTTTTTGGCCTATAGTACATATTGCATGATTCTTGTCCGGGCTATTTCTCAGGAACTAATGGCTTGAATTCAATGAAACTTTATGGGAAGCTTTATTACCAAGAGGATATGCGCATATCTTCAGCATGACCCAATTCCTAAATTTTTCAAAGAGTTAAGGCCCCTTGACTTTTTGGCCTATAGTACATATTGCATGATTCTTGTCCGGGCTATTTCTCAGGAACTAATGGCTTGAATTCAACAAAATTTTATGGGAAGCTTTATCACCAAGAGTAGATACGCATATCGTCGGCGTGACCTGGTTCCTCAATTTTTCACAGAGTTATGGCCCCTTGACTTTTTGGCCTATAGTTCATGTTGCATGATTCTTGTCTGGGCTATTTCTCAGGAACTAATGGCTTGAATTCAATGAAACTTTATGGGAAGCTTTATTACCAAGAGTAGATAAGCATATCGTCGACGTGACCTGGTTCCTCAATTTTTAAGAGAGTTATGGCCCCTACTACCATGTTGTTGACTAATATTCATGTCATTTGCCTAATTTAACAGGAGATATCATTTAAACAAAACCCCACAAAATTCAATATGCTAGTAATGTCAATCATAATCATGTCAACTAATTGTTGTTTAGGCCATTATACACTATTTCAAATATCCAGTCATATGTCAAGAGTCCTGGTTAACCTCTTTGATATGAGCACACATTGAAATGTATGACTTAATTTTTAGTAGTATAAAAACTTTAATAAAATCAATGAAAGATCTGATGAGTAACACGTATTATCATATCAAATAGTAAACTGTTACTAAGTCTCCAAATTAGAGTTGGTAAAACATCTCATCTGATGAGGAGAATAGATATGATTTAGGAATGGGGATTTCAACATATCCTCCCACCCATTGACCAAGGCCTTATTTGTAACAATGACGTTCTTCGGGGAGCATCTGTCAGTTCTACTGACTTTCTTGTTTGTAGAAGGACCTTAAATGGTTGGAGCAGGAAAAAAAACTGTGTATACTTGACAATGAATATATCATGGATCTATTTTGTACTGTAATGAAGTAGTTTTATAAAGTATATTGGTATTAAATCAAGTTTGGACATTGTAAGGGGTAGGGATATTGCTTTCGTTTGCATTGCTCTTCAGTAAATACTGGAAATAAACATTGTCAAACGTTTCTGTTTGGTTTGTATTACTGCTTGTATTTTGCATGTCATTGTTCATAGGCATTTTCTCTGAAGTGTACAAAGTAAAACATTTTTGAAAATCCGTGTTTGATTTGGGGATGAATGGTGGGATATATAGGCATTAACACAAAGCTTACATTAATTTGGCCATTTACCTTTTATAGAGAGCTATGTATTTTTAACCCACTTGTAATTCCTTTCAGATCTTTCAATATTTATGATGATTTTATATGTTTTCAGTATAGCAATGTTGGTAAAGCAAGCACAAAAATCAATTTTTCCTGAGGTCGGAAATCAAAGAAATAAAATTTGCCAAAATAAAAAATTACAATTCCATGGCAATACCACAGAAGAAAACAGATACTAAACGTTATATTAGAGTAGGATTTTTTCCTGATTTAGACTCCTGGATCTTTTGACTCAATCTTTATATGAACTTCTGTCTAAATTAAAAGGCAAAAGACCACACTTAATGTCTCCCTAATGTAGGCAATAAGCAAAGGGTCTTTGAATCTTTTAAAGAAAGATAAAACAAATTTGTACATTTGAGTCTTTACTTTATTCATAATTATTTTTTTCATTTAATGAAGTTCGACACAAACCTTTTTTTCCTTATGATGGGGAATGGGCCTTATATTGTATTTTGGGGAGTAATAGTGCCATTTTTTCAAGTTTAGAGAAAGAAAAACTTTGGGGTAAATAGAAATTTAAGGGAAAATTGAATGAATTTAAAGAAAAAAGGAGAAGATGCCTATGAACGGCCCCTGATGAAGAAGAAAAAGAATCCCTGGTTTATGAATCACTGTCAGTGAGAAGTTTAATCTTTTTGAAGCGCTTACAAAATGCAGGGTGGATATTCTCTCACCGTGACACCAGTGTTGTGTGATGTTACAGATCGTACAGCCAAGTGTTGGGACATCGAGACAGGCAAGGAGATCCAGTCATTTACAGGCCACCCCAACAACGTGAACGTTGTCAAGTACTGCCCGCAGGCCCAACTGGTCTTCACTGTCTCACAGTCGTACATAGGGGTCTGGGACGTCCGTGACAGGCAGAACAAATGTGTCAAAACACTCAGGTATGCTTGTATGACATCCTCACCTTCCTGTTTCTATTCTAATGTTGTTAAAATTTAGATTTCTGTATTGATTTTTAAAGCCTTTAGTTGTTTGAATCAGAAACATCCACAGTTTACAAAATCAACCATTTGTATGTTACTTATTCATGCTCAATCAAGTGGCCTCCATGGCCTAGTGGTTAGAGTCACTTACCATCATATAGGCCCTCACTGTTGTGGATTCAAGTCCAAGGTCTGTGTTCCTGAAAATAAATATAATACTAAAGTAAGATGTTCAGGCTCATACTCAAGGTGGCCGTATAGTGCAGTTGGCTGCTAAGTGGTAGTGTATAGTGCAGTTGGCTGCTAATTGGTAGTTTCATGTATAATTAAACATGTTTATAGGGATCTTGAAGCTTGCTGCTTAAAGCAGGTGGTCGCTAACACAGGTTGACACATATGTTAAAACATAAGCTTGTGTTGAGGACATATTCTGTGTGTGGTATATGTCTACATGTATCTTGTGTTGAGGACATATTCTGTGTGTGGTATATGTCTACATGTATCTGTGTTGAGACTATTCTGTGTGTATATGTTACATGTATCTTGTGTTGAGGACATATTCTGTGTGTGGTATATGTCTACATGTATCTTGTGTTGAGGACATATTCTGTGTGTGGTATATGTCTACATGTATCTTGTGTTGAGGACATATTCTGTGTGTGGTATATGTCTACATGTATCTTGTGTTGAGGACATATTCTGAGTGTGGTATATGTCTACATGTATCTTGTTTTGAGGACATATTCTGGGTGTGGTATATGTCTACATGTATCTTGTTTTGAGGACATATTCTGGGTGTGGTATATGTCTACATGTATCTTGTGTTCTCCAGTTCTTCAGGCCTAACACAGGAGGGCCCTCTAAACAGCACCATGCGCCAGATTGACCTGCCCAGCGGCGAGCACCAAATTAATGACATCGCCCTCAACAGGTCCGGTTCCCTGCTCTACAGCGCTAGTGGCAACGTAGTCCGTGTCTGGGATCTCCGCAGGTGAGACACTTATACTGACTCTACCCTTCATATAGACTTATTGTGACACATTGTTAAACAGACTAGACCCAGATCAGATCTGGAATTAGCTCTCTGATCGGGAACTGAGCTCTCTGAATATGGTCTCCTTTGTTTGCTCATACTGTATTGGAGCTCATATTCTACACAGTCTGCATGGCAAAGAATAATTGTTTCATTCACTATTTTAAGTTCTGTAATCAATATTCATCAAGTCATCAACTTGTACATGAATATTCATGAGATTAAGCGTTAAAAAGGGGTTAAAATTTAAACTAGCTTTGTTGTACACAATTTGGACAGAAAGTAACATGAACAATAATTGGGGTCTTAGTGCACTATATATAGTACATACCAGGTAAAATTCCTGAAATTATCTCCTGCCCTTCCATGCACTTCCCGAATTGAAGATAGAAAACATCAAAAAAATGATAAATCAATGTTCTTACTTTCACTCGCCCTGCTTTATGATTTATTGCAAGCAGACAAGTGGAATTTTAAACCCCTTGTCTTAAATAGTAGTTCCACCTGTACTTACAGTGTTAGATCATCATTAATGACACAATGTTGCTAGCTCTGTCTATCCTTGATGGGGTTTGTTTCTCTCTGTCTGTGCAGGTTTGCTGCAGTCGGTAAGCTGTCCGGGGGACACCAGGCGGCCATCATGGTGCTGGGTGTGGACCAGGTGGGAGAGACGGACGTCGTCATCACGGGGTCCAAGGACCATTACATCAAGGTAACCCCGCCCTGCCCCGCCTCTCTCACTGTCTCTTGTCTCCCCCTGGCTCTGATAAATAAAGTATCTAACATGAGTGCAGTACAGATCAATTACAATTCACTCCGTTTAAACACTGATATATATATGTATATAAATCCATGGACTGGAAATATTGTGTTTGTCATTGTTATTCCCCTCTCTCACACAGTGGATTTGGGGCTGTCCTATCACATCACATCTCTCTTACCAAAAACAGTTCAGTATCTCAAGGCAGTATAGCTGGGGTATTTATCACATTCACTCATAGTACTGATGATAAACTTGCTTCACAGCAGTCCAGTTATCACATAAAGTTGTACAAATACAGTTTTATTGCACAGAATTAATACAAACCAGTTTTATTTGTGCAAATTTATTATGAGAGGAGAGAGGGTACTAATAAATCACTATCAACCAAAGCTTTTCTTTCCTATTAACTTGTGAAAATCGTGGTTTTACACTCCAAAATATGAATTTAAGGTTCCTTCCCAAGCTTCAGAAAAGAATACCTGCAGTTATGACCCATTGTTTATTTTCCTGGTTATGACCCATTATTTACCTGGTTGCAGGTGTTTGAGGTCATGTCAGAGGGGGCCGGGGTCCTGACCCCCAAGTACAACCTGGAGCCACCCCACTACGACGGGATCCAGTCCCTGGCTCTGCAGGGCCACACCTTGTTCAGCGGCTCGAGAGACACGTGCATCAAGAAGTGGGACCTGGAGTCTCAGACATTAGTACAGGTGAGAATAATGTGGGGGTGCTTGTCTCTGTCACTACAGAGGAGCTGTCATGGGGAATGATATATAACCGGTATAAACTTCAATCATGTTACAAGTATCCCATCGACAGATTTTTAATCTCCTGGAAATTAGCAAACATTAGTTTTATATGATAATAAATAAATGATTTTAAAGTTTGATTTCAGGTCTAATTTAGAGTCTGACTTTACTCAACAGAAGCTAAACAGAGGTATTGGTGTGATATTTATATCTCCTGCCTCTCAATGTGATATAAGGGCCGTACAGGAAATGTGTTTAACTGTATATGTTACTAAATGTCACATGATTTGTAGGAAAATACACTGAAAGCTAAGCAGATCTGTTTTAGTCCAGTGAATGAAATTCAAACCGCAGTTTGTTATTACATCCCAGCTCAACAGAAGTGGGGGTATACAGGAATCAGGCTCAACAAGTCCTGTCATGTCCCTCAACACTCACATTACATCAGATAAGATGGAACTGAGGGGTATTAAATTAGGTTTTAAAATTCTGCATTTCTGGCAGCCCTACCTAGTGAAACCAGCCAACCCTTAAGTTTTTAGTGGCAATTTTTGGACCACTGAATTGCCTGTTAAGAATTTGTGATTTGTTCACTGTTAGGACTGAACTTTAAAAAAAAAGTTTTAAAAAACTCAGTTCCTACCCTACCTAGCTTTTTTGAGACCGTTGCCCTAAACACAGATTTTTTTAATTGATTTTTTTTGGCCTTATTAATCACTATTAATGATAGTTCTAGGTTTGGTATGATTAAGTCAGAAATATCTTGTCTCTTCAGTGAGTTTTTTTAAACATGTTAAAACTTTATTATTTCTCTCATCTGTCCAGTCCCTGAATGCGGCCCACAAGGACTGGATATGTGCGCTGGACTTTATGAAGGGTTCCAACACGCTGCTCAGCGGCTGTCGGGGAGGCTACCTCAAGCTGTGGCAGATGGACACCTGCAGCCAGCTGGCGGAGATCAGAGCTCACTCCAGTCCCATCAACGCCATAGCAACCAACTCTTCTGCCATCTTTACAGCGTCCAAGTAAGTACAGGGTTGAGGGAAACTAACATGAAATGCTGTGTTATAATTAAGAGTTCACTAAATGGGCCAAAATCTGAAAATACCAGGTCATCTAGTTTGGTTTTATTACAGAACTTTTCTGGTTGTCTTTAAATTGAATGCATTCTCACATATTTAAATGGTTTTAGCCACCATTTTGGTCAGCAACTAATTCTGTTTGTGAAAACTGATGCAGAAAATTGGTCCTTGTATGATCTTAAAATTAACCTAAGAAGGAAGACATACATTGGATTCCAGTCCTTATGTTCCTGTTTATCAAGTGAATTGGAGGCTATATAGGCTATATAATCCTTCCAATCCAGTTTTACAAAATGTTCAAAATCTTTCCATAATGTTGAGTAAGTGAAGGTATTAATCACCTTCACTGATAGCTCTAGTTGAACCTTCTGAACCTTCATCGTTATTTCTTGTCAGACAAAGGTAGTGTTTGCATATCTGTACTGTTTGCCTTTCTGACACAATTATACCTCACTGTATCACTAGTAATTACTTTTGATAGTTACTTATTCAACTTTGACCTGTCCTAGTTTTTGACCTATGACTTGACCTCTTTATTTCAGTGAAAGTATCGTCAAGGTTTGGCAGTTCTGACGAACTCCTCCGGAGCTATCTCTATAAAAGTATATCTAGTTGTCGCATCTTCCGCATTCTTTTTCTCCTCTGTATATTGTAGTGTAGTTGTTGTCATGGAAACTGGAGTTGTGGGTCTGTATACTCTAGATAATTTGGGCGGAGTTCCTGGGGTTGGGTTTGACTGCTATGGATAAAACATTGTCATTAGAATTGTCACTGATCTAGTCAGAGGTATATCAACAATATTAATATATCATATAACAGATAAGTTACACTGATTGTAGCTTTCAGGTATGGGTTCATACACCAACTGTAACTGCAAGCATTGTAACTTATAATGCCCATGATCATGTGACTGTTATTGACCAATCACATTGCAGCTTTCTTGCTAGAGATGAGATGTATAAAGATACTTAAGCCTCAATAGGTTTATTAGAAGTTTATAACCTTTTCAATAATGATGTAGTTTGCACAAAGTGTCTTAATCCAGCACCCAACGCACTGATTGGTAGGGTTGGACACCGATTCCAGGTATCAGTCCAATACCGAATAGTAACTTTGTAAACTACCGGTATATACTGTTTCGTAAAATACTGGTGCCTGGTTTCGATACTTCTGTAATTGTGTCAATAAATAAGTCTTTAAAACGAAAAAATGTAAACAAATGACTTTAAAAATGGCCTTAAAACACAGATTACTAATCGTGAACAAAATATAAGGATCCATAGCGTTTTACAGCAGCACTGACTGGCATATAGAGCAAGTCATAGAACAATCCTAATTTCACAAATAAACATTTTCCTTTATAAAATACTTACTGACAAAGGATTGACAATTAGTCCTAAATTTTAAAAAAAATAATGATAATGCGCACTCGAGCAGGCCGCCATTTTTGTTTAGAGGCGGGTGTTTTGTGGACGTTCGATAGAGCTACAGGTAAAAAAAAATGTTCTACTGCTTCCGCAAGTTAATCATATAAAATTATTATTCACACCTCTAGTATCAACATTTAATTTGCATTGTTATGTTGATTTTAATTATGGCCAATTGTTTGAGTAATCTTCAAATGTTGACACTTTGTTGTTTGTTTGTCGCAAGACCCTTTCCAATTGGAATTTGAAGTACACATTTTTCTTAAACCATACAGTTCTGTCTAAAAAGAAACAAGATAGCTAGTATAATAAAAAACATCATAATCATAACATGATGGCAATCATTTTTGGTCTCAGTAATGACGATGCGAACATAATTTCTTATGTCGTCAATTAATAATAATATCCGAGAGGTCACCCTTAACATAAATGAATATGAATCGAGAACAATGATTTAGACATTTATTACATTAATAGACAAACATTCTGCAGAAATATAGATGAAGCAATACATAAATTAGTAAAATTGAACAGACTTTCGCGAATGCCGATATATTCTTAGTGTTAAACTGAACAAATACGAAAAAACTAAAAGCTGATATGTTCATGTCTCCAAAATGTGAAATTAAGTCATGAACATTCGAAATATGAGAGTTATACAGTTTTTAAATTAGTTTAAACTTTCGAAAATTCTTTGGCAAATCTGTGCGAAAGAAAAAAAATGTACTGTACACTTTAAATAAAGTTTCACTACATTAAAATAAGATGTACATATTAATGTTTTAAGTCAAATCATAGTCAATACAAATACTATTCAATGGTGGTTATAAGATGTGTTAATTTGATATTTCTAGTCATAATTATCATTTGTCTTTGTAAGCATTTTTAAGTCAAATCAGTTATCATTTACTTTTTGTCTTAAGCTATTAAAATATTAAAAAGTTTTTCCTTAGATTTTTTTTCCTGCACCAAAATGTTCCGTTATTGTTCCTTGAATAAAAAAAATAAGAATAAAAAAATAAATTAATTAATGTACAACGACTAAGGATTTTTATTAATTTAATATGTATATTGTGAAAAAAGGTGAAACTAAACACAACATAACAAAAAAAATCTCAAAGGTATACTTAACAGCATAGCATTACATAAGACTAGCTAATATATAAATAAAACAGATTATAGTACATGATTTACCTTATTAGTGCTTATTTGCAGCAAAGACTTTGATATGGTAAACTGATA
>CM037786.1:46806756-46856756 GCA_021229015.1 Solen grandis | reverse complement strand
GTAATCATAGTATCATTTCCTCATACCGGTATTGGTATCGGACCGTAAATAACGATATCCAACCCTATTGATTGGTCATTTCAAATCAGTGAATTATACCAAGTATTGCTGAACCCCTGGTAAAATGGTTTATACAAAATATATCTGTTCAAGCCATGGACAGCAAGTCCTGTATTTGTTATTACATAATATAATGTCAGTCACAAAGCTGTCAAGTATGACACAATATCTACCATGTAGGTTTAAGCACCTGATACTTTGTTGTAATGTGTCGGCACCGTATTTGTTGTTCAACAATTTAAGGATAGGTTTTCATACAGTGTAATTAAGAGAGTTATTGCAAACAAAAATAGCTTTTTCATATTGTAAATAAATTCATTTCACCAACACATATATGTACAGATATGATTATTTACGTATTTCAGTTTGGTGGACAAATAAATAACACTAATTAATGGCCTGGTAAGTTCATACTGCCCATGCAAAAAAGACAAACAAATTTATGGAGATCTGGAAATAGACCAGTGCTGCAGAATTAATGATGTTCAAGCCGATGACACTTGTTCTCTCCATAGCAGTCTCCCGACGTAACCGAGGTAACAGTCTGTCAGTGGTCACACAGTGTACCTGATGATATCATGGAGAGATATATGTGATTAATGGAAGCATCACTCATTGATCATGACGTTCAGACATTTCTCACTTACTGGACAGAAAATTACATAAATGTAATTAATGATAATGTCATTTGAAAATCCTATCTTGTATGACCTTGTCTTAAACCATACACGTGCAATAATTTTTGTATTCCTACTCAAAATGTTACAGAAAAAAAGGCATGGTTAAAAGTTTTCTGGAATGTTCCTGAATTGTAGGATTTATAGATTACCAAATGACTTCTTATTCTATGTAAAACTATATTAAAAAAAATGCCTAAAATCAGAATTTTCAGAGTTTTTTAAATTTCCAACTTTTACCCATGATGAAATAGTTACATGAATTACAGCAGACATTTTTCTCAGTTTTTAGGTCATTTATTGTGAGAAAAATAATCACTCATTGGATAGTATCAAAGATAGATATATCCCAGTCCATGGGTGTTCAAGTTTGAGACCAAATACCATTGGGTTTAAATCTCCCATTCTAGAGTCTAACCTAGTTTTTGGTTCTATAATGCACGCTTTAGCATACATAGATATTATAGAGAGCCCAGATAATGTATAATGTAATGGATTGTGCTTCTCACTGATGCGTCTCGGTTTTGATTACTGGTCACATTGCGTGAGAGTGTACAGTGGCTGCCCATCCAGACACACGTCTGTCTTCTCCAGGTTCTATGGTTCCCTCCCATAGTAATGACTACATGTATATGCTACTGCTATCGAGAATGATTAAGTTATGGGAATTTGTTTTAAAATCAATGTTAAAGGAAAAATGTAAGGGTGCTGTGGTCTAATGGTAAGATACCCAACTGCGGACCCAAAGGTTGTGGGTTCAGACCCCCGATGAGGGCAAGCATATGTAATGACCTTCCCAGGCACAAAGTACAAATGTACTGGTTCAAGCTAGGAACAGTCAAGAGGGATTGGTATAAGATGTAAGATTTTATTTCCTAATCAATGAAATAAATAAATTGAATAAATAAAGTAAAACAATGAAATGTGTGTAGAAATATTTATTTTGAGAGACCATTGTCTTTTTTTCTTACCGAACGTGATATAACAAAAGTCAACTTTTAAGTGAAACATTTCCTCCTACATCTTCTTAATCAAGTTTGTGAGAGACCACGTGACCATTGTTTGAATTACGTATGACACCTTATGTAGATATAACCTGTAGCTCACCACACCCCCCACCCACCCCAGCTGCGTCTGCGATCGTCTAGAACCCCTAAAGGTCCTGGAGCACACTACACACATAATCTAGAGAGAAGTGGGTCTTTGTTACAGAGGCAATCTGTATTCTTGTTTCATTAAGAACTTGGTGGTCTCTGCTATATCAAGGTGCTATAGACTGATAGGATGGCACAGTTAGGAATATTTATAAATGATAAACCTTACCATTTATGTTGACACAAAAACATTTTTTCTTTTTCTTTTTAGCTCACATGAGCACAACGTGCTCAAGGTGAGCTTTTCTGATCGCCTTTTGTCCGGCGTCCGTCGTCCGTGCGTCCGTGCGTCCGGCGTCAACAATTGCTTCAAACAACATCTCCTCCTAAACGGCTCGGCCAATTTGAAAAATATTTTGCAGGAATGTTCCTTGGATGAAGCTCTACTAAAGTTGTATAAATGGTTCTGGTCCATTGCATAATTAGGTCACAGGAGCTAAAAATAGATTTTAAAAATGAAAATTTAAAAAATCTTCTTCTCTGAAACCACAAGGCCTAGCCTTTTGATTTTTGGTATGTAGCATGATCTTATGACTCTCTACCAGATACAATATGACCCTGGGGTCAAATTGGCCAGCCCTGACGTTTATTTCACAGCTCGTACTAACAGACGTGAAACAATTGTCTTGGTAACCAGGTCCTGATTTTGATTTGAGGTATAGTGCATTCAATGTAAAATCCACTTCCAGATTGTACAATCAACCCTATGTGATTAATGACCCGCACAAGTACTATGTTTTAATGATAATGTATTAAAAACTATCTTTATGACTTGTCTTAAACCAAGCACTGCAATTAATTTTTGTATTTACTCAACTTATACCGACAACAAGATTGTAAAAGTTTTCTGAATGTTTGAAATGACGCTAAGATACCAAATTGTTTACTTAATTTATTAGAACAATTAAAAAAATGCCTAATCAGATTTCAGAGTTTTTAACTTTCAACTTTTACTTGATGAAAGTATCTTAATGGCGCAACAATTTATCTCATTAGGCCATTTTGTAATGACACAACACGGTCACTTGTTTAAAGAGTTATCATAGGTTTCAAGTTTTCCAAATCCATAGGCTTAGACTTCATTTAGATTAACCTATTTTTGGTCTAATGCAGATTTAGACACATAATATAGAGTGCCAGATAATGTTCAATGTGGATTGTTTCTCACATGAGTTTTAGATTCTTAAAATTCTTCGGAGTAATCAGTGATGCCTATCTTAGACATTGGTTGTGCTCCATCTATGGCCCACCCAATTAAAACTAGCCTATGTATAATGCCGCTATCGGGTATTAAGTTTGTAATTGTTTTAAATAAGAAATGAAAAATTAAGTCCTTGTCTAAGGTAAGAACCCAATGCGCAAGTTGTGGTTCAGCCACACCAGATTGCAAAATCATAGCCCCAAGGACAAAGTACCAAGACTGTCAAGGGACAGTTAAAGGGATTAAATAAGAAAATTTTAAATAACTCTATGAATAATAAGACTAAAATAAAGATTTGTAATGTGTAGACAATGTTCATTTAGAGATTTTAGTCATCGACTGACGTAAAAAAGCCACTTTCAGCCAAATTTCTCTAAACCATTGCTCAATTGTGAAGAACGATTTTGAACGTAACCTTATGTGATATACTTGTAGCCAACCCACCCCCGCTGTGATGTCTAGAACCCTAAGGTTGGCACTACATCTAGGAAAGTGGTCTTTGTTACAGAGTCAATTGTATTAGTTATTAAGAATCTTGTCTGCTTATAAAACCTTGACATAGTTGAAGCAATGGTACTAGTAGGATATTTATAACATGTAACCTTACATTTTGTTGCAACATTTTTTCTTTTCTTTTATTTTTTTTTTAATTAAGCTTTTAATATTCTTTTTTAATTAAATTCAATAGTCTTACATGACAGGTTTCTTTAAATTGTGTTTTATGAATTTGTTTTTTAACTATATCAAAAAGATCACAAAGGAACACATGGCCATTTTGGCATTTTTTATGAATCTTTGTCATATTCTTATACAGATTCTTTATTTATGAGTTTCAGTCCAGACAAAACATCTGAATATTTCAGAAAATAAAAAATGTTTGCAAGGATGTATGGAAGGGTAGCACTGTGTTGCCAGGCAACAGATCACAGCAAGGGGCTTGAGTTTGTGTTTCCATGTTGTTTTTAGCTCACATGAGCACAACGTGCTCAAGGTGAGCTTTTCTGATCGCCTTTTGTCCGGCGTCCGTCGTCCGTGCGTCCGTGCGTCCGTCCGTGCGTCCGGCGTCAACAATTGCTTCAAACAACATCTCCTCCTAAACGGCTTGGCCAATTTGAAAAATATTTTGCAGGAATGTTCCTTGGACGAAGCTCTACTAAAGTTGTATAAATGGTTCTGGTCCATTGCATAATTAGGTCACAGGAGCTAAAAATAGATTTTAAAAATGCAAACTTTGAAAATCTTCTTCTGCAAAACTGCAAGGCCTAGAGCTTAGATATTTGGTATGTAGTATCATCTTATGGGCCACTACCAAGATTGTATAAATCATAGCCCTATGGTGATAAATGACCCCGCACCAGGGGTCACTTGTTTTACATAGAGTTATATAGAAAAATCTTAAAAAATCTTCTTCTATGAATCCATAAGGCCTAGAGCTTAGATATTTGGTATGTAGCATCATCTTATGGGCCACTACCAAGATTGTACAAATCATAGCCCTATGGTGATAAATGACCCCGCACCAGGGGTCACTTGTTTTACATAGAGTTATATAGGAAAATCTTAAAAAATCTTCTTCTATGAATCCATAAGGCCTAGAGCTTAGATATTTGGTATGTAGCATCATCTTATGGGCCACTACCAAGATTGTACAAATCATAGCCCTATGGTGATAAATGACCCAGCACCAGGGGTCACTTGTTTTACATAGAGTTATATAGGAAAATTTAAAAATCTTCTTCTATGAATCCATAAGGCCTAGAGCTTAGATATTTGGTATGTAGCATCATCTTATGGGCCACTACCAAGATTGTACAAATCATAGCCCTATGGTGATAAATGACCCCGCACCAGGGGTCACTTGTTTTACATAGAGTTATATAGGAAAATCTTAAAAAATCTTCTTCCATGAATCCATAAGGCCTAGAGCTTAGATATTTGGTATGTAGCATCATCTTATGGGCCACTACCAAGATTGTACAAATCATAGCCCAATGGTGATAAATGACCCCACACCAGGGGTCACTTGTTTTACATAGAGTTAAATAGGAAAATCTTAAAAAATCTTCTTCTATGAATCAATAAGGCCTAGAGCTAAGATTTTTGGTATGTAGTAGCATCTAATGGTTCATTACAAAGATTTTCAAAGTCTTGGCCCTACGGTGATAAATGACCCTGCGCCCAAGTCTTCTCTGAAACCATATGGCCCATTGCTTAGGTATTTGGTGTGTAGTATTGTCAGGGGTAAAATGTTTTAGATTAAGTTATATCAGAATCCTTGTCTGTTTAAAAACCTTGACATCAGTTGAAGCAATGGTACTCAGGTGAGCGATTCAGGGCCATCATGGCCCTCTTGTTTCTTTCTTTTTGTCACTTTTATTTATTTATTTTTTTAATTAAGCATTTCAATATCTCTGTTCATGTGAAGCAGAGGTCTTAATGACTTGTTCTTATGAAATTGTGTTTTTTTCTATTTCTTCAAAAAGAACAACAAAGGATCTCACACTGAGAACAACATATGGCCATTTTTTATGGAAGTTTTTTGTCATCATCTGTAAGCATGATTCTTTCATTACTGATGTTTTTCAGTCCAGACAAAACATCTGAATATTTCAGAAAATAAAAAATAATGTTTGCAAGGATGTAAGGAAGATGGCGCTGTATTGCTAGGCAACACATCACAGCAAGGGGCTTGAGTTTGTGTTTCCATGTTGTTTTTATAGACAAAGTCGTTATTTCTTTCTTGTCACATTTTATTATTGTTCAGTCCAGCTGTGACAACTGATTAGCAGTTCTTGTCCCTTGTAACCCAACCCCTGTCTGTTTGTCCAATCCTCTCAGTTAACTACAAGACACTCACATTCCACTGAGAAAATAGACAGGAAGGAGTAACAAAGATAATTATGCCTGATTGTACACGTGTACGATGCAGTAACAAAGTTAATTATACATGTTTGTACATATGGAAGATGTAAATGTTTATATATGAGCCATCACTGAAATAAACTTTGATACAGAGAGATATTGATTTGATGTAGAACTGTAACAGTAATGTATATCTATAATTAAATGCTGCATGACAACTCAAAATGCAATAGACAAACAGAATATTTTATTTTGATTTATACATAGTACATCATCATTTTAATTATAAATATTTATACAATAATAGTATTCCGAAATCTTTGTAAACTATTTCATAAATAGAACATGGTCCATCCTCGGACCCCAAGTCTTTGTTCTCGGATTTGTTTAGTCAACTTAATGTGCATTTTAATACTGTTCAGTACATTGTGGTTTCTAGATTTGAACTCCCCAACTATTGCATTATAATGTAACTGAGCTGTAGACACTCCATTTTAATGATGGTAAAACACAGTTCAGAATCTGGTAATGGTTTTATAAGATTACATGTACAATGTTGTTGAGTATAGTTGTATATAGGTTTGGACCAGAATACACCCAATATAATCACTCTGCTGCCCTTTTTCTCATGCCTTGCCGACATGTAGCTGACCTCAATCTGTGTGTTTGTGTATATCGTGTGGACCCCTCATTGTGTGATTGTTGTGCTATCCAGTGTGGACCCCTCATTGTGTGATTGTTGTGCTATCCAGTGTGGACCCCTCATTGTATGATTGTTGTGCTATCCAGTGTGGACCCCTCATTGTGTGATTGTTGTGCTATCCAGTGTGGACCCCTCATTGTGTGATTGTTGTGCTATCCAGTGTGGACCCCTCATTGTGTGATTGTTGTGCTATCCAGTGTTGCCAGCAAATATTAGCTCTCCTTTATAAGCGTATGTTACAGTTAAGTAATTTCAAGATGGAGCATAAATAGTGACCATAAATAGTGACCATAAATAGTGACCATAACTTGAATTTATGACTTGAACTCCTATAGACACGTTTTGACATAATTGACAAACAGGGCAGACACAGTGAATTAATAGATATAAGCTGCTATCAGATCATTTTGATATGAAAGGAAATATCTGATTTTATACTTTTGAGTTTATCATACTCTTTATAATTTGTACATGAATATTCATGAGGTAAAAGGCTATGATGTTATAATCCTTTACAGACTTTCGCTGGAAATTTTCAATGCATACCACAATTACAGGGAAAAATATCTGTTACCTTAGGGTATAAAGTATTTTCTGATCATAAGCTCTTTTAATTATTGAAAATTTTATTATTCCAAATTTAAAATCTGCCTCTTCTTTTATCATTATTCTTGCATGAGGAAAACCATGTTACACATCATGAAAATTGCAAAATTGCAGACTGTTGATGCATGTTGAAGAGACTCCATCAGTGTTACTGTTATCAGTGATTATAGATAAGCCGTGTGAAATTGCCTGCGTAACCTGTAGCCTGAGCTTGAAATGAGCCAGAAATAGAACTGATGTTTGTACTGAAAATGAAGGTCTTATGAGTTGAAGATTTTATCAATACCTGCTGCTTTATGTGGCATTAAGTGGCTTCAGTTATGTTCCATGGCAGTCTCAGTTTATATATGTTTGATGAAGTCACTTGTTTAATATGGTTGACATATGAATCACTTCTCAACATGGCTGTCAGAGGGGTGGGGGTATTGCTGATTTGTTTTTCTCCAAGTGTATGACTTTTTTTTTTTCATCAGTTAAATCCAAGAGATTTTCCTGGTAATGGATTACATGTAGCTATTTTCATTTGTATCATAAGCATGATTGTCTGTAACGCTGCCATTTGTATGCATTTTTTTTCTTCTTTCAAATTTTGTAGCTGTGTTCTGTTTCATAATTTTGATATCTCTTGTTTATGTATACATGTACTACCTGGTAATGCCATATTGTTCAGCATGATAAGACAGCAGTGTTCATTAAACCATAAAACTGATGTTATTGTCTGTATCATGCACTATACATATTGTTTCCCCTGGTTTGGGGGATATCTCGGTAAATTGAGAGATCCAAATTCATGAAGAAGTACAGACCTGACATATTCTATACAGGGTAGGTAATTATAGTCCAATCTGTGGAGTATGATGAATGGCGACATTCTCAGTTGTCCATAGTGACGGAGAGTGGTATACTTCACTTCATTAATATTCATATACAAATTTATGGCATGATGAAAAATATTTACTGAACTTAAAATGGTATTATGAAACAGTGGAATTTTCTTTTCTGTGCAGGCAGTGTAGAAACTGAGCTACGATATTGTACAAGGAAACAGAGGAGACCCTGATCAGACTGCTCCTGGAAGCAGGTGTTTGATACGAGCCTGCCCTGTTTGCCAGTGTGTCAAGATGAGTCTATATGACGTAAAGGATTAAAAACGTTGAACATTGGATTCACCTGTAACATCAGTGTATGACATTTGAGTCTTGACTAGTTGACATGAGTGGAATATGATATTGTCATAAATATCTGCAAATTATGATGCAGTAGACACCTCGTTGGAAGAGGAATCCTGTTTCTCATGTACGCCATGTATTAGTCTCCAGGATTACTGGCGTCCCTTCAGTTTGCCAAACCGTTTGCAATCTTTGGGTTGCAATCAACTATGGTGTTGTCTTAGGGCCATATATCATGCTGTTCACATGTACAGTTACCTCAGCTGTAGGGATATGTGAACATTGTGGTTTATCACACAAAGACACCATCATAGCTGACTGTAAGTGAAAGGTTGCAAATAGTCTGGTATACTGAATGCACAACTGGTATGAATAATGTTGAACCTGCTGCCTCACACAGACTCATTTTGTTGCCTTGGGAACAGATCAAGATCTTATCTCGTACATTATTGTAGTTCAGATTCTACACAAATTGGACGGCAAAGAAAAAAACATTGTTTCAAATACCATTTAAAGTTCAGCGGCTTAATATTCATCAAGTCATAAAATTTGTACATGAATATTCATGAGGTAAAGGGTAAAACCAGTTTCATGATGTGCTCTTCCTGTGTATTTAAATAAATTCATGCTTCAGGTTGGTATTAGGTGTTTTGCTGAAGTGCAGTTTGTTGGACTTATCTCAGAATATTGATTATGTTATAAAACACTTCTTTCACTCTTTTTTATACTTGCATTCACTCCTTTAATATCTACTTTTCAGTGATCACACAGTCCGTATATGGAAGAACAAGCTGACGTCCCCAGATACCACGGAAACCCCAGACTCCTCGGCAGACGACAGATCCGCTACTTCCTCCTGATATCAGCTGTTACTTTTATCTCCCCATCACCTTTACTAATTCAGTCATCGCCATAGGGACACATTTGAGCGCCCGGAGACACCAGGGTAAAGCATGATCAGACTGTACAGGATGACGTCTGGTCTCAGCAGGATCTGATCCGGTTGTGTATGGTTGCCAGGGTTACGGCCATTCTGCAACTTTCTCAGCAGACGGACATAATCAATGTTTTATAAGGGATGCAAATATCTTCATTGCCATGTCGCTTATGAAAAAGCGCTGCCTTATCAAATTTTAGTTCATATTTAGAATTAATTGTGATTGGCAGAGATTTTTTAGTTGTCCTCATAGTTACCAGTCTGCTTCCGCCATATTGGAAAACTGGTTCCCTGGCCCATGTAGATGTTATACACGACTCATGTTGTATTACAGCAGCATTAGCAGATTGGTTTTCAGCTTTATAGACATAGTGTAGCAATGTCAAATTGGGTGCTAAGCTGTAAGATGTTTTAATTTTTTTATTTTTTTTTGCTTTCTTTTTTATTTATTTTTTATTTCAAAATTGTATCACTGACCAATATGTTGAAATGTACAACTTAGACAGGGTCATTTAATCGAGTCCACAAATTATCTGGAATATTTGTTTTAGAGCACATTTTTTGTATATTTCTTTTATTTAGTGATGTTTTAAAATGACTACTGACATTGAGTTAGCAGTGAGTAAAACTGTTCATTGCAGTATGAGAGACAAGATGTCATCTACTCTGAAAGCAGGGCTGCATATAGAATGGGTTATTGGTCACAGTGTAACTGACATAATGTACCTGTCAGTATTTTGTCCCTCCAGGAAAGCAAGGGGATTGAGACAAAATGCAAAATTCTTCATCTTAACCCTGTTCCCTGTTGTTGTTGTTGTGTTTTTTTTTGTGTTTTTTAAATTTCAGGGCCACTGGAAAATAATTTGACCAAAAAAATTGGCCCAGTCAGGTTGACAAGTTCATTATTCATGCCAGTCAGGAGCCAGTCTATGGTTTCCTGTTTGCCTACTGCCTCCATGATATAGTAGGACACAGATTGGTATGAGGATTTCCCTCTGAAATGTTTAGAGTGAGATTGATACCTTCTCATGATTTGTTCCTTGTCGGAACTATAGGTATATAAACATCACGTTTCTCTTGATGTCACCATAACACGTAGATAGCATCAAGTTACTTATTACACCACTAATTTATTAGTTGATTGAAGAGCAGTTATTAAATTATGCTTTCATGAAACATAATTATTCCTGTTACATACAATTGTACAGCATTTCCCTGCAATAGCAACATATGTAAGAAATCACTGGTGTTACCAGTCATTGTGACTGATGAGCCCATCTGGCATACCTGTAGTGTCACTGATAGAATCAGGGTGTCACTGATAGAATCAGTACAGGTGCCGTTCCTGGCAGATTCATTTTCATTGAAATAGTTCATAACTTTAATCAAAGCCTTGTATTGGACTGGGCAATCATTAATGTCTTCCAGTTTTTACATGCATATATACTGTGTTATCATGTGTTAATGACTGAAACTGAATGTCTCGAATAATTGGAATTTTTGTTCCTGTATTTCCAGTGTTTTATGTCTGGGTTATTAGTCCAGTATGTAAGGATGGTTGAAACTATAACAACATGCAGTCTATTGAATAGTGTGGTAGCCAGCTTAGCTGGATGGTGACTTGTAGAATTTTACTTCATCCTTTTTATGCCCCCACATCAATAGATCAGGGGGGCATATTTTTTTTGTCCTGTCTGTTTCTTTGTCTGTTTTGTCACAAAACTTTAACCTTGACCACAACACGATAGTCCTTCCACCTACAGCCTCCAAACTTTACAGGTGCATGATGAGCTCTACCTGCCAGCAGGTGACCTTGACCTTCAAATGACCTTGACCCCAAGGTCTAAGGCCCCCACCGGGGGCATGGCGTTCATTCAAACGAAGCACTTGTTTTCATCGATATTCATTTTAATCCCCAAAAAATTAACAGAGGAGATCCAGTTTATTTATACCTATCACAAATTAAACATTACCCTTCGGTTTTTATGATAAATGGATGTTGGCTCATTTGTTTGTAGAATTTAAACCCAAGGTGTGACGCAGTGTCTCGGCTCCACTTCATGTTACTTATACATTATAACCTCTTTCTGAACAAAAATATTAGCATTTGAATTCATGTAAATGTAGTACTACGACACGTAAGTCTCAAGATTATGCAGATTTTTTTTCTTAAAATAAAGGCTGTTTTAAAACCTGAAAAGCCATTGGTATAGAGAATTTGATTGGGTGAATTGTTTACAAAGGAGCCAATGAAAGAAAGTATATGACTGGTTTGCCAAGAATACAATGAAAGAATGTATATGATTGGTTGACAAGAAGCCAATGACAGAAGCTATATGATTGGTTGTCCTAGAAGCCAATGACAGAAGTTCTTTAATTGGTTGGGCTAGAAGTCAATGACAGAAGCTATATGATTGGTTGTCCTAGAAGCCAATGACAGAAGCTATATGATTGGTTGTCCTAGAAGCCAATGACAAGCTTTATGATTGGTTGTCCTAGAAGCATGAAATTAATGGTTCAGAACAATGAAGAATTATATTGGTTGTCAGAAGCCAATGACAAAAGCCAATATCATGGGGATTTAAGAGTATGTTAGGTTGATAAAGAGACCACAGAGTGTGGTTCTGTTGTAAGGATAGAACTAGTCTCTCTGGAACATCAGGGTAAAGACATGGGGAGGATTTGGGGTTTGATGTTTTTATCATTCTTATTTTATTCCTGATGATATTCTTATTCTGCTCCACCTTAACACTTAGATGCATAGGTTTTGTATTTTGCATTCGCACACAGTTGTACATGATTATCATGTTATGCTTTGTTTTGTTTTGCTCATACAAAATGATCACTTAAATGTATTGTATCCTACAAATTTGATCAGATATATGTATGTATTGTTTATGTTTTAATCTGTTCTAACTGTTAATCACAGACAGTAAACACTGCCAAGGTTACAAGTGTTTTGTCTCTCCTGGTGAACTTTAATTGATTGCCAAATTTTAGAAGTATTTATTTACTGATATGTAGCCTTAATTGCTGAGTTGTCAGATATTTCTACCGGTGTTTGAACATGGACTGTTGTGTACAGGTATTGTTTTAAATTTAAGTTGTTGATTTCATGTCTTCAATAATTCATTATGAAACTGTATTTGAAGAAAAATATATCAGTTACAGGACATTTTAAAGTTCGAAGTAAAGCTTTTTATCTGTAATGGGGGAAACCCTAACCCTAGACAATTAACTGAATGTTGGCATTTATTGGTAAAATGTATTTGTATTCTACAATACATAATTATGTATTTCTGAAAATATCACTACATCATCAGTGAAGACATCCATGTCAATGGTGTTGAGACCAAGTGTTAAAACGCACCACCAGTAGTGGGCTATAGACTGATTTGTACAAGAACAAGCACTGGAAAGTGACTTAATTTAATGTTGCCAAACATTGCTGTGGATGCAGAATAAATGAATTAATTGTATATGTGATGTACAGGGCTTTCCATTGCCAGTGTAACTTAAGGGTCAAAATTATCCAAAATTTTGAGAAAATCAGAATATTTTGAGAATCTAGCAGAAATGTTCCTTCTTTGTCATCTTGACACCTGACCATTAATTTTGAGTAAAAATGCACCATTCTGAAATTTCAATGTTCAAAACCTTGAGTCTTGAGTCAAATGAGAGCCCTAATGTGATATGTTGTATATTTTATCAGGGACTCTATATAACAGGGATATGAAACGAATCCCTATATAGAGTGTCCCTGATTTTATTCATCCATTTGTTGACTGGCCTGTTGATTGTCTCAACTTTGTCTGTGATGTCATTGTTTTAGCGCTGGGTACCGTTACAGATGTACTGACACTGTGATGTCATTGTTTTAGTGCTGGGTACCATTACAGATGTTCTGACACTGTGATGTCATTGTTTTAGCGCTGGGTACCAATACAGATGTACTGACATCAGTGTCTGTATGACCATGTGATCTGAGGTCAGCTACCAGCTAAATCAATATTGCTGTCATATTCTAGATTATTTTTTAATATTTCATTTTTTTTTTCCTCAAGAAAAAATAATTACACCTGTTGCAATAATTAGATTTTTTTTTCATACCTAAGCACAATGACTCATATTTGTTATGTTAAAATGGTGATAATTTAACATATAATAAGATTTTCAAAAGGTAAACTAAAATGTTAAGTATTTTTCTTCAAAGGAATTTATTCTTCAGGTTGAACCCTCTAACACCTAACCATCAGTAGCTGACCAAAGGTCATTGATTGGCCACATTGAATGTAAGCAGGGCCGGTCTCACTGGCCTCACCTGGTGGCATTCATCTTACGTTAACAATGTTACACCTGTACCACTCAAACATACCATGTGACACCATGTTTGGCCAATGAAATCCCTGATCAGGTTGACAGCAAGTCTCTCACTGAACAGTTTTAACAGTGTCTCCTCCTGATTCCAAAGTCCATCACAAAAAATATGTTTGTTTGCTGTGCTGCGACTGACTCTACATTATCAATGTCAGTTGTGTCAAGTCAATTGTTTTTAATATGTTCATCCCTCATCTTGAAGGCTTTTCAGCTTTGCCATTATCAGAGCCTACCCACCTTAATAGTTTTAGGTAGTAGCACAGGAAACATGTGTTTAATGATGGCCCAAGGAACAGAGAAATACCAAACTGTAGATCACCTGATCATCCTGTCACTTGCAGGCTCACCTGGTTTGATACTGGTTACATGGGTCATTTCCTGAGTAGCTCATGTATTGTGATGGTTGAATGTCTAAATTGACATGTAAATTGTCCAGGTGATGCAGGGTTAGGCAGGACCTGGGATATTTTTTTATAGTGAGGCAATTGTCTTGGGTGTAGATCAGTCTTCTTGATGTTAGGGAGCAATGTTTTAATGTCTGATTAGGGTAGTGTGTGTGTGTGTGTGTGTGTGACAAACAGTAAAATCTCATATAAAGACTACCACGCTATCAGGACCATTTCACTATCAGGACCACTGTTGACAGGACCATTGTTACCAGGACCTTTTTATTTTATTTTTTTTTTGCTATGAACTTTTGAATATAACTTATCACATACAAAGCATTATAAAGACAAAGTGTCCAATGTCAATCTAATTTTCAAGTTTTTTTTTGTTTTTTTTTAATGAAAATTCTGAGAAAATCTGTATGGTACAAATTAACATTCAAAAAAAAAAAAAAAAAAAAAAAAATTATATGAACCAGAGCAGACTTATATGCCTTATCTCGACCTATATTAATTTATCTATTTGGTATCCCTAACTTTTGAGTGTTACAAGGAAACTGTTATTTGATATTTGAGTGTTATAAAAAAACTGTAATATGGGAGTTTGAAACATGGAAAGGGGGAGAGTGTGAGAGATAACGACAAAGAATGTCTCTGATATAGCAGTTCTTGATGCATAGTTTTGTTAATATGACCAGTGATTTTATTTTTTATATTCAGCTCATCTACAAATTTCTTAGCCATCTCATAATTCACTTGTTTTATGATTACATTTTTACTGTACTATTTCAACTTCTAATCTGCAACTTTCTCTACAAGGATGGCCTTCATTGAATTTTATCTTTGTATGTAGACTTATATATAAACACAATCATGAGTAATTGGGATGTCACTGACAGAAAACTGTCCTTAAAAGTGGATGTCTTCACAATATTGAGTCATTTTGACCCCAACAAAAGTCGACATCTGCCTATTGTAAAAAAATAAATAAATAAAAATGCTAGTTACCCAAGTATTCCCTAAGATTTTACTTCTTTATTTTGATTGAAAAACCAAAACCGTTATTGGTCAACATGTTGTCATAGTAACCAAAACCAATAGGTTTGTGTTAAAAACACTTTCTATTGTTTACAGATATATTTAAATGAAATTATCAGCTTATCCAATAGCTACCCAAGAATATCATGTGACCAGAAGTTGACCTGATTAGCACAATTAATACATGGTGTGTGATCAGCTGAACTGTTTACCAATGAAAAAAAATAGGTCTATTAGTATGACAGTATATGAAGGTTTGGCTTTAATATTCACTGTAAAACCAGGAAAATCCATTTCTCCATTTTGAATATGGGATTGATTTCCACACCTCATTAGTGAGATTGTTTTGTCAGCACATTTGGAGCTCCTGGGTTACTTTGCGTTCTGGAAGCCAAGAAATCACCAAGCACCTGTAGGCAATTATCTAATTAGGTCTTTTTATTGATGGTGAAGATGGCGTCTTCTTGATCATTGAACCATCCTTCAGACTGACTCATCTTGCTTCAGTATTGCTGTCTTATAACACTTCATTCTGTTATGTACAATACAGTCCCAGATTCCATATAGTGTAATGAACAGTAGAGTAGATAAAATTATGATTTCAATAGAATCAAGTGTAATATTCAAACATCTTGTGTGATGTATTAATGTCTCAATATTAGAACTATATTTTACCCATTTCTCTGAATGTCTTAAGCACTACTGTAAAATAAGTAGTTTTTTTTATATATTATTTAAATATTCTGATCATCCTTGTTATCTTCTAAACTAGTTACATTTACACGTGCATGATCTTGTAAGTTGTATTTCCTTGTTCTCCACTCTAAATATTTACACGATTTTGTCCCTTTTACCCCTTTTTCTGTTTTGACCGTTTATATCCAGTGAAGTGGAGCTGATTTTTAGTTCATTTTTTTTTGTCCCTGAAACAAAGTTTCAAGTTTATTTTTTGGTCTTATTTTTTGTACCCAGTGGCAGACAACACATCTGTAATTTAAAGCATCCTGTCGTATTAAGTGTTGTGTGATCTGCCAAGCCGCCAATACACCCAGCCCCACCTTCCAGCATTGCAATTTGTCAAGGTCACATTGTTTCCTAGCAACCTGTTGTTATGCATGCAATGACCTTTTTATGTTGTTTCCCGTTATTAAATGATACTGGTGATAGTGAATTGTTATACAGTGTATATGTGCAACGTCTTAACAGATCCCGGCCAAGCGGTGAACCCGCCGGGGATTACCGACCTTGCCGGCGGTCGATGTTCGGACAAAGCTTTGTTACCATGTTGATTTTGTCATTGCATCACCACACAAGCAGGGATATTGTTACCATTTTATGTATATGTTCCATTCCGTGTAGGAGCACACTCAAATAAAATATTTATATTTGATTATGTACAGTGTTTTGTTTTTATTTTGGTTTTAAAGTCGGTGTGAACCACTTGAACCACCTTCAACTTACAAAACCGTTCATGGTGGCCGTGTGGTTAGAGCATTAATGAAGGAATCGGGAAGTTTGATCCCCGGGCGCGACATACCATGCTGAGCATATTGGGTTAGTTCCAGGACTGGTTGACCCGGTGTCAGGATAATGTGACTGGTTGACCCGGTGTCAGGATAATGTGACTGTGTCAGGATAATGTGACTGGTTGACCCGGTGTCAGGATAATGTGACTGGTTGATTAAAATATTGTTGATGGGACATTAAATCCAACTAACCAACAGAAATGTTATCTGCGTATTTGCGATGTTCTTAAAAATACATTGATCGTCTGCATGTACAATAAGATAAACAAATAGGTACATGTAATGAAACATAATTTAACCCTTTCCCTCACAGAGGACACCATGAAAAGACCTATGCGAACAGCATAAAACCAGATCAGCCTGCAAGTAACTCACAGGCTGATCAGGTTTTATGCTGTTTGTTGCTCCCCTGTGGTCTGGAAATTAGGATTTTGTTATTAAATTTGTTGAGGTTTAACTGTGGTTTTCTGCAGATCAGGCTTTATGTGGCACCTATTGAGGGCGTCAAAATGAGTCTATACATGTATGAGGGAAAGGGTTAAAATAAAAAAACTTCTTGAAATGAATATTAAAAATTGATCAATATAAGCGTTTGGTCATTTTAACTATGGTCACATTCTTCAAGGGGCCTCCGTGGCCGAGAGGGTAAAGCTGCTGACTTTAGCACTCACTCAGCCCAGGCCCGGATCCAGAAATTTTCTGCTGGGGGGGCCAAAATCCGAATGTGATAGGAGTGGTAGGGGGGTTCGGGGCTCCCCCGGAAAAAAAGTTTTTAGTGTGATGGAGATGCATTCTGAAGGGTATCTGGGGATAATAGTGAAGGTTTTTGTTGTTGTTGTTGTTGTTGTTATTTTTGTTTTTAAATCCGATATATTTGAAACTTGAAGGCCTAGGTCCTACTTGGGAAAAAAATAATCGGTGATGTGGAAATAAACATTTTTTTTCTACCGATGGCTCTCGATGTTTGAGCCAAAAAAAGACTGAGCAGTCCGTTGAAAAATGACAATTATTAGGCTTCGGGATTGGTCCGTTGAACATTCACTGTTGTTTCGGCTATGACACAAAAGCCTTGAGTCCCGATGTTCGGAAAAGCACCGGGGGACCTCCTCCGATGATCGGCGAAGGTGCCCCGGAGTTTCACTGAGTTTGTAACATCATCGGGGGAATATCCCCGTAGATTAGGGGATCTTGCGAACCATCCTACGTGTCTCGGGGAAGATTATTGAGAGTATGAAAATTTGATGGTCAAGTCAAGAGAAGACTTTTGGGGGGTTTAAGGGGATGCCCTAAGCAATGTCCAATGGCCTTTTTGACCGTCTCAGTCTAAGACTGGCCAAAACAGAAACTAATATCTGGGTGCGCTTTTCAACCCTTGCCATTATTTCTTTTTTTTTTTTCTTTTTTTTTTTTTTTAAGATCGGGAATGTGTCACAGAAAGGCCGCCTAATATCCCCGAATGCCCCCCTGATACTTCGGCGAGACATCACAGACGCATCGGGGATTCATCGGAGGAAAAAAATTCGCGGAAGCTCCGTGAATGCTGACCGGAGCTTCTCTGCGGATTTTCCCCGGCTTGTTTTCCCGATAAAACATCGAGAACACATCGGGAAAATTTCAATGAATTTTTTTTGCAGTACACCCGAGGCCTCCCGATGACTCCACATGGCTCGCGACACTATTTCCATCGGGAGTGCGTATGCATCCCATCCCCGAGGCAAAACAAAATGCCAAGTGGGACCGAGCCTTAAGCATTGAGCGATATAATGTTATCTTTTACCGGCGCAAAGTCATGTTATTGAATAACTGCTGTGCAATCGTAAAAATTTGATTACAACTGCATTTACAGGCCCCGATCAAAAATAAATAAAATAAAAATAACGGGGGGTGGGGGGGGGGGGACACTGATATTACTGAAAGGGCATTACTTCTTCCGGGTAAGAAATACGGGCTTATCTTGTATTTTCATTCACAAACTGGCATAAAATATATAATAAGGGTTTCCTGAACCCCCACAAAAATTGACTTGTGATCATTAGTTTTTGACTCAACAGTGCAAAAGACAGTTTTGTCAAAGACTGAGAAAAAAATCAATTTTCACGTTAAACATAATCATTTTGTCAAAATTGTGGAAGGGAATAGGTTCGAGTTCGACCTTAATGATATTGGCTGTCAAATTGTCGATCTGGAAGCAGTCTTCACACAGAAATTCTCAGAAAAAAAATCAGGCGCACGTTATAGGGTAGGTGTGGGCCCCTTTTGTGTGTCATTTTTTTTAAAAAAAAATTGTACATTTTTAGTTTTAGTTGAAAATTTTTGGGTTTTCTAAGTGTTTAATCAGTGACAAAACAAACAATAGATGTTGATATTTAATATAAAATCTTTAATATCCGTTTTATTTTGCACATAAATTGTGTATTCTGTGCATTAGTATTCATTGACTTATCAGTAACATTGAACAATAAATGATTTCCTGGATTTGATTTGAATTCCCAAAATATGGCAGTTAACAATGTTCAATTTCTTTCATTTCTTAATTATATTCATAAATCTAAAATACACATTTTTTTATAATAATTATTATTATTATATTCGTAAATAATAAGAAAAGTGAACATGATGATGTTTAGACCTACTTTTTGTATTTATATATTGAGAGAGTTAGTTAAGAAGAATTTAACTGCTTCGTTAAAATAATACTCACAAGTTATGTGAAAATAGTATAGCTGATGACATTTAGAAACACAACCCATTTCTGATAAAGTTTAATTTACATGGCTAGCATCTTCCCCGCAGAATAGCTTTTTAATTTTTTTTCCAAAACAAAATCGGCAATTTTTCATACCTGAAAGTTCATCAACCTGGCAGTTAAATTGCCCGCTTTTAATTCAAGATTTAAAATTTTATAGATGTAGAGAAAAGTGAATTTAAAATTTCGATGATTAGATTTAGTCAAAGTTATTTGTTAAATCAATAATTTCTTTGGGCTCTAGTGAAAATATTTCGATAGCAATTACATTTTAATGTCCAACTTAGTTGTTTTTAGTGGCTAATTTTATACTAATCGATTTTTATGCTATTTCCTAAACATCACCTGTCTAGAATAGTTTTACTGATATAGGTTTTGTAATTGCCTATTTTTCTTCAATCATTAGATCGCTCGGCAGACGAGATGTCCTTAGGTATCACTCGACAATAGTCTGAATCAGTGAACGTGTCAATCAATTTGCATACACAGTACCTTAAACACATGCTTATCACTAAGTCATGGATGACTGCCGATTCGGATTACCTACACATTAACAGCAGGGGGCCATAAGACAATAGGAGTCTGGCTGGTCAGGTGGTTATGCGGTTGGTTCAGTATGGGGGCCAACAATGGGGATTTCCTCTAGACAGCTCAGACATTATGTAATCAATGGATTTAATAGCCTAGAAAAAAATGTATAACCAGGGCAGCTGGGGGGGGGGGCCAAGGCCCCCTGGGCCCCCCCGGTGAATCCGGGCCTGCAGCCCCTCACCGCGTGGGTTCGAATCCCGGCAGGGTCATTCGGATTTTCATGTGAGGAAGGCTTCCAGCTGGCTTGCGGTAGGTCGATGGTTCCACCCGGATGCCTCCGTGCATTTGGGGTCTTCCTCCACATGTAATTAGCTGGACGGCGCTATATGACTGAAATACTGTCGAAGCGACAGTAAACTCAAATAGTCAAGTCAAGTCACATTCTTCATTTCTTATTTTAATATTTGTTTATGTTTATGAATAAAATGGATATTTGGTTTGTGTATTTGTTTAAGTTACAGTGATAACATTTAGCGTTTCATATCGTCCCTAATTTAACATCTGACACCGTCATATCTTAATAGACCTGGATTTCCATGGACACGGGGTTTTACTTGTAACAGTATCGTAACCATGGCAACAACCTTGTTAATTCAGTTTTTGTCTGGTTCCAATGTTAGCAATGATCAAATGTGCTTCGTTTCATTGGTTTTAGGGGATTTGAAGCTTTCACGATATTATTGATTATCAAGGTTATATAAAGACAAACCTAGATATTTAGACATATTATCTAAAGACGACAGGAATATTCTGTCAATTAATTACCCACTGAGCGCGAAATGTCGCTTGGGTCATTGAAAAAGTCTTTGTCAGCTTTAAATTGCATAATCGATGACTGCTGGTCAAATGAAGGTCATCTTTCATTGTAATTAAGGAGTGAATATGATCAGAGTATTTTTTCCTGCTAGGAGCTATTCATATAAGGATAGCTCATTGATTAGTAACAACAGATAAAAAAAAAAAATAATTATTATTTTAGCTCATCTGAGCACTCACTAGAATATTGTCTGTTTTTAAACATTTTAATTGTTTATTCTTTATCAGATAGATTTCAAGAGCAGGAGATTCTATTAATTCTAATATAAAGATCCTGTGTGAAAGAAAGTTTTATATTGTCTATATAGGCAATGGGACCCAGGTGAGCGATATAAGCCCACCATAGTCCTCTTGTATAACATACAGAATTATCATTTGTTACACTTAATAATTAGACAATTAATTTGGACCAAAAGGTCTCCCAAAATTTATACTTGCTACTGAATACATGTATGTGAATACTGGTGTGACTCAACCTAATTATAGAACTGTTTATTTTTGTGTATTTTTCACCCCCCCCCCCCCTTTTTTTTATTATGATGCTCGAAAATAGTAGTATCTGCCTCCAGTAGATAAAAGTTCCTCAATAACTTAAATGATGTCGGTCGAAAATTAGACTTAGGCAAGCAAGCAACTAATTTCCATTATCAGTAATATCGTCACCAACAATATATTCTTGTGCCCCCACACGCAATTAGATGGAATTCGCTTTTTGACTTTAATGTCTTTCTCCTTTTCTATTATGTTATACACGCAACGCAACATGTTCTTGAAAATAGATATAGATCTACTCACGAAACCATAGTACGTAATAAGTTATCAGGAGAGAAAAAAACTAGTGAAGTACGCCATTCTTACAAAATCGTCAAATACGTAACTTCCAGGCTCTCCTTTTTTCCTGTCAAATTGTACTGGCAATCTACTGTGAAATCGTTAATTTTCGTGGGACAATAATTTTCGTCGATTTCGCGGAAGGTTTTATCCACCAATATTAATCCCCACGAAAACCGTCATTTTAAAGACCTAACGTTTCCTAGAACATAAGTGCTCGAAATTAAGTACCCTCGAATTTTCCCTTAATTCATAAACAGCGAAATTTATTGTCATCGGAAATCAGTTTATGGTATTTTAAGTTTGTTTATGTACGAGTAAATGGGTATGAGAAATACCATCTGGCAATATGATGTGTGCATGTAAAATAGTTTAACCTTTTGCCAGGAAATATGATTTATGTGTTTAGAAGTTGCCCTAAATTTGTGGCCAATCAGAAGTTCTGAAATTCAAATATATCAGCGACTTATTTCAGTAGAATACCTTTCCATTTTCTATTTTACCATGTGCATAATAGATTGTTCTATTTGGCAAAATCAGTGCTTTCCACAAATGTTTAAGCCGGATAGAATCTTTTAATACATTTCTGTAGACAATAGAAGCTTACACTCGCTTCTGTCTTCTATTGTCTGTAGAAATATTTTAGTAGACTATTTTCTTTACATATACTGCATTTGTTTAGAGTTATCGGAGATGATAATTCCTTAATGTTCCGTTTCTATGTCAACCGCTCCCTTTATATATAATGTTTTAATGGCGTTCATGAACATGTTGCATGTCTGGGATTGTAGAATAATGAAACATTTTACCAGGGGTTCGGCAATATTTGGTATAAAATGTCAAAAGTATGTATCTGCATTCTCTCCCCCCCCCCCCCCCCCCCCCCCCTTAACGCACACACATTTTCCCTACAGTTGTTCATACGTCTTGAAATTTCACAACATTCTTTTATGTACTTTAAATCCTTTGATTCAAAGTACGTTGCAAGTACCTCAATTTTTAGATTAAAAAAATTACATTAGATTCTCTGATTGATATTTCAGTGTCTTAAAATATTAGTGTGTAATTGTGACTTGTCATTTGTAAATTTCGTTTTGACCTTAATCTTACAAATTGAATCAATAATTCAATTAAATGACCTACATTATTAACAACGTAAAACCAACAACTGAAATTAAAACTGGAATATACGTTTTATAGATCTATTATCTTATAATGATATAATTTACCATTTTAGTTCAAAAACTTCAACTTAAAAAGTAAAGGATTTTTTTGGGGGGGGGGGGCGGTAACGGTATTCTCTGTTTTTCTTGATTTCATCTGATTTTGCCATATTAATAGATAAGTCACAAAGCGAATATTTTGATATTCATACTGTGTAGGTCATGTTTCAGAATGAAAGACACCACCACATTTGTCTCAGGAAATGTGTATGTCTCGCTCAGTTATGGATTGATTCCAGGTAAATATTGATTTCTAACAAGCCGGGTAAACAATGCCAGCTGCTACTCTGACGTCACTTTTACGTTTCGTTTATTATTGTTTCTTTACGTCTAATTGACATTATTTCGGCAGTGTAGGGACATTTCCTGCATGTTCCACTGTGGTATCACACTGTTACTAGATGGTATGATACCACCACATCTAGTTACACTTTCCTGACAACTGTTTAATTAGCATTAAAACTGTTCCACAATGCCGAAATTCGAGAAAGGGAGATAATTGGTATCATTGCTGCATATGAACCATTCGTTTCGCGTTGCTTCATTTATTTTGGTCTAACGGAAATTGGTCTGAGTAATTAGACTTCTGTTGGAACAGTGGTCTGTTTGTCTTAATCTGGAGATGGTCTGATGGTCAAGGTAAAGCAAACAGTGAAAGAAATGGTTAAATTGCCTTTATACAGAGGTACTTTTTCTGAGGTCTTTATACAAAGTTATATTTCTAAAGTGGTCTTTATACATGTGGGGGGGGGGGGGGGGGGTAACTTTCAAACTTGGCAGTAGAAACAAACAAAATAGCATAATTAAGCAAGTTTATTTAAACACGTTGATGTATCATACAGTTTGTGTAACAATTTCAATATAATTATAACGTGATGTTTAACAATACAATGATAACAATTAACAATTTAGTTTCCCTACGAGGCCTACTGTTCTAAGCAGCCAGATTGTGTTAAGGTAATCAAATCATCATTAAAACATAATCATGGTCCTTCAAATAAAAAAAAGACCTTAGTGCACATATAAACATCCACTGACTTGGAGTTTTAGACTCTTTTGCTCAGAGTCTATAAAGGCTTGCATTTACAATAAAATTCCCTCAATCACTTGATGGACCATGATCACAATTTTATGAACGATTGATTACCTTAAGGAGCCATGAATACAACACCGAAATGTTATTTACCAAGAAAGTCGGGGGGGGGGGGGGGGGGGGGGGGAGGGGGTACTATCTTCTTTGTCCAGACCGTTATTTGAAATATTTCAAAACTTCTTTGGTCTAATTGTTTATCGTGATGTGTCCCTGATCCGTGGTAAAAAGGTCAATCTCACAATTATATATGAAATAAGAAAGAAAAAAATAATGAAAAAATAAACGGTTCAAAAGTAATGTTGTTGTTGTTGTATTGGGGTTTACCGTCGCTGCGATAGTATTTCAATCATATAGCGACGTCCAGCTAATTACAGGTGGAGGAAGACCCCGAGTACACAGAGGTACCCGGGTAGAACCACCGACCTACCACAAGCCAGATTAGGCACGAGTTCTACCAATAATACGGAGTGCCTTAAATAGGAATAAACCCCCTTCACTATTCCCGTTTAATTAAACATTCAGGTTTATGACTAAGTTGATAAAGCTGTAAATTATTACATTGATAATAAACAACATTTGTCAAAAATGAAATATATAAGTATTTTACAAGAGAACAAGAATGATGAAATTCGTCCCTAAGTATCTAAGTTTTACTGAGCGCTAAGTATGGTTGCTGGAATTCTAGCTAGTTAATTTATATCTAGATTTTTTAAAGGAGTTCGCTCACAGTTGATCATTGACTAAGAATTTGATTTTTTTAACTGCCCGTGAGTTCGGCTATCATTACCCATCCACAGACGTATGGTCACCTAATGTAATTTTCAGTGATTGGAAAAATGGATTTTTTTCATCACAGGCAATAGCGTTACGAACGGTTTTAAAATCATATATTTAGAATTATAAAACGTATACATAAATAGCGTTTCCCCGAGCTATGTTACCTACACATACAGAATTTATTTTGTAAGGAAACAAAAACTTAACCAGCATTAACAAGAGGGAGCATAAAAAACAACTTTTTTTTTTACTTTACTTCTACCGATCATCTA
Organism: Solen grandis; assembly: GCA_021229015.1. Lineage (NCBI taxonomy): Eukaryota > Metazoa > Mollusca > Bivalvia > Adapedonta > Solenidae > Solen > Solen grandis. The sequence continues at coordinate 46,831,711 of CM037786.1, read as the reverse complement.
TGAACGAGCTGTCTTAAGAAACGTATTTTATGATATGATACCTTAGTTGTAGGTCACTTTTTCCTTGTTAATTAAATCGCGGTTAATTTGGTATAAAGCAGCTAAGTATGTCCCCTGTGACGTGATCTATGTTATCGTGCCATTAGGTTGCTCTTGTTTAAAGCAGGGCGAAGGAAAATCGGCTTAAAATTTAAATAGCAAGGGCAATCAGTTCTGTGGCTTTTCATGTATGTTACTATAGGCAACACGTAACTTGGCAATATGTAACCTGGCAACACACGGTTTATTAGTTCAGATAGGTGATAAAGAATCAACTTATTTCATTGAATTGCATCATGCCTGATTTCAAATCCCTGTAACCATCGCGATGACATGCCTTAGTTCCATACATCAATCATGTTTAAAATTAACCTGACATAGTTTCCAGGCATATCTTCTAAGTATGAGAGCTACATCATGCACATTGCATGTACTTTAAGCCCCTTTGGCTTATTTTCCTTTTATAGCTAGGTCAAGTGGCACGAACAGAATCATGCGCCAGTTTGTATAAACCAGGTCAATCGATTCCAAAGTAGCTATTGGATGATTTAATTCATTCATTCATTTGAAGTAGAACCAGGATTTCCAATCATAAGGTTCGGCAAGTTCCACCAAACTTCGGAAATGATTTGATCTACTCGGCTTTTATCGTTGACAATTTTAATTGAGAATATTGCTAAGACTTTTTAAGGATCATTTACTGAGCAAGCATCGCGAGAATAGACTATTATTGCGTAACATCACGAAAAGGTATAACCAAACACTTTGACACATCCATAGAACCAATTTCATAATTTAATGCTCTTCGAAGACATCATATCGGTTAATCCCTGTTGTTTTCTTTCGATATGTTTGGAAATACTGTGTTGATTGGTGTTTTATGATGAACCATGACCGCGACATATCAAAGTCTCAAAACTTTCCCGGTGAATGATGGTAGTAATACTACTGGTAGTTTCTGGACTGATTGACCCGATGTCAGGATAATGTGAATTGGTCAACAATGTCCCTAAATGACTTCGTGAAATGAAAGCCTTTTAAAATATGCTTCATAGCGTAGTGCTAAGTAATGTATTAGCAATCACATATACTGATTGACCAACCATTTTTGTGTTACCTTACGCACACGTGCACACAAAAGCACGTACGGACACGTGTGTTGCACTGTCAGTTTATCATCTGTTACAAAGCTGAGAACTTTAATTAACTTGACGGGATCAAGGAATTTAAAAGCGGAAATAAGTTAATCTTAAGGTGTTACGTTTAACAAAATATAATAATAGTAAAATAAACACGTTGTGGGGGCCAAGGTGACACCACTCTGGCAGACAAGCTAAGAATATTCAGGTCATGCCCGCCTATAAATCGATCAGATGTTTTCAAAAACTTCTAAAATCTGATCCATGCATAGGCGGGACCATCGTAAGTTACCCACGCCCTGTCGATCGATTTTGTCATGTTGATTTTCAGTCACCGACTGGTGTAAAACGGCGCCTTGCTTGCCTATATATCCACGGCATGATGCCATGAAGTGAAACGGAATAAGTCAGCCGGGAGCTTCCGACGATGTGGCTGAACAGTCCTTAGTAACATACCATAACACAACATGCACAAAACTTGATTCACGAGTTATGGGACCTGATTATTCCCCACCGGCGGTCAGATATAAGTTGTAGACATACTAGCCGTCGCCGGCCACGAGTGTTTCTCCGCCGTGATGCTGCGGTTGAAAGTTATCGTCGGTGAAGTTACGTTCCGATGGACCATATCCGTCGGCATGATGCCTATGTGATTTTTCTTCCCTATCGTTGAAGCCGTCGTGATGGCGTATGTATGACTGCGATAACATTTCATCTGGGACATGCAAAAGACCTCCCGACAGCCCCGACGGAAGTTTGAATTATACCACATGTATGTGAGCGGTTTTAACGCCGTCGTTAAATACAGTAACCAATACGAAGATATGAAAACCGCCGGATTGACGTACGTTGCCGATGAGAATGTATACCACAGCTGAACTATGTTATACGGGACTGCGCATGTCAGAGACACAACAGACACGACAATTAACATTTTTAACATTTTAACTTTATTTCTTGGCACGGGGTTCATTGTCCGACGCAATCTACGGCTTCCGACCCCCGCTGTCCAGACGTAACGAAAAATCCTGGAATATACCACTGTAATAAAGACGGCAGGAAACAAAAATGTCACCAGTGACACTATACCTCCGTATAAAATCCCGAGCCAGGTCCGGTTTGGAATATAGGTCGGGCATATCAGTTTGTTAGAACCATCTTGAGCATCAAAAGCTTCATAAACATTTACAGAAAATATACATATCGTGAAGGAGATTACCCAACAACAAGCGATGAGATATTTCGCAGTCCCCCGCGTGATCTTGAAGCTGAGGGGGTATATAATCGTGTAGAAACGGTCGATCGAAATTGACATCAAAACAAACATGGACGTCGTTGGAACAAGCGTCTGAATAAGCCTGACCAAGCGACACATGATCGGACCGATCACCCAGCGGCTTGCAATGACACGGGAGGCGATGAACGGTGTGCAGAACAAAGACAGGATAATGTCAGAAGTGGCAAGAGAGACAACGAAGTAATTGGTGGTGGACTGGACACGCCGACTACGGTAGATAACGAGGCACACCAAGACGTTGGTGGGAATACTGACGAGCCACATGATGAGCAAGCCGAGAATCTCCAGCGCTACCCTGTATCCCGGCCGGTCCATCTCCAAACCGGTCAGTTCCAGGCCGGAGCCGGACCCCAGGATGACGGACACAGTGGTGTTGTATTGGCCTGCCATACTGCTAGTAGTATCGTTATCGTCCATATCAAGTTATCATCGACATCTGGAACAAAACAGTGAGATGCGTCAAGAACCTGAATATCATATTTACCTTATATGTTCTGTTATCGTCTCTTGTCAGCAATTTATTTTTTCTAAAACTGCTTTTCCGGCGAAGCTGTCTAACTTCACGTTTTGCCTGTGTACGAATTATGACGCAAGATAAGACCAAATGAAAATTTAAACGATTTTTTCATCAGTAGAAAATGTCTATTCTTAGATAAAAAAAAAAAGTTACACACAAATATTTGATTGATGGCAACAGGTTAAAATATATTTCGACTTCTTGGGGTTAAATACTTAACAGATTATTATTCGAACACCATATGCCGGATCCGTTCTACATTCTCAATTACTTAAATCCCCATTGACGTTGCGTATATTTTACCAGTCCGATCCTTCTATCTGCGAGAAACACGTATTGATCCGCGTGATATTCATCTTTAAAACAAATGAATGTTAAGTAATTACTTTCTTTTCCATTTTATAGCGATCTTTGAGGCAGAATTGTAGTCATCGCAGACACACAGGAGCATATCGTAATTGTAGTGCAAAAAATAAGAAAAAAAAATCTCAAACAGTCACGCGAAGAGCGTTTTTTCTGTGATAGTAATATTAATTCTGCTCACGGAAATTAACTCGTGGAAATGCATTTCTTTTTATCCTTCCATGATATTCTACATATATTCGTGTAAAAGTTTTTAAGAGCTGAAACGGTTAGAAGAAGACACCAGGTTTAATTGGTGTAGTTAGTGATTGACCGAGTTCTTATGTACACCACTTTTTTATACTAAAGTTTAAAGGCTATCGTTTCTCACAAACACTTTTTGTTCTGGGTGTTTTTGTAGAGGCCAAATAACTCATCATCCACTGTATAAAACCTTATCATTTATGGGTTAATCTAGCCAGGCCTTATAATGATTGCATCTCTCTCTCTTTTAAAATGATAAATAAATAAATTATGAGAATGAAGACTAATCTCATAAAGTAAAGTCCAGTTTTCAGGATGGATATTCATTTATTAGGGTTATCTTTGTTTTGTATATATGAGGTGATTTATAAACGTTTAACACAGAAAAGCAGAAAAGCGTTTTTTATGTGCATTATGTTTCCGAAGTGATATGTATGATTTGTAATCTTGACTTTACTTTAAATGGTATATGAAACTATGGATATTTCTTTTTCATATAGTTTCGTGCCACACAATGTCTATTTCAGAGTTGCTGCTTTATCTAGAAATTTGAAAAAAATGTATACTCTTGATATTTGTAATCCCCCCACCCCAATGAACTAGAGCTAAAATTTGAAACAATTATCGCCAGCATAACCACGTGTCGTGAGACCTTTGGCAATTTACCTATCTAGACAAAAGCCTTGCGTATTTCTTTGACATATCCTGGCTGTTCATTAGCTGAAAATTCCTCTGGTGACAAGATCAGAGTAAATCCAAAGCAAGGTGACAGACGACTTGTGATACCTCATTAGAATCAATGTGGTGAACTACGTGACGCCATAAACGTCACAACACAATCCCGACAAAATGCTGCCCATATCTTTGGGCCTTATCGAGTCTATTGAATTAAAAACTGAAGAAAAAAATGTAAATGACATGTATGTCGACACTGTAGCACAACTCGTTTTATGTATACCCAGTAACTAAAATAGTAAAATAATGATACCACATCACAATAAAATCTGCTGAATCAAGTAATATACATTAATCAATATTCTAATGTATTATACATTTAATCAACCAGTATCAACCAACGTTTTGTAATCTTACTATTTGATGAATATTAAAAATGCAAATAAAGTTTAAAGATAAAAACTTTTGTAACAAATCTTAAAGTTTGCATTATTCATATGCATTTTGCTAAGCGTGCATGTGTTTGTGTTTTGTATGTACGTACAAACAGACAGACAGACTTAAGCAGTGTTTTCAGAAGAAGAACGTCTGACATTTCTCGCTTACCGTCAACAGGAATTTCCCAACAGTATCCCGACACAAACGAAATATTTTAAGTCCCTTCAAAAATACATAGTTATGCGGTTTCTAAAATAAATAAATAAATATTTTATAACGAATGAAAATTAGAAACATGATCCATTTCTGTATGTTCTCTATATAAAATGTCTCGAGTCACTGTTTGTATTGGCAACCATTCGTCATTTTTCTGCCATCGATTTTGCTTTATCAAGTTATTGAGAGCGTCGCGTAGCAACGGAATGCTAGACTGTTGTAATGTATGTACATCTCCTCGTATTGGTTCTGATGAAAGCAGAAACTGTTATTAATTTCTTATTGACTCGAAATCGGAAACTTTCGTGAAAATCCATCGGATTTCATCGGCTTACAACGTCGTTGCGTATGGCCAGATGGCCGAGTAGTTCCGAGTGGACTTTGTAGGTGTGACGTAGCGTTTGTCGGTTAAGTTCGTCTAAAAACGGTCGCTCTCTGCTGTTGATTATGGCACTAGAATTATATCACCTTTATATAATATACCTGATATGTCAGAACACGAGTGTCAAGCCAAAGACGATCGGTGCTTTGATAATTAATATTCTTATTTTGTAATTATATATTGACCAGAAATGTGCATTACTTTGATATAGCTTCTTGTATTGGTTGACTTGTTTTCTTGTTTTAATTGTCTAAACTACAGAAACGATTGTACTTTACTTGTAATATTATACATAATTCAAAAATAATTTATTGTGTGTATTATATATAACTATATGTGCAATATATAGGGAATATTATGTTGCAGTATCTTTTCGTGGCTTTGTATTTTGCTACGAGCAACGTGGGAAAAAATCCGGTCTCGCGAGATGTCAGTATTTCCTACGCTGCGAGTAGCAAAATACAAAGCCAAGAAAAGGTACTGCAACATAATTTCCTTTTAATACATACCTATAAATATTAAAGACACAACAAGTCAATTTACACAGGTTTTAATGAGTTTATAATTTTTTTTTTTTTTTTAAGAGAGTGACGTCACGAAAGTCGAAAGTGACGTCAGCCTACTACCGTATTTGTCACTGACATAATTACGTATTGCGATATTACGTAAACCAGCATCTGATTGGACGAGAGGAAAATGCCATGTGCTAAAATCTAACTGACGAGAGGAAAAAACAAATACCAGCATCTGATTGGACGAAAGGAAAATGCCATGTGCTAAGGAATTTTAATCTGTTGAGTTGTATTTTGCATGTATTTGAGCCAGAATATTTATAGGTATATAATAAAGATAAAAATGTAATATATACCTGCATAAATACATGTTTATATTTATGCCTTCTCTCTCACCCACCCCACTCGCCCCCAAGGAGGCAATACATTTCTTTCCTAGAAAATCCATTGGTCATACAATGTTTATGCCCTTGTGTCCCCTTCGCCCAGCTGTTAGTATGTATGAATAGACTGTGACGTCACTAACTGCATTCAGACCGGTGTTGACACATTGTAGGATCATAGGAAATCCGAACTAGCCAGTCTCCTGTCGTCTTAGGCACCTGCTGGCAGCCAGTTGCCCCTGTGGATTCGAATCTCAGCAGGGTCAATCAGATCTTTCATGAGAGGAAGCCGATTTTTGGCGGCCACTTGCGAAACGGAAAACAATACACGATGTTCAGAGGACGATGCTACTAAAGTATAAACCATTTCATCAGAGGATCGGCATTAATATCGGGAATACCCGGTAAAATTTGCTGATTTAAATCGACCAATCAGTTACTGGTATTGACCATTTCAACAGAAGATCGGCAACACTCGGTATAATTCGCTGATTTAAATCGACCAATCAGTGACTGGGGAAAATTCTCAAACGTATGTTTATTTCCCATTAATCAATAACAGTATGTATAGATTAGGGGTTCGGGAAAACGTATGTTTACGTCTCAATCCGGAGTAAAGTGGTCTATTGATTCGTAATGCTAAATTGCGGGAAGTCTAGTTTTGACTGATAGAACATGTTAATGTTATAAATAAATAATACACATTTGAAATCATTAAATGCATGTTGCGTCACAGAATATGCAGATTTTTAATCAAATGCATGATAAAAAGTGGATGAAGCAAGAATATTTATTTTTAATGCTTTACGTTTAAGTTTATTTATTTTACGTCGACTAGGAAACAATTAAATTCATAAAACTTATACTAATCCCTCTCGACTTTTTAAACTTCGATCATTTGTTTCCTCAAATTTGGAAATGTTGCATTAACTTGGATATCTGTTAATAAACCGATCTTCACATATTCGATTTCTGTAAAGATGTTCGGCGATATTAGGCGATGACTTTAATGGTTAATCCATACGTATTTATCTGGATGATTATCGATTATAATCGTTTTGCTCACAATGACCTCTCCTTTGACAGTAAAGGTTTTATGATGTATAAATTAGTCTCATATTGAGATTCGTGTGAATTTCAATAATAGGATCCTCTACATGTATATACATCAATAACCACATGCACAACTTAGGATATTAAGCGTTAGGTCGCTTAGGTTGTCAGGTGGTTTTACCCGCATGTCTCTTTGCAGTTATGGTCTTCCACCACCTGTTATTGTATGACTTACATACTGTCGAAGCCAGTCTAAAACAGCAACGATAATGGTTTATCGATTTTATGAGGTGCCATATACATATATACACTACAGTTATGAAACAACGTGCTAATTGAACTATCGCCGATGGCCGAGAGGAGCTAAGGTCGCGGGTGAGATCCTAAACTGCGACATACCAAATTCGTTAAAAATGGCACTGGTAGCTCCGTGCTTGGCGTAGACACTTTGTCGTTGACTCGATGTCAGGATAATGTGTCGTGGTGTGGTATCATGCCACACGTCTATGGCGTAATCTTTCTTTCAGTTCACAAGATATGTCCGGGTCATATCATTTAGTAGTTTTACTTTTCCAGTTTGTTTTTTTATCAATTATTTGTTTTACCCCTCGAGGTAAACGGGTTCTTGGAATCATATTTTCCGTTTAATAATAATTTTATCAACCTTCAAATCTTCCATTGAAAGCCAGATGGGGCTATCAGTCTTCTTTTTACATATGCTGATAGTGATAGCCCCTTCTGGCTTTCAATGTACGAAATTAATGCATTTATTAATGTTTGCATTATATCAAAATCTTAATTTTAATCAAGAATTTATTTTGAAAACTGTTTAAAAACATTAAACCTAACTTTCTTAAACCTTTAAAAAATCAAAACTTAATTTAAACGAGCATTAATTAACATATATGTTAACTTTGTGTCTTCTCAAAATATCATTACAAATGGAAGGAGGATATTTTTATCGCGTGCGCACGTGATAACCACCGCTTTCGCACGCAATAGCTATTGCATACTCGCGCATTATAAAATAAATATATCCCATGTTCATTTTAAGTTATCGTACGGCTGGCAGTGATATTCATTTTATATTTGTTTGTATGATATAAACTATTTAACTGAATAGACAATATTAATATTTGTAGTATTTAGTTACGTACACACAGGGTCCGAACTGATCGTATCGCGTCGGGAACCAGATATTTTGTTCCCATAACCAAGATGTCAGCGCCCAGACAATCTTGTTTATTTGTTTTGAGTGCTGCAAATGAAGGTTAGTTTGGGATGTTTGTGTTGATTAAAAGTGTGGGCTAATAGTTAGATAATCTTATATTATCCTTGAAAATATATGCTTGCCATAACACTTGTTTAAACACCATTTTTTACGTAAATTCTTCGCTAAATTCCAGGTATAGATACTATTTAAAACGTACACGCCCACTATTCTTCTCGTAATTTTTGCTAAAAGTAAGAGATTAAGATTGTTCATTGATTTTATTTTTTTTTTTCAGACAAGGAAGCATAACCATTTAAAAACCAGATTTTTATTGAAATTAAATAGCAGCTTATTTGCGATCCCTTATCTTTTCAGGTGTTTCTGCACAGTCTTTTGTACAAGCATACAATTTAGTAAACCCACAGTTTAACATACAGCTAGCCTCGCCAAATGTAAGTACAATCGCAGTGAACTTTAAGGTTCTAGATTAGAAATATAGTTAGAGGAGGAAAGGGAATGTGATCTAGTCATCAGACACATCTACACAACAACAGTGGGTTACATTGATCTTCTTTTATTAACCAAATATTTTCAACCTTCACCAAGGTCTTCTTATTCATTTGAATTATATGTATCGGTTTCAGAGTTGTACTTTTAATCAGTCATTTCCTTTATTAATTTACATGTATTATACAGAAAAATATGGTTTCTAAATATATATTATTCATAATAATGCTTTCATTTATCATAATTATGTTCATATTTCAGGGTAAAACTGTTGAGTTTACCAACCAAGATGACAGTAATAGCAAGTGGTTCAATGAGTTCAGAGTCAAGTCCAATTCTACCCCAATAGGTCTTGGTACAGTGGACCCAGTCCGATATAAGGCACTGGTCATCCCAGACAGTCCAGGCGCAATACATGACCTTCACATCAACAATGATCTTAAGCTGATACTAGACCACTTCATGAAAGAAAAAAGTAATTTTAGTTTAGTTCAGTTTTAACTTATTCATTTTTAAGTCAATTGGGAAACATGTTCTTACAACCTATACTACTAGTAATCCCCCCAATGGCTACTTGGTTGCACCAGTACTTTGCACCTGGGAAGGTCTTGAATAAGCCTTACCTCTACTGGGATTCAAACCCAGGACCTTAGATCTGTAGTCATGTGTTTTACCACAGAACCACAATGCCCTTTTGTAATTTTGATCTCAACATACTACTACACTTAACTCGCATTATGAATGAACATGATACCATCATCCAGCCCGGCTTGACCTGATATTTCCAGAAACAGATTTTGTGGCTTATGTAGTGAAATGTTGCTGAGAACCTGACCATAATGATGTATTTTCTTTTCTGACTAGAACCAATCTGTGCAGTGGGGATAGGCGTGGCAGGTTTATTTTCAGGAGCAACCGACAGAACTTGGGATTTTGAGGACTATAGTCTCACTACCGTAAGTTCAATTAAGTTTTGTAAATTTGACCTTTTTGAATAAATTTGTAAAGCAAGGGATTGCAGGCCATTAAATACGTTACAATGTACTGATTATCAAGAACATATACATTAAACTGTTCTCCAATGTTTTTTTCATTGATTACATTATAAACAGATCTAATGGTTTTGAGTTTGATCCCTGTTAGGAATGTATTTTTGTAAGATGTGTTACCATGACTACAGGTATCCCTGCATGAGTTAGCCAGGAACCAGGATTTCCCCAGTCTGCCCATCATCCCTGAAGACTTCATCAAGGACCATGGAGCCAAATACAGTTGTATGTATACTGGTATTCATTTCAAATATTTCATGTAGACAAGGAACTTATCTTATGAACGTAACATGCAAACAGCCTGGTACATGTTCATGGTGGGAGTGGGAGATCGTGGATAAATGCGATATGTCATATTTTGTGGGTAAAAATGTACAGTTCTTTTTAACTCACCTGAGCACAACGTGCTCAAGGTAAGCTATTGTGACTGATGAATGTCCGTTGTCCGTGTCAACATTTAACTTAAAACGATACCTCCTCCTAAACCACTGGGCCAATTTTAAAGAAACTTAACAGGAATGTTCCTTGGGTGAAGCCCTTTCATAGTTGTTCAGAGAATTTGATTCCATGCAGAACTCTGGTTGCCATGGCAACAGAAAGAAAAAAACATATGAACATTTTGAAAATCTTCTCCTCCAAAACTACTGGCAAGATATCAAAGTTATTTGGCACAGATGTTCCTTGGGTCACTCTCTACCAATATTGTTCAAATTATTTTGATCCGTTGAAAAACATGGCTGCCAGGGAGTGGGGCCCATTTTCCTATATGAATATAGTAAAAACTTGAAAAATCTTCTTGGCCAAAAGTAATAGCTGGATTTCAAAGTTATTTGGCACAGATGTTCTTTAGGTCACACTCTTCAAAGATTGTTCAAATTATTTTGATTTGTTGAAAAACATGACCGGCAACAGGCAGAGCCCGTTTTCCTTTTAATATATGAATATAGTACAAATTTGAAAAACTTTCTTGGCCAAATTACAAGCTGGATTTCAAAGTTATTTGGCACAGGTGTTCCTTAGGTCACTCTCTACCAAGATTGTTCAAATTATTTTGATCTGTTAAAAACATGGCTGCCAGGGGGCAGAGCCCATTTTCCTCGTATGAATATAGTACAAATTTGAAAAATCTTTTTGGCCAAAAGTACTGGTTGGATTTCAAAGTAATTTGACACAGATGTTCCTTAGGTCTTTCTCTACCAAGATGGTCCAAATTATTTTGATCCATTGAAAAACATGGCCGCCCCATGGCGGAGCCCGTTTTCCTTATATGTATATAGTAAAACATTAAAAATCTTCTCCTCCAAAAGCACTGGCTGGATTTCAAAGTTATATGGCACAGAATGATGTTCCTTAGGTCACTCTCTACTAAGATTGTTTAAATTATTTTGATCCATTGAAAAACATGGCTGCCATGGGTCTAAGCCCATTTTCCTTTTATGTATATAGTACAAATTTGAAAATTCTTCTTGTCCTGAAGTACTCACTCGATTTATGCCTTTGAGAGGTCAGAGCCCATTTTCCACAATATCATAAGATATTTGCTGTTTCTTTACCTCCCACTATTACCTGGTTCTCAGGTGAGCGACCCAGTGCCATCATGGCGCTCTTTTTTCTCATTCTCATGAAGCTCTCCAAAGAGCAGCTGTGTATGAATATATCCTGTGTTTTATTAGGGTCTGTATATAGATATGCTATATTACTTATAGTTCATAAAGTTGGTGGTAAGAGTACTCAGCTCAGGTAACCCTGTACAAGTCTCAGTGTCTCACATCTCTCTGCAGGTAGCGGGGAAGTTGACAGCGTGCACGTGGTGATAGACCGGCACGTGATCACCGGGCAGAACATCCAGTCCACCATCACAGCCGTGCAGAACCTGATTCTCCTGTGTAGTCAAAAGTAGGTCACAGTCCTTCCTGACTCCTCCCACAGCCCCGCCCCCACATTCTCTTTCCATTTCTGAAGTAAGTAAGTTAAATCAATAAAGAAAAATCACCACTTCTAAATCTCAGTATTGACCAACCCAGTCTTACCCTTCATCCCTGTCTACTTAACTTTGTCTGCGTCAGTGGCACAGTTGATGACACACAAGGTTAAGGGTATGTAATTTTAACCCTTTCCCTCATAGAGGAAACCATGAAAAGACCTATGCGAACAGCATAAAACAAGATCAGCCTGCGAGTAACTCGCAGGCTGATCAGGTTTTATGCTGTTCGCTGCTCCTCAGTGGTCTGGAAATGAGGATTTTGTATTTAAATTTGGTAAGGTTTAACTGTGGTTTTCTGCAGATCAGGCTTTATGTGGTACCTATTGAGTGCGTCAAAATGAGTCTATATGAGGGAAAGGGTTAAAATGAGTCTATATGAGGGAAAGGGTTAAAATGAGTCTATATGAGGGGAAAGGTTAAGGTCCGTGGTGAATGTTGAGTGTGACGTGGTCCAGTGGTAACATAATCCACTATGGATCAGAAGGTAGTGGTTTCGAACCCTGGTGGGGGCAAGGATTTTTCATAGCCTTTCCAGGCTCAAAAGTGCTGGTCCAACCCAGAAACCCTTGAGGAATTAGTGTAAATTGTAAGAACTTGTTTCCCAATTGACGTCAAATAAATAAGTTTAAAATAAACTAAGGTCCATTGTTCAAGGACAGCCACATTCTCTTACCTCTGATTTAACCAAAGAAACTGTCAGATGGTTTGTCTCTTGTGCTGGTTCATTCAGAGGGTAAGAATTACTAATTTATATTTTAGGACTGAAGATGTTGAAAGACAGTGTCAGATCTTTATAGAATCAGTTATATTTCTTTTTTTTTTCATTTTTAAATCATTTGTTGAAAATTTTTTGTTACGACCAAGTCAATTTTATGACTAAGTTAATGTTAGATAATAACTGAGTTATATGTGAAATGTTGATGAAGATGATGAAGATGATAAAGATGATGATAAAGATGATGATGATGATAATGATGATGATAATGATGATGAAGGTGTTAAGATGCTGGTGTTTACATGTATCGCGTTGACTGTTCCAGCACCGACTGATATCTCGCAGTAAGGGGTCTGTACGTGGCATGCACTTCCTGTCCGCTTGTTACATTGTCTGCTGAACACTTTCACGTATCTGGTCTACACTTACTTGGGTTCACTGTATTTATTCTTTCAATTATCATTTCCTTGTTTTCTCCTTGTTTACACAGTGAGACAGGGACTTTCTAGGAATCATGCTTGTTCCGTCCCATCCCATTATCCTGGTGCGTCCTATTTCATCACGTCCCATGATACAGAAAGTTCAATATCTTAGAAGGATAGCATCCATATTAATTGGCAGTAGGTTCATCACTGATGATGGCAAATATTTCTGTTTAAAATTTACAAGAGTTATGGCCCCTTTTCATGTAAATAATAATGTATTTGACTATTTTTTAAAAATTTTGAGTCAAAGCAGTACAGCGGGGATATAAATCACGCTCATTTATAGCATCACTATGTATCTATCATCTAAACTATTTAAACTACTGGATTGAAAGTGTATGTATATAAAAAGATATCTTTATTAATTCATACATGAAAAATGTAGTAAATAAACAGACACTGTAGTTTTAGCAACATGCAGAGGTCAGGATAAGTTTTTGACTCAATGAATAATATACTGTATTAGTGGTTAAGTTCACATGGCTGAAATATCTGTGTTTTTTTTTAATTTTATGAAAAACGTAAATATATAAGCCAGCGTATAAGAGAGTTTCATGCTCCCTGAAGAGTGAAATATAGTTACTGCTTTGTCCGTCCAGTGTCCGTCCGCCTGTCGGTCCATCCATCACATTTTTTTTTCTGGAGCATAACTCAAAAAGTATAAAAGCTATTAACTTGAAACTTCATATGCGGAGGAAAAATGCAGTGCACAAGAACCTTCACTCTGGACTTCATAATTTTGGAGTTATTGCCCATTGTAAAGTTCAATGCTTAATTTTTATTTGGTATATTTTAGGTTTTTCCCATTTTAGATCACCCGTCTCACACGGTTTGTTGATAAAATTGCTGGAATTTGCTTTGAAGTTATTGTTATAGATGGATACTCAAACTTTACTAATTTACTTATTCAAAGATGAATGAAATCTTAAGCTTATAGGGGTATTATTGGTCCCTGTACTTGAATAGAAGTATGAAAAACAGCCATTTATGCTTATTTTTATGGTCATATTATTATATTCTTATTTATAATTATATTATTTATTTTATTTTATTTTATTATAAATATGTGTGGGGTTTTTTTTTTGGTGGCAGTTTTAATTTCATGACCAAATATATTATTATCTTGTGAGGTCTAAAACTGTATCCTAGAATTACATTTATATGAAGTGGAAAATAATCTAATTTATTCCTTTCTTTAATTATGAAATGAATGAAAGAAATCTTTTTTTGTAACAGGTAAATTACTGAATCAAACAACAACAACAACAAAAAATAGCACAGCCTGTTTCTTTTTTCTTTCTGTTTTTGTTTTGATAGTGGGATACAAGCCATCAGGGGGAATAACTCATGACTGACTATTAATAAACATTTCCCATACTCTTAGGATGTTTGTTCAATGTGAAGATCACTTTGCGATAGCAAGATGTTCAATATCAACGTTAAACCACTCTATGATTGAATGTCTTACTTATATGCCCTTTGAAAATTGAAAGGTAATATTGAATGAACTACAGTGGGCATGCAGGCAGAGTTCATTTAATTAAATTGTAAACTTTCTTGTCCTCTCAAAGTAGACCAGCCTGTACCAGTTATGGTCACAATATTTTCTGGCATGTTGTCTTTGCCAAGTTTCAGCCTGAAAGTCCCTGTATCTCCAGAGTTATGGCCTTGAATTGTTAAAAATAACAGAATAAACTGTGCATAATTTCTAACTTTGGTAAATGTTAACCATTCATGTCAAAACTCACAATATTTATTGGCACTATACCTTGGCAAATTTCATACCCAGCCAGAAAGTCTCCTTAAATTTATAGGTATTGCACATGAATTGATGAAAAATCAGCAGTTTCAATTCTTTAAGATAACACTGATTTGAAGTAACCAATCTTGATCACTTTTGTTTATTTGAGTAATAAATTGACCAATTATATGAACAGCTAGGACATGTCAGTTGCTTCAGAGTTATCTACCTTAAATTGTTAAAAGTGGCAGAATATTGAATATTGTCAGCCCCTTAAATGTTGGATGACTTCACCATACGTAGTCACAATTTTTACTGGCACAGTATTTTGTATAGTTTGTTTCCTAGTCAAATAACCCCTGTCATTTCTGAGATACGACTCTTGATAGTTTCAGACAAACAGGATGTGGGTATTTTATGATAGCACACTTGTTTTCACAAGCCAAGCTACTTCATTTCCGTGTCTAGGTATCAGTAAGTTTGCTTTTTGCACTGTTTATTCAACTGTTGTTTTATTACCCCATCTTTTCTTGTATTTGCTTTTGTATTTTGATGTCCTTGTTCCTACGTTTATAAATCAGACATACAGGCACATAAGATGTCTGCATATCTCTGCTGCATATTCACTGTACAGTCAACACACTCTAGGTAATTAGTGAAAAATGGCTGCTTATCAGCCCAGCTGGCTGGAAAATGTAGGCCAGATGTACAATTATATACATGCACCACATCTAGGGATCTTAAAGATGGCTGTCAACAACAGTTTTGCTGCTTAATACAGGTGACAACTAACACGTATAAATGTATACAACAGGTGATGGAAATATGTGGTTATAGGTGCTGTGTTAATCATTTGCTAAATGTCATCCTTTGGTATTATTTTTAAATTGTAGCATCACCTACAAAATACTAGTACATTGTATTCACTTTACTGGTAATCAGAAATGAACATTCAAGATATAAAATCATAAAAATTATAATGCAGTTTTCTTAGAAATATCATTATTAAATTACTAGATATACTTAGATTACCGGTTACTGTTGTATTTGAACTTTTTAAGTCAAGGATGTTTTTGATATTCATCTACTCAGAAGTTGTGCATGCCTCAGTGTCACTGTTGGTATAGCCTCAGTCAGTACATATGTAACCATTGGAGATGGGCCACGCCCTCTATGACTTAACAGAATCCCTCTGCTGTGATGTAATGAGAATCAATCAGTGGCCAGCAGGTAGTTTGTAGTGCTGGTGCTCCCAGGAGTTGTGGGTTCAGTCACTGACTGGTATTAAATGACCGGAGAAAATTTGCAGGCTGATCAGGTTTTATATTAATGGCTATCCCTCAGTACCTAGGAGAGGAGAAAGGAACACTATTAAACCTGTTCATGGTTGCAATTATATTCAGCTTGATCTGGATTTTTTTAATATTTTACACATTGACATTGCATAATTATGTGGCAATAGATTAACTTTTTATTTCACTGTCAGGTCAACAGGTCGACTGTCCCCGAGGGTGTAGCTGTTTCCATAGTAACCATCACCTGCCACCCATCAGACAGATTAGGGTACCAGCCTGCAGCATCCTCTCTTGATCCTGGAACCAACTACCTGCCAGTCACTGGCAGTCAGTCATAGTCTAGTGTTGCTATAGTAACTATCATTTTACCAATTTACTTACATAGACTGGGACCCATGTCTGTTTTATAAATCTGAAGAAAAATCTGTACACAGTCAATTGTGTAAAATTTTGACAGAAATGGGGTCTATATAGAAACATGTTGCGTCATGTGACATGAAGACAAGGTGGGATGCGGGGGTATTAAAGACTTATTACTCTTCCAAAGCAGTGCATATTCTTCAGACAGAAAAGCAAAATATGAGCTACAATTTTGTTACGAGGTGCAGTCTACAATTCATAAACTAATTTGCATATTCCACATATCCTCGTCAATTTTTTTATGCTTTCCATAGACGGTCCGTATGTCTCTGTTATCATGTGTGCATAAATTGATGACATATCAGATTAACAAATCGTGATTGGCTGACAGTTTTTCAAATTCAAATTATTTCCGATTACCGACCGTCTTCGGGAATACTCGCCAATGCAAAATGTAAACAATAAAAGCATATTTGACATCCATTCAAAATACTGGATTGCGTAATTCGATCAACATTTACAACGCATTAAACTGTTATTTTGCAGAAGATATTTTCACATTATGTATCATTTGTGTTAGTCTAAAAATTTAGTGATAGTTCTGGTTGACATAAGAAAGAGGATAGAGAAGATGTCCTTTTTTTTTTACAATATCGGTGACTTTTTGTTTATATTTAATGTAGTCTCTCTTCCATTCACCTGAGTTGTTTGTGTTCTTATTTCATATTCTTTTGTTTCTTTTTTGCATGTAGATGGTGAAAGAATATGAAATAAATATACAAATAACTCATAAATTTTAAATTTTATGAATTTTTTTTTTAGATGTTTCTGTTTTAAACACTTCATGTTCTGTTTCATAGGAAAAAAACAACACGTGTTTAATTCCTTCATAACTATGTGCAATAAAATGTTTTATTGTTGTAAATGAATATATGTCATGGTATGTACATGTTGTTCATCAAAATGGATGTTTTGTGAATGTCATTATGATTAATCATAATTCTGTTATAACTTAGTGTTTAGTGTGAATATGTTAATGTGTTGTGTGTCGTTAGATGTATATATTTGACAGGACACTATGTCTTTATTACATCATTGATATGCACCTGAAGTATAAAAGTAAACAGTTGTGAGCATGATTAGTTGTCCTCATTCATTGTTAATTCTGTGTGTGTGTCGATAAAAATAATTTGATACCTGAGGTTTCGATGATATTTTAGTGAACCGTGAGTGATGTCGATATAATGAAGAGAAAGATATCTAACCACTCGACTTGTCTAGTTTATCAGATTAGTTTCTCTTGTTCATGGAAGCCCCCAATCTGGGTTGCGTTGGTCGATGGTGCTACCTGGATGTTTCTCTGCACCAGGGGTTATCCTCTACCTGTAATTAGCTGTACGAGTGTAGTGGTGGAATATTTCATAACAATATCAGTCATAAAACGATTGTCAAATTTTAGTATTTGAAATAAATCATATAATAGGGAAGGGCCGAAAAATGTCCAATATTTCAAAGGGTTAAGCTTTTCATTTTTCTTTAAAACTTTCTCTTTCAACTTCTCTATTTAACATCTACGAACTATGCACGAGATATTGGTATCATTCATGAGTTCTAGACTATAGCCAAGAAACACGCGGAAACTGAACTCTGCGTGAGACTTGTTGTAGTAATAGATGATACCCAATAGAAATCTGCGTGTGTCTTACATAAACACTGGGGGTCTGGTATCATTATTGTTGGACTGCAGTTTACTAAGGATATTGATACTGTACACTATTCCATGTACTGAAATAACAAGGATTTCGTCACGATTTAAAAAAAATAAATTGCTTTCGTATATTGATATACAGTTGACATTAAAATAAAAAGTGAAATTCAGTATGTTATGCTGACTAACCTTGTTCAGGTGTTGCTATAGTGATGGCAATGTAAAGTGTCATGTGTCAAAGTATTCACGAGTAGCTCGCTTTCAATTCATTATCATGTACCACTCGTATACATTAATAAGAAATGTGTGTTTGTGTGTGTGTGTGTTTAAACATTTTTTAGACAAAGCTCGATACGATTGATCTTATATACACGATTTATCTTGGTAATACCATATTTTTTGGTACACACAAACTAGCGCTTCCTACAGTTTACAGTCTTCTTGACCACAGGTCTTGGTGACCGATTGGGTATAGCGTCCGCGCCTGGAACTGGGAGGTTGTGGGTCGATCGTCAGCCTCGACATACCAAAGTCGTACAAAAGGCTGCAGGTATAGCTCTCTTGCTTGGGGCTCGGCATATAAGGGTAGTTGCAGGACTGGTTGGCACGGTGTCCGGATAATGTGACTGGGTGTGGTATCATGCCACATGACTACGGCGTGATACTGCAGTGTGGCAGCACTATATCTGTCTCAAATGGGCATAGTCTGCAAATGACTGAAATACTGGCGGCTGAAAAAAAACGGGTTTCTTGTTTTTCTATAATTAAAAATCTCGAAATCCGGAATCTCGAAAGTTTTTGTTGTTTTGTTAAAGATAGTATCGATTATTGCAGACTATATGAAACTTTGAATCCATGTGCATACATTATTTATATAATGATACAAGTTTACAGACTGTCATTAATGGGATGCCTTTAAACATTTACACAAATGCAATTAAGTCATTTAGTAAATTGATAGAACTCCAGTAAACCATTGATCGATGCTGCGATTGGCTGTATAATTCAGTGGACCGGCAATATAAGTTTAGTCCTGCAGATACGGATATTTTAGAACTGAAAGGGAATATAACATTCTTGGACAATCGCAATGCTCGGAAAACGCAAGGACATCTGACCGTATATTTTGACCACCGATCGTTAATGCATAAATCTAAAAATGGAGACTTGACTATTTGAGTTTAACGTCGCCTCGACAGTATTTCAGTCATATGCGACGTCCAGCTAATTAAAGGCATCCGGGTAGAACCACCGACCTTCCGCAAGCCAAAAAATGGTGACGGAATTCCAATAAGTCCCATCTGTCAGTATGTGTAATATCAATTTTTTTTTCTATAGATTTAGTGATATGCTTCAGACAAGCAAAATATACAAAAAGTGTGTGTGTGTGTGGGGGGGGGGGGATTAACCAGAAAACCGTGATAGAAAGATTTATGGTTCTTGTGCACTGCACCTCTATCATTGTATGAAATTTCAGAAAGTAAACTCACTGGATTTCGAGTTACATTCCGGACAGATGTGCGGTCAGACGGACTAGATGCTCCCCCCCCTGGAAAAAAAATCGGGGAGAATAATAAAAAAAAAAAGTCACTTGCCTATCAGTAATGAGTCGCACACTGGAGTCATATAGACATTTACACGAACATGCATGTCAGGTATAATCATGTTCACAATTGCCATTTAAGTGGCTTTACATTGTTTCGCTCAATAACATAAATTGGGTATAGTTAATGGCAAATGATTGTAAATTTAATAACAAATATACGAGAAAACGTCATAGAAATGATTACAGATTAAATTACTATTCTTACTGTTACTTATATACTGTAATTACCAAAGGTCGTATATACATAAAACATTTTTCTAAAACTTTTTTTTCGATCATGATTCCCCCAAAACCTTCCTAGACACTAAGTACTGGTCAATCCCTGGTATTACAGAGAGAAGCGAGTATTATAAATTGTTTCCTTCACTTAAAGTACCAGTTATGCACCTAATGCAATTTGCCGGAGGTCTGTTCTGGTAGATCTCGGAATTTTCGGTCACAGTATAACATAAAGAAAGAAGTACTATATAGTTAATAAAGATAAAAATGCTTTTTTGACTGTATAAACCCCAATATTATATTAAAATGCATTTTGACAAATTTGTAGAGAAGACCCTGATCGGACAGTTCCTTCTAGAAGGTGTCTAATCATGATCTCCTATGTTTGCTCATAATTCTGATATTGTAGCTGAGAGTTCATGTTCTGCACGTGTTTCACTCACCATTTGTGTTCAGGAAATTAATATTTATTCAATCATACATTTGTGCATGAATATTCATGAGGCTAAGGATTAAAACGGAATCTTAATGGTATTAAAACGAGGTTGGTGTTATTCCAAAATTGCTGTTAAATGACTAAAAAGGGAAAAAAATACTATTAACAAAAGTTAAAATATACATTTATTTTAATAATTAAATGGATGAAAAAAAAAAATTTATAGTGAACTATACAACTTTGCAGTATTCAAAAATACACTAACACTTCGAGATGCTAGAGACAGATGAATTACACCTTCTAGAACTACAAAATCACTTGAGCAATTACAAAATCATGGTAATTTTTTTCTTTACTAAATTGGGGAACACATTTAAATTTTTACTTCGATCAATCGGTCCCATTTCTTCCGATCAATCGGCTATTCATGAAAATGTACTATTACACTGATAATGATTTTGATGAAAACTATATAGACAATAAAGGACAACTGAAATTACATTGTAGAGTTTGTTTTAATCCTTGCATTCTTTAGAGAATCACACTAGAAACAAATTTATGGAAAAAATAACACCAATATAAAACTAAACGATGTGTTGTATGCCATAATATACAGTTATCTGCCCTTGAAAATGTCCAAAAAATGCAAAAATATCACTTTCAGGTGCAGATAACTCGAAAAGAAGCACGATGACCCCCAATTTTTCTTCATAAATTTGTTTCTAGCGTGATTCTCTATAATCATGCTAAGTTAAAACAAACTCTACAATGTAGTTTCAATTTTCCTTTTTTGTCTCTACTGAAACTGTAGCATTCATCTTTAAATAAAACAACATTAACCTAATCCTGTATAAACCAGGTCAACCACTGACTATCTCTTAGAATTAATCCTAATCCGTATAAACCAGGTCAACCACTGACTATCTCTTTGAATAAAACACATTAATCTATCCTGTAAAACCAGGTCAACACTGACTATCTTTGAATAAAACAACATTAATCCTAATCCTGTATAAACCAGGTCAACCACTGACTATCTCTTTGAATAAAACAACATTAATCCTAATCCTGTATAAACCAGGTCAACCACTGACTATCTCTTTGAATAAAACAACATTAATCCTAATCCTGTATAAACCAGGTCCACCACTGACTATCTCTTATCTGAGTGTAGCTTTTGAACAGCATGTAAGCCAAAACTTGAATATATCTGTAAACACTGGTCTATTACAGGCACAGACAGGAGTTAAATGTTCACAAGGTACAGGCAATGCTTGATAAATAAGTTATCGCATATTCTAGATCATTTGATGAAAAGCTCGATGTTTCTGAGGAGGAGCCACCTCTTAAACTTTCTAGTAATCCTGATTCTCAAGCATACCACGTTGTCTGGGATTCTGTTCCCAGTGGCCTTAGTATCAATTTCTCCATCGATAAATTTAGTTAATACACTAAAATGTCTACAATATATTTGCCTTCGCCGATGCGGCGGTAAAGGAATATGTTGTTGGGCCGTTTCTATGACTCCTGCCACAAGAGAGTCTAATTTTGTGTCAGGAAATCCGGATGACACTATTATCCGAGAAAAATTATGAGGGACATGGAACACTAGAGTAAAGTAGTCATTCTTTTGGGGCTGCCTTGTCCAGAAAAATGTAGCGGTATTGTTATCATAGGCATTGACCGGTGAGTTGTCAACTGACGGTATTAAGTTCGTGTCTACGGCTGCTGCAGGGTTGTCTCCCCTGGGAGCATGGTTAATAGAGAGATCTACCCGTCCTTTGTCCTTGAAAGTTCTGTCAATGGAAGGCATGAGTTTATTTTTCAGGGACGAAAATTTACCAATATGTTGAAACAGGCTTGTATTGTGATGAATTGACTTAGGCTGTCCCTTTACCTGTCTCAAGAGGCCTAACAGCAAGTCTCCCGGAGCTACGTCATATTTGTGAAGCAAAAATTTCGACATGTTTGGCAAATCTGATGAGTGAAACAATTTACCTATAAACCCAAGTCTTGAAAATTCCAATAAAAACCACTGGGAATCATTTTGGATATTAATGAATTCTTTTATATCTTGAATGAAATTAGACGCAGTGATCACGTCGTCCTCTAGCTGCAGGTAAAACCTCGAGAGATTCCGGCTGTACAGGAACAAGTAACCGAAGTCAATGTTTTGTTTAGCCCTCCAAGACAGCCTGGTTGGTGTGTCGTTGAACGTTTTCCTAACGGATTTCAGATCAGGATACATTTTAGCTGTGGTGTTTATGATCTGTAGGAACCCGCTATCGAAATGTTGCTTGTGTTTTTGGAACAATGTACGGGCCACAATCCGGTTATAGGTCGCGTTGTCGTCTGAGAGAAACACCAAGACGACAGTTTCCTGTCGCTCGTCCTCCTGGGTGTTGGTCACTACACTATCCACTGTCTCGTACAGGTAGATATTGTCGGTGTTGGGTCTCTGTATGGACGGAATCCCGATGGTCAAGAACCCTGAAACAGACAACACCTCACAGTATCGCCACACAACAGGACAGCATCACAAAGCCACCATAGAACGGTACGTAGGATATCTGGACAGCGTGATGATCGATGGACTGGCTTTACACTATTAGATCTTGCCGAGGTTCTTTTTTTGCTGGTATAACATACAAAATGTTGCTTTTCACTAGTACATAAAAATATATTTTAGTACACAGCGTACTTGGTCATTTATTCGGGGACATGGATTTTCTCCAGGATTCTCAGTTTACTCTCGTATCACGGACAAGTAAACAATACTATCATTTGAAGACCGAACTGCAAATTTTGATCTTTCATCGGTGTATGAATTTCACCGCGGAACAGTTTACGTGGTAGAGTCCTTGACATGTCATTGGAAGATAAATATATATGAAATATGTGTTGTCCAATTATTGTTAAATAAGTACACATGATTTATACTCTAATTGGCCACGGACCTAAAGTTTCGAGTTCGAACTCAGATGAGTCAAGAGCTTAAGGTTATTTAATGTTTTGATTTCTTCATATATTTTTATGAATCAGTAACTGCATGGGCTTGAGTCAACACTGTATTTACCTGGTTGTGGTCGACGTTTTCCAATCATTAGGGGGTCGTGTCGTGGGGGTAGGAAGGCGTCAGTGTCTCGAAGAAGCGGCGGCACCTTAATGTCGTTTTTGACACGCTGAGGTCGTGAGGGAGACTGGAAGATAATTAACATGAAACAAAAATAATAGTTGATTGTAGTAGTAAAAGAATATTTCGTCTTTTTATAAAAAAATACTAAAATGCACAATTTTAAAAATTTACCATGCCATGCAATTTTTTTTTTAATATAAATAGGTTTGGCCACAAACAATGGCATGTGCTCCTTTGTTAACATCGTGTATGTGGGACAAAATCTAACTGTAATCTATTGTTAAGATATGCTAATAGGTGGGTCATGGAACTATGCATTTGAAATGAGCGTTGAAACCGGAAGATATAAACACCCTCAATCTAGACGAGCACAAATAAACAAATAAACCGGAAGATATAAACACCCTCAATCTACACACACACACACACACACACACACACACACACACCATTTTCATACTAAAATATTTTATAGAAAATGATTGTTTGAATATAGATATTACATCTAGAATGACAAATGATATATTGTGACACAAAATATTAATGATCAAAATGGAATATCAATATTAGGACAACAGACAGTTTAGAAAAGTAAACAGACAATCTGATAACTTCATCAGGTATTCCTTTACAAAACAAGCAATAGTTGAATAATGTCTGTTAAATTGTACAGAATGTGAAATCAATAGTCTCAGAGCCATGTTCAAACGTTTTATATTTGAATTTTTAAACAACGTTGGACGACAGGGCGCCAAGGTGCCCCGCCAAGAGCACATCATACAATAACCCGATGCAATCATTCACAGATCTATTTAACTTCAAATTACTTTCCGATTTTAAGGAAAATCTCAAGTTTTCACAGGTGATACATAAAACGAATTTCGCTTATCACTTCATATAGATCCAGATTTTTCCTCGTACTGATGCGTTAATTTCGCAACCTCAGACCCACTTTCAAAATCATCCCTGGCTACATTTAATGCTTCAGGTATCACACCCACATCCCCCTAATACCCATATTCTATATCTTGCCACTGGATGGAAATATTTTTATGAAACTTTGTCACTTTGAAGACATCCAAATATAAAAATGTTTCACCGAGAGTTTTTTCCAGGTTTTATTAGATGTAGGGGAGATAATCTGTATTTAAATTAACATTGAAGCCAATGGGAAATATACAATTTCTGTGAATATGAAAAAACTGAATTTGATTTTCGAGGAAAACAGACGGTAGAAAGATGTA
>CM037786.1:46756656-46806656 GCA_021229015.1 Solen grandis | reverse complement strand
TAACCAAGGTACCCTAATGAAACATAAGGAAACCTTGGTTATCTCCGTGAACGGCCATGAGGTCTGAAATGTAGCGGAACCATTATAGGGACTTTACCTTAAATGTGCACGGAAGCTTGGTTTCAATGTCCCTCCGACAGGATTATTGTCCTTTGGGTATTTCTGCCTCATAGTCAATTAAAATATTTCTGCTTTAGATTAGTTCGGTATATTTATAACCTCGATTTTCAGTATTTTCATCTATGCTGCAAGCAGATTTGTAAAATGCTAATGCTTATATGACAGAATGTACGTTTGTTCGAAAGAAGCGGGTATCTTTGGCATTTACGATCTTGATTAAAGTATATTAAAGAGTTATAATATATACATGTGATAAAACAACAAAACCTGTAAGTGACAAAACTTTTTAAATTTAATAATGACAATGTATTGTTGACTATGCAGGATTTCAAACAGAGAAACAGATACATTGTTGCCATGACACCTTTACCGGAAACAGTGATGGACTTCCTATCCCTGGTTCTACAGGAAAATGTCAAGTGCATAGTTTCAATGGATAAGCACGGCTCAAATGAAACGGTACTAATTTGTCTTATATGTTAATAGTCGACTGGTTGTTTAAATTGGAAATAACAATGAACTAATACACTCAGAAATTTGTATTTGAATAATTAACCATAATTCGTGTTGTTTTCAGATTGGAGAATATATGCCAGCAGACAATCAAGTTCTGAGGATTGGGGTCTTTGAAATCAGCTGCAAGAAAGTGACATCCAATGACAGCTACATCTTAAGAGACCTTAACATAGTTGCACATACGAAGGTCATAATAATCGATTACTTTGTTTATTTTTTGTTATTTTTAACGTTACTATACGGTCTTATGACTACACTCATAAACACTTCAGCTACCGAGAACCAAGACTTCTGTGAAAATTCATTTTCAGCCTCAAGTAATGTAAGAAATCGCACATACCAAAATCTAGTATTTGTCTAAAAAGATAAAAGACGATTGGTAAATCGTTTTTACACGTTTCATCGTTTAATGAACCTTCCTCAGTCTTTTTTTTTTCTTTTCAGACAAATACAAAATGCACTAGATTCTAATCAGATACACCTGAATTATACACAAATGAACGAATAAAATTCTTTAAAGATCACACAAATCATGTTAAACTTATAAATTATGCTCTATCTAGTCAGGACCCAAGTCTCGGAAGTTTCCCATTATGAGTGTTGCCACTGGCATAGTAAAGCAAAGGTACCCAGAGATCCAAGCCTTTTCTTACAACTTATCCGAGACAGTGAGAGGACAACAAGTGGTAGTGATGGTAACAGTCAGATTCTTGGTCCATTGCCTGTAAGTACCTGTATATGCAGCTTACCGCTTTAACTCATGAGTATGCATTTGCAAATGTATGACTTGGTGAATAATAATTTACTGAACTTTAAATGGTGTATGAAAGAATGATTTCTTTCTTTGTCGTGCTGACTGCTACAGCTACAATACTGTATGAGCAAATAGGAGAGACGGCAAAAAAGAGTAGTGTCAGGACTTGTTAGCCCAATGTCAGGATAACCTGAATGGGGATGGTGGTGGTATTCTGTCATGTGTCTACGGCGTGGTATCGCGGTGAGATAGCACTTAATATGTCTTATATAGATAAAAGTCCCTAATTAAATGACTGACGGTGGGATATTAATCGCAGTAATGTTGTGGGTTCGTTCCCTAAATGGCATAAACTTCATTTATGATATGGTGTTGAAGTACAACCGACTAAAATTATTTGGTAGAGGTATTACATGCATTTAAAATGTTAAATTGAATTATAGCATATGCTATTTTTTATAATTGTATTGTAACTTTTATTTATATTCTTTATCATTTTTTGTTGTTTGCAACATTGTATTTTCCATAAAAAGCTACATGCATAGATAATAGATTAATGCATTCATAATTTTACCATATTTCATTTTTCTTTTTCTCTTTAACTTTTTCAATCAGTATAGCAATGTTCAACAATTACAAGTATCAGCTACCGAACCTACCGTCCAAACGAACAGTAAAATCTCACTTCCCAAACCTCGAATTAGGTCCAAAATTTACATTATACTTGGTGGAATCACATTATTCGTCGGTATGTCTCAAAACTAATTTATTTGGCACAAATGATGTTCATGATTACGGAATGTCGTACACAATAACCAGATTGCTAGCTTAAAGGTCAAGGTCATAGTTGGTGGTAAAATATCGATGAAAATGTGCTTGTCCGGGCTCAAACCTGACAAAGGATCAATTGCTTTTCAAATTATTTGGTAGAAATATGAGTCTAATGAAGACGCAGTGTCGCGCGTTGCTAACTCGGTGGTTAAGGTCATACTTGGAGGTCAAACGTAAAAGATTAATGCCAGTTTGACGTCCGGGTTTAAACTTCACACAGGTTTGGGGGATTTTAAGTACTTGGCACAAATATTTGCATTATGAAGTCTGAGTGTCAGCACAGGATTCTGATTGCGCTTAAAAGTCAAGGTCTTACATGGAGATCAAATGTAATTGATGAATGCTTATAAAGTCTGTCTTGGCTTAACCTTTCTATTGACTGCAGTTTTTTAATTAATTGACTGGAAAGTTGCCCTGATGGCATGGGGAATGTCATGGCCATATTATTGCCATGGTATGTAACCTGGTAAATAATATCCAAATGTTATTTGCTGACAAAAGCACGGTAGAGGGAATATAAATTACTCTCAGTGATAGTTTTTGTATGTTGTGAGTAATGGTCCATATACAATTTACTGGTATGTTATTACCTGTCTAACGATGAGTATTTTAACTATATATATTCAAGTTACTTAATAGTATTACACAAATAAATTCCATAAGATTAAGTAACAATATCGTAAATAACGGACACTTCCAAACCAGGAACGCCGCTGAACGAAGTGGACTATTCTGTGCTGTGTCGGTGCTGATACACAAGATGGAAGTCTTGCATGAGGTCAGTGTGGACAATACACTGCGGCAGATCCGGCTCAGAAGGGCCATGGCGATACCGAACAAAGTAAGGAACCACTCTCTTTTTAAAATACAATAATCAACTTTTTTATATCTACTCAAAAGAATGTTTACTGTGGTAAACTGGAATCAGCAGACCGATCGGTTAGTCGGTCGGTCTGTCCGAAAGCTTTTGGGCGCGAAATAATTCTTCTATTTGGGAGATATTTCAATGAATTATTCATGCGCGATTACAATGGTGGGTAGTTGTATATGACTTTTGTGGGTCTCGTCGTGAATACGTTTCAGAGTAATGGTCCTTAGATACGATATATAGAGAAATGCAGTGGCGCGAACTACGTCATATTTTTTAATATATTATTGAAATTTTCAGCTGATTTAAAGTATATATTACGACTGAGAGACTGTCCCCGGTGACCGAATGGTTAGAGCGTCCGCCTCGGGAGCGGGAGGTCGTGGGTTCGATTCCCGGTCGCGACATACCAAAGTCGTAAAAAATGGTACTGTGATAGCGCCGCTTGCTTGGCGCACAGTATATAAGGGTAGTTGCTGGACTGGTTGACCCGGTGTCAGGATAATGTGACTGAGTGTGGTATCATGCCACATGTCTACAGCGTGATACTGCAGTGTGGCAGCACTATACCTGTCTCAAGCAGACATCGTTTCAAAATGACTGAAATACTGTCGATGGGACGTTACAACCAACAAACAAACAAACGACCAAGAGGAGAGCAGTGCTAAAGAACGATAACTCCTCTACCTGGTCCAAGTGTTGGTTTAACATCACGTTCTTTTTAATAAAGTTTGAACAAGGCTGCGTCTGTTCTTGTTTA
Source organism: Solen grandis (assembly GCA_021229015.1). Lineage (NCBI taxonomy): Eukaryota > Metazoa > Mollusca > Bivalvia > Adapedonta > Solenidae > Solen > Solen grandis. The sequence goes on along the minus strand of CM037786.1, from coordinate 46,802,807 downwards.
TAACGATATATCTCAAAATGAGTTTTTTCTCAGATTAAAAATCTTCAAATTCTGCATCATCACAATATAGAATTTAAACTAAATACCATTTGCAGTACGAGCATACTGGTTAAAGTTTTTTTTTTTTTTTTTTTTTCGTGCAAAATTTCTTATACTCATATCAGTGAATAAGAGGAAGTTATAGATCTTCTGGTGTTGTTGAGGTAAATCGCAATTGATATGTTTAGAGAGAGACTCCCAGTTAAAGATTTAAATAATCGCTATATATTGATTTTGTACATTAAGTATGTCCTTACTAATAACAATTCGCTATTCTTTTCTATGACAGGAGCAGTACGGATTCTGTTACCAGTGTGTCTGTACATTCCTGGAAACATTTGAAGCGAACGTGTACTCTAATTTCGCCCTGCAGATATAGTTATGATGAATGTACAACAACAGAAAACTTTATTTGTAACATATGTGTAGATAGCTCCATTGAAGACATATTGAAAATAAAATTCTAGAGGATATTGGCATTGTACTCATGATAATAAATTGTGAATGATTGATTTAAATAATTCAAACTGTTTTTAATATTGTGATCCTAAAATGCATTGCACCATAATAAAACTATATCCTAGTCTGGTCAATAAAACCAAACTATATATGAAACAGATAAAAGCAAATTGATTTTTAGAATAAGTTATTATTATGTCAATACGCCAACCGGTATTGAATACCCTCTGAGAGTTTTGTTACTCGCGACTATGGAACGTCGCAACCAGAGATCGATTCTAAGACCTCCTATGGCCGAGGCGGAAGATCTGACCTCAAAGCAACATGTGTAAATGATATACACCTGCTTTCTTCATACATGATTTTGTGAGATATATATTATGCATGTTAGTTTACATAGATACATATAACACATGTACTAATGATAGTATAGGCATGTAAGAGTTGTCTGTCTCTTTCGTCATTACGGCGTTTTAAGTCATTAGAATAACACTGAAGTACGTAAAAGCGGTTGTTTTTTGCTTCTTACTTGCTTTGCATTAATATTTCAAGTATTTGATGAAAAATCCAGATAGAGAAATGTATATTTTTTGTAATTTAAAAACGCTACAATTCTTTTAAAAGTTACCAGACCAAGAAAACGAACATTTCAAATGAGAAAACTGTGAACTATAATTAACAAAAAAAAAATCAACAAAATGTTTTAATGGGCGGCTTATAATAAGCAACTCCCCCTCTAGTTCTTTTTTCTACTGTTTTGACCTTATAACCTAACCTGTCTATGCACAGGACCTTTATATTGAATATATATAAAAATAAATAAAAAAATAATAATAATGATCTCTCTTAATATTAATATTTATATAGAGAGGGGCAGTTATTACTTTATAATTTTCCCTGCACGAGTCCAGAGTCTATCTGGGCTTAAAAATATGACTCCCAATTAAGTAGCATTTTCCATATATTTTAAAGCATCTTGTGGGTGCATTGAAATTTAAACTTTGAATCCTGACAGCGAAAACATTACCATTATCTAAGATGAAAAGTGCATGGATAAAAAATCATTGGAGTGGTCATTTTTTTTTATTTTTTTTTTTAACTTTTTTTATAACTAGGAATTAAAATTCTAAAAAAATCGACCTCTCCATATATTATTTTTACATACAGAGGCCTTTTATTATATATTTTTTACCATTATTTTTGGCTAATTTTTATGTTTAAATCAAAAGTAAGCAAATATATATACACTACTTTATAACAGTAATGTATAACAGTACTGCATGCCGTCCAGAAAATACATTTATTTACATTAGATGGAAAGCCAGCTAGTTGAAGTTAAGAAAACCCACAGGAAATTCTACAAAAAAAAAATGTCACACTCTGGCGAGCAATATGTAACAGTGAATGCAGGTCACTGTGTTATTACTTCCGTGTATACTTTACATTAAAAAGAATGTACATGTAATTACCCTAAGATTATAACTTCCACAAATTATAACACGTCAATATTTGCTAGATATACAACTGTTATACGGGACCTGCCTTATTCCCACTTGACAACTTTTAACTATTTTTGTTCTCTCTCTCTGTCTCTCTCCTCCCCCCATTCTCTCTCTCTCTCTCTCTCTCTCTCTCTGAGGTCAATGTATTCCTAGTTTCCCTTCTACATCACTTTAATTTACTTTAATTAATCGTAATTAGTACTAAATCACGTTATAATTGTGATTGTATTCTTCACACAAGTGTATTGCATACTTATGAAGAACGTGCTGCATAACGTGTGCCCAATCCTTTGTATGTATACTGCAATAAATATGCTTAAACTAACTAGAAGACATATATGCGTACTATAGAGTTAACCCTTCTATTTTTACTTCAGCAAATTGACCTATTTTTGTTGAATCACAATAAAAGCTTATTTTGTTCATGTATACTCAGTATACAAATATTTGTTATGTTTGAAAAAAATTTTTTAATTTTAATTATTTTTAATTACATACCTAATGAAAAAAATATATATACAAACCACCAAACAAAAACTATATGATAACATACTGGACTAAACAATGATTACGTAGACCTATCTTTTTAAAATTATTTTCATTGATACATCGTAGTTTTTTACTTTCGTTATCAACGTTTAAAATAACCTAAGACCTATCCTGTGAATTTACTTTATAAACCTTTTAGATGAGTCACTGGGAGAATTTGAATGTATAGGGTGACGTTTCTGTTATGAATACTTTTTGTAAATAAATGTATACTAGGATCTATATGTAGGCCTGCCACTAGCCTGATGGCTCAGATTGTAGACTAGCCACAGTATGTCACAAATTGTTTTCCTGTAAGAAAATACTTGGCTTGTTATTTGCCTAGTGGCTAAGATATTTGTTGATTTCTTCAAGGGAGTGTGTAGAAAGAATAAAGGTTTGGTATATATATCTTGTGTGTATGTGTATGCATGAGTGTGTTTGAAAAGATCCGGTATTTTACAATAATATTACACTGTGTTTTGTACATTTATCATAATGTTGACCACTAGCTGTTATCGTGTTAAAACATACATACATTATGTAAAGTAACTTATTTCGTTTGTTAATAACGAAACCAGCTTTTCTGTTTGAATCGCTAGAAGTAGAAAACTTGTCTTCACATTTTAGATACATATATCTTCTTTTTTTCCGAAATAAAAAATAAAATGTATGTGTATACGTTACGAACTATTTGGTATCGATAATTAAACAACTAAGAATAAAGATATTTGCACATTTCTTTCTTATAATAATTAAATCCCCCTCTCCCCCCCCCCCCCTCTCTCTCTCTCTCTCTCTCTCTCAGTAGATTACTCATGACGTATTTTTTAACCACTTTTGAAGTATTTTCTGTTGTTGAAATATTCCGATTTAATCATAGTTACCAACGGAGTAATTGCAGAATATAGTTCAAGTAGATAGTACAGTGTTTCGTTAGCATATATCCGAGGTAACATATTATATATCAAACACTAAAACAAATTTCAGTTATCTTTTATCTAGTTATAGTAAAACTACTTGTTCAATCACACAATGACTTTCAGATTGTTAAATAAGACATACAGGTTTTTATCTAACGATTTCAGTTTCTATTAAACATATTTTTTAATTACCAGACACACAATGACAAACACCAATAATTGATCACAATCATCATCAATATCGTCATCAGCATCACCTATAATTGAAAACAATAAAGAATAGGGTCAGGAGAACAGGAACTAACACAATCATACTGCCTCACCAAGTGTCACATCCGCCAGGGTCTACATGGCCATGATTGGCCATGCCGGGCAGAGAGGTTTGTATCTAGGTTATGGTTTTCCGAAAAAGAACCAAAACAAATGGAATAATGAAAGTAGAGTCATACAGGGAAATATCGGATGATCCTCTTTCTCGTTACTGCATGATCACCCCAAGAAAACATAAAACATGAAACATTAAATTCATTAAACATGAAAATACAGGCGGTGAAACTTTTTAAGGAATAGAAAAAAGGTATGTATACAGTTACAATAGTTATAGTGTACTACTTGATACCGGGTTTTATACGTGTAAATCTAAGTACTTGATGAAAAAAACAACAAATTACGCATAGCATCGCCTGCATGATCGCATCATACCATTTTAGTATGTATGTATGTAGTATGTATGCATGTATGTATGCGTGAACTCTTTGTATGTGTGCTCTCTGTTTGTATGTGTATATATGTATGTATCTTCTGGTCGGTCTTCCTGTCCTGCATGCCTGTCTGTCTGCCAAGGACTTTTTTATTTATAGAATTTCTCCTGATCTGTGCACCTAAATAACTAACGAACAAGTAACATGTTATATGTCTGCATCTATATATTAACATCGGTCTCATGATCATATCATCAATTTTGGATTTCTGGGAAATTTTCATGAATAAATGCATGCGGTTACACAATAAATGACTCCCAAATCTTCTTTATATGTTCGTTTCAGTTCGGAAATTACACAATGTGTTATCTTTAAAATACACATTGAGAAATAAAATCTGTAAATACAATAAAGAAATGATAACTTAATGATTGAAGGTGAACTGTTCACCTCAAACTAATGTTTCAATATACAGTCGATTCAGTTGAACTGAGGTGCTGTTTTTCATTACTAAGCGGTTCCTTTTTTACTTTTTTTTCAAATTATTAGAGTATCAATATGATTATTAATTAGGTATCAATTCATTTGTGGGTTCATGTTTAAGATTTCTTCTGTTCATAATAACATACTAGTAGTTATACTCCTAATTCTCTCTCTCTCTCTCTCTCTCTCTCTCTCTCTCTCTCTTACACAATGCCGGTAAATGGATAGGGTGTACAGAAGTAAAATCGTGCATTCATATAAATATTCTAAAAGAATATGACTGAAACACTGTCGCAGCGAGAGTTAACTTCTAAACAACCAAAACAGAAAAACAAAATATTTAATTCAGTCAACATTCAGAAATCACCCTGAAAATGAACCAGAAATCAGTCTCATCCAGATGTTACGTCCAACTTATATCAAGGAAAATGCCGTTAATGCAGCTGTTTCTTTCTTTACAAATTGGATTCATTGAATTTCCCATCTTATATCATTTAAAAATATATACATACCCAAGAGGGCTTCTTTATTTTATCTAGGAAAATAAGGGCGACGTAGAGACATTATAGCCCAACATGAAGACCATAAATCACTGAATGTAAATTTTGTCGGAGTTTCCAGAAAATGGAGAAAAGTTTACGGTTTCAAAATGAAAGCAGTTTTTATAACCCAACGTGGCCGCCCAAGGTGGATTGACTAACCAATTAGTTACTCGGGACGGTCCGAGCGCTGACTAGGTAAAACACCGATTATATATACTTTCCATAAATATAAATACTTAAGCGATGAAATGAAAATGATATATCCATTTAAACTAGACGACAGGGCCTTTTTGTGGGTGGGGGGATTGGGAGGGGGATTTGGGTACATTGATTAATTGATGGGTGGATGTATGGATGGATTGAAGGATTGAATAAGTTATTTATTTCTTTGGGAGAAAAAAATTCAAAACATTCTCTCCCTCTCGCTTAAACCATCCGTTCATATGTAAGTAATAAATGTCTCGGCTGCCTTCATTTGTTTCCATATGGCTGTAGTCTGCTTGAAATATAATCATGTGCCATAATGTATGTATGGTTGTTTGTACGTGTGTTTTTTATGTATGTAATTATTTCCACATATTTTCCACATATATGCAACAATTTCCCATATGTTTTTCTGCATTAAATCCATTTATGTTTGCGAGAAATACATCAGCTTCTCCGAAATATTTTCCATTTTCTGTGACAACAATATATTTGTCTTTAAGTAGGAAAGGCATACATATGTCTGTAAGATAGATCTGTCCGTCTGTCTGTATGAGAAATGTTCATATATTTCTATTTCAACATGTGTATAGTTAATGATACGCTATGTGACATTCTCATACATTAGTGTGCATGCACTTAAATCGGTAACCGTTCCTTTTTCAATATGCACACACCTGATCACTTTATCACTTGTAAATCAGGAAGTATATAAAGAGCACCAAGTTATTAAAAAAATGTGCAATGCAGGGTAATATAAATCAAACGTATATGCGTGCGGTAGATGTATCATCGCTTAAAAACGGGGAAAGTCGTATTTGTTTAAACCAACCAGAACTTTGATGTTTTTGTTTTCAAGGAATGAATCCCCGGACCTCCTCTATTATGGTGGGGTCACCCTTCTGCATATGTTAGACAGGTAACACAGGTGTAGAAATAAAACACTGATTTTACTTTAGTGTTCTATAATCATTATGTTTTTTTATTATCATGTTTTTCTTCTTCTTCGTTCGTATATCCGTTATTCAATGTTTCAATTTAAATACTGAGGAAGCTTTCCAGCTGGCTTGCGATAGGTTGGTGGTTCTACCCGGATGCCTCAGTGCATTCGGGGTCTTCCTCCACATGTTATTAGCTGGACGTCGCTATATGACTGAAATAATGTCGAAGCGACGAAAAATTCAAAACAATAACAATTTAAATATCTGAATGATAATGAGGGACAAGGATAATAAGAGAGAGAGAGAAATAGAGACAAACAGGCAGACATACAGATAGACAATGAGAGAGAGAGAAATAGAGACAGACATACAGATAGCCCATGAGAGAAAGAGAGAGAGAAATAGAGACAGACAGGCAGACATACAGACAGACCATGAGAGAGAGAGGGGGGGGGAGAGAGAGAGAAATTGAGACAGACAGGCAGGTCATACAGATAGACCGTGATAGACCGTGAGAGAGAGAGGGAGAGAGAGAGAAATAGAGACAGACAGGCAACTATACAGATAGACCGTAAGAGAGAGATAAAGAGAAATAGAGACAGACCGGCAGACATACAGAAAGACCAGTAACTCAACAATTCTGCATTTCATCAATACACTTATTATCCCCGTTTTAACATGTAATTAGTCTTACTTAATAGACACACATCACTTTTCTTGCTTATAAACCTACAAACGTTACATAAATCATATAAATTTTATACAGAGTAACTTTTCAAATTGTGTTGGTCGTTTAAGTAGGTCAAAAGTTGGGTTAGATTTTTTTCCGAAAAAAGACAGAGAGAAGAAGAAACGGGATATAATCAGAATTTATCAGTGTCACTGTATACTTTCACAATATGATATAAACATAGGATTCGACACATTTTATTGATTGAATGATATTACTTATCTATTTATCCATTTATCTTCCTTCACTTATTTCAATTAATCAATAATTATTTAATTATTTTATTTCCCAATTTCCATTAGAATACTAAATGAATTTTGTGCATATATGCTTAATTAATTAGCTAAGTATCTTTCTCTATTACTACACTATTTTTAAATGAATGGATGAATGAATTTATCTATTTTTTTTATCTCTGTAACCTTAATTATCCATAAATATTTTTAAGATAAATATTATGCATATTTTCTCAAATACAAAACGATTCAATATGGATGATGCTATTTATTTTTACTCATTCTCTTATTTCTTATGTTATTCTTTCAACTCATGCAATTACTCTCAAATGAATTAATATGTGATGGATTTATTCAGTGCACTGGTGTAGATAACAATCAATGCTGCCTATTAAAATAGTATTTATTTATTTAGATTATATTCAATTTGTAATATATATCTTTATATCTATCCACCTGTCAGCCCATCACTCCATTCGTTCGTCCGTCCGTTTGTCTGTCTTTATGTTCGTCTAAAATTCGCCAGCTTATCTGTCATATCAGATATTACTTTAAAATATTGATAAAAACACATCTAATGAAATCCTTTATTTGTCTCATTCACTTTATAACATTGTTAAATAAACCGGGTGTTGTTTCAAGTACATATATATGGAGGTTCTTACATATATAAGTATAAATTAGTCAATAGTAATCTTATGAGTTACCTTCATTTTTTTCTATTTAATTTAAAAGACGCGAAATCCTTTCAGGTTAGCAATACGTTTTAAATGGCTATGCAGGCAATAAATTACACGGGTGAAACTGGTTAATTATTCAACTGAGAGAGAGAGAGAGAGACGTGGGGTATCAAATAAACCCAGCTGTTACTGCCTGGGTCATTTTTATCTGTATAGGTGTATTCATTCGACAACAAATATGACACTATGTATGCAGAATATTTTTACATATAGTTAAACAAAGATAGAAAATGCAAGATTCATATAACACAATATATGTCAATGTATATGTACATGTGTGTGACACAGTGGTATGCCGCTGAAGAGAACAGTACTTGTGTTGCGTACATTGATTTAAGTGCTTATAATAATATTCCTTCATCACATCATACATGTGCCTACAACCTACATCCTATACATCTTACGTACGCTACTTCCGGTTTCATATTATATTCATGATAAAAGTATAATAACTTTAGCTTGAGTGCACCCTATTTTGATATATCACGAAATCAAAGACGGAAGTAATATATTTAAACACATGTAAAACATTTAGACCGAAATATTTTTGCCAAATCTGTCTTTTCTATGATCTCAATGCGATTTTAACTTGCTTAACTTGTTAACCCTTTCCCTCATAGAGGACACCGTGAAAAGACCTATGCGAACAGCATAAAACCAGATCAGCCTGCGAGTAACTCGCTTGCTGATCAGGTAACCAGATCAGCCTGCGAGTAACTCGCAGGCTGATCAGGTTTTATGCTGTTCGCTGCTCCTCAGTGGTCATGAAATGAGGATTTTGTAATTAAATTTGGTAAGGTTTAACTGTGGTTTTCTGCAGATCAGGCTTTATGTGATACCTATTGAGTGCGTCAAAATGAGTCTATATGAGGGAAAGGGTTAACAAATGAATAATCAAAATACTATTTAGAGCTCAATACTAAGCGACATACATGTATCATAAATAAAATCGTACAAATGTCTAATCCTTAAAACTTATAACTTGATAATGTATATATAAATCAATGATGACAAAGGATTGTTACACGATTCTTTGTTTCGTATTTTCGTTGTACAAAAATGTAAACAACGTGTATGAATAGACCAGGATATTATGTACGACTACATAGTGTGACGTCACAGTTACTGGGGAAGTTAAAACTTCTAAATATAGCACAATAGGAATTTCGCTTTGATATCTTAAATATTGAATTTTAAGGAGTCAGGTTATAAAATCGTGTCTTGTGGTTTGAAGAATATATTCTCCTTTTTTGTAAAGGTATGTATTTGATGCATATATTCTTCTGACATGTATTTTTCTATTCTGCCTGTATATAGGTTAAAACAGATCGTACGTATAGAGGAAGAGATTGTAGAATACATGAAGGGATGGCTGGAGAGATAGACCTGCCTCTGTTTATTTGGATTTGTCGGCTTAAAATATATAATTTTATGAGTTATTTTCTTGTAAGTGGATAGTAAAAAGCATTTTTTAAAGATTTATGAAATGTTAAAGTGTCCGTCTAGAAGCCAGTACGTCGTGGGTTCGTTGCACGGCCGCGGCAGATTTAAGTCGTTTTAAGTGTTTCTTGTGCTTGGCGATCACTATATATATAGGGGTTGTTTCAGGACTGGCGGGCCTTCGTCAGTTTAATGTAACTGGGCGTGGTATCATGCCACGGAGTGATATCGAGACATCTCTTTATGTCACATGTAGACAAATGTCCCAAAATGAGAGAAATAATTTCCGTGGGAAGTTAAATGCAATCAACAAACACACTTGTCGTAAAACGGACAGAAATCTTATAATCTTGCATCTCACCTAAAACCTTTTAAACTCATTCACCTGACAATACAGACAGGTACGGACAGACGGACGAAGGTTGGGCTGATAAACAACTGTCTGGCGAGATACGCAGCCAATGTAAACATGTTTATAATCACACTCAGACCGATATATACAGGCTGACTTCTCCTCAATTGTCATTTCCTAAGCTGACCACGCTTCGAGTTATACCAAGTATGACATTTTGTTTCATTTAATATCATTTTATCACTCGTTTTCTCTTCGATTATTTACGACAATATTTAGTTATCGATCGATTTATCTCATCTTCTCTCTAATTATCTAAACATCTTGTCATTTATTCATTTATTTTTCCGTGTGTAATCAATTTCTATCACTTCTCAGTGTTTTTATCACCCAGCAATCATTTATACTAGCTTTACTCTGTACAAGATATGGTCAACATTAAATCTTTTTTATCGTATTTCTATAATTTTAAACCGCTTTAGGCCTATCCGACACCAAATTGGCAAATTTTAGTACATTCAACGTCCAAACACATTATCGTTTTAGATGTCTTATATATGTACAAGGTACAAAAGAGACACATAAAACTAGATTTGAGCAAAATAGATTTTCACACAGAATAATAAACGACTGGAACTCCCTACCTAGTGAAACTGTACAAGCATCAAGTATAAATAGTTTGAAGAACTCACTGAATAAAGCATGGAAAGAAAGGGACAAAATATATTTCACTGAAATAAGACTGCAACTTCCATCACGTGCATCGCACAATGTAAAATATTCACAGTAGACCATGTACAGCATATTAAACTGGGCCAACATGATTACCAAAAGCTCAATGAAAGGCTGTCAATGCAAAGGTAACATATACCTAGTATGAAAGTAAAATATAGAGAAAAACATCCGTTTGATACATAATCTTAACGTGTATTTATGATCAATAACGAAATAGCAACTTCGTTTAACTACATTTTGCTAGATTTTGCTTTAGGCTAGATAACATTTTAAGATGAGGATGGCCGACATTTACGTAAACAAGGTTCACAAGTTAAATCGACAGTATGTCATTATTTGAATGCTAAATGATAAGAAACAATAAAATGAAATAAAACACATAGACACCCTAATGTTTTTGTACTAGATTTTGAACCGGAAATATTTTCTTCAGGGATTGTTTACAATAATGACACCGACAAGTCAATGTCATATGACTTCATATGATTGGTAATACGCATGGAACTGTTCGTTTTTTTTATTTATCATAATTAGCACTATATCAAAAAAAAAAAAAAAAAAATAATTATTCAATTGCGTACAATGGTATACTTATAACACCAAACTTGAAATTTCAAAAAAATAAAAGCACTATTTTCACGTCTTTGTTTCGATAGTTGCCATTGTATGTTGAAAATGAATAATAAATTTAAAAGACTCATATAAATAATAATACGGATCGAAACAGAAATGATTTTAACTGTCTATAATGATACACGACAATGATAGCACTAGACCGGATTAGAGCGTCTGCCAAAGAGGAGGAAGGATGTTATTTTGAATCTCGATTTAAACGTGTCATATTGGTAAAATCTGGGTCTTGTATAACGACAATTTTGTTTGATACTTTAGATGAATAGATTTCTCGTGGACTGGTTGGCATGGTATCAAGATAATATCACCGATGTAGGCGATTTTGGCAACAAGCCCACGATATTGCAGCTATGCTTAGAGTTTAAGAAAGTCAAGAAATTAGTAGACACAATACAGGACAGCATATTTAAGATTAAGATCAAATGTGTTCGTACACTGTTTAGAAAAAAGCGACTAATTCGAAATAAACAGTTAGCATACATGCACTTACAACCAATATTAATTACTTTGGTTGAGAAATAATTATTATTTTTGTTTATTGCAGAATACAAAAAGGCTTTAAGCCCATGCGTATACAATTTTTGCGATAACACATCATGAACAAACTATTTTGGTATTTTATTTAGGAAACAAGATTGATGAAATATATATTTAAAAGAAAACTACAAAGTACTAGGTCAGTTTAATTGGATTGGCATCATATCTCCAGTTAACGTCAGAAAGAACCAAATAGCGATAACAATCTCCAATATATCAAATCAGTGTATTAAGAACAAGTGTTTGTTTGTTTGTTTGTTAAGTTTAACGTCCCACTGATTGCATTTCAGTCAGGCTTTGTCTACTTGAGACAGATATAGTGCTGTCACACTGCAGTATCACACCATAGACATGTGGCATAATACCACACCAAGTAAAATTATCCTGACACCGGGCCAGCCAGTCCTGGATACCCTCATATCTTGAGCACCAAGCATGAACAAGTGTACTTACCATGGTCGTGATAAATTTTAAGAATTATTATATTGCAAGATTGTTATTGCTTCTTATTTAGCTGTATACCGGATTGAGTCCAACTTGATTTCTATTCCATGTTTATGATAATGTGGTTTGCTTAATTGATAACTTGCAACATCCTAGAGACATATGTTCTCGTACTAGAGTATTTATCCATGCGAGACAGATATGGTGCTAATTAGCAACGACAACGACATATGACAGGATATAACACCCAGTCACATTATAACGGCATTGGATGACTTATAACTGCTCAGCATCAAACAATAGTCACCTGAAGTTAATATATCTTTGGGGAGGAATTAAAGACACTACTTCAAATATGATAACGCATGTAGATACAAGCACGTCCACTCTTACAAGTAACAGTTTAAATTTAAATGTTTACATAAAATATTCCCGCCATCTTTTGCTCTGATCATCGCTATTTTGCCCATGCTACTAACTGCACATATTTATCAATCATACTGATAATCCAGTTTAGTTGCGAGTCATAACAAAATGACTTCATAAACTTATCACTAAATTATTTGATTCTAGTCCCTGACTTTATATCAAAAGGTGAAAAAGGTCATATCGTCCCCCATGGCCGAGTGGTTAGTGCGTCCGCCGTGGGTTCGATTGGCAGCATTATATCTATCTCAAGTATATATAGTCACCAAATGACTGAAATACTGTCGGTGGGACGTTAGACCCAACAAATAAACAAAGAGGTCATCATTGATACACGGGTGTTATGTGACACGTGACTATCAGTCGCCTGATAACTTGGTTTCATATCATGTGAACTGTCTGACTAAAGTTGAGGCTGATAAAACCTAGTTCATTTGATAACATATACATGTAGAAATAAGGACGGTAAGCATTACACTGACATGAAATGCATTTGTTTCCATTTTGACAAGATTGGATATGTATTCAGCAAGAGGTAACGGTTAGAGAAAGAGAATAGATAAGCTATTTACCTGATAACAATGATTTTGTATATCTTGATATTACTGATTGATTATTACGACGACAGCACGTGGGAAAAATCACATTATTATTGATTTAACGCTTCATAAGAACGTCATTTTGACATTACATCAAATAATGAAACATTTTTAACGTAATGTGTGGTACTTGTACCGTTGGAAGCAGAAAGACTTACATGCATATAATAATTTTGAACTAACTAGGTTCATTAAATGCAGCTTTTGTATTCGAAATTCTATGAATATGTAATCGGAAAACAGTTAGTCGCGTATAGTTTTCCAGCCTTGATGAATACTTCATGTTTTACTTTATTTACGTTTGTTTCAGTTGCAATTGAGGGACTCCTTGAATATTTCCTACGTCACCCGCGAGGACGCCGTCGGTATTTAGGCAACCAAGAGGGCAGATCCATGTCTGGAATCCAGAGGAACAATAGAGATGGTCACTGTCGTGGCTGTTGTTACATGGCAACCATAGGAATATTCTGTTGTGGAAAGACGACAAAATCAGCTCAACTTAAGATATTGTGGACGTGGCTTGTGCTTTTGGCAGCGCTTGCAAGTATTTTACTAGGATGCGTCATGTTTAAGCCCCTAACACCATACGCTACAGTATCTGACATGCGTCCCGTTAAAGACAATGTAGATTTCTTGTTTTGTGAAGAAGTTGGCATTGAGTCACCGGGTCTGAAATTTGACGCGTATCAAGTGAATGGTGAACTGAAGATAGACCCATTTGCGAGGAATGAAGTAACGAAAAGCGCAGCTCTGTTTGTTGAAACTAACTCTTACAATTTTCTATCATTTTACTTTTTAAAGCAGTCAAAGATGACCATCAAACATTGCTCCAAAAGAGAGGTCGCATTTTACGTATTCAAGGGAAAAGAAAAATTCGATGATTGGAAAAATGATCGCTTTTGTGAAGAATGTTACATGATTAAACTTTATCTGACTGGGTCAAGAGAATGTAATCTTCCCGGTGATTTCACAACAGAGTTTGTTGATTTTGTCGATGAGGATCAGTATTTTGTAGTGTATGACAATAATGACATCGAGCAGTCCTGGATAGATATGACTATTATTCTGAATAGGAGCATCTATGCTCTGGAAAATGCAACTGTTGTTTGCAGTGACGTCATTTCCTGTAACGTTGTTCTTGAAAATCCATCGCAAACAGCAGTTTTTCAGGTAAACTCTTATTACGACATCGGGGATTTCAACCATCCGATTTTCACGACAAGATGTATTCCCCGGATGTGGTCATATCTCATAATACATGGCTGTAGTGTCCTCATACTTGGTGTAATCGGCACATTGCTTATACAAAAGTTTTGTAGAAATCACGCCTCACGCATGCGTAGTTATGACTTTGACGACGAGAGAGCACCATTGTTGTATGACGCGCTCCCGCCTTCATATAGCAGTGTGGTGGCAGTTCCACCAAAATATGAAGACATTGTTAGAAATTCTGAAATTGACCCTCCGTCTTATGAAGATGCGGTTATAAGGCTGTCTCAAAATAGAAGAGAACGGAGCAGTGTTGACAGAGAAACAACAAGCCATAGTCAGGTCACGGTAGTCAGTGTGATTGGAGAAACAGAAAGAGACGTTAGAAATGAACACGATCACAGGGAAGATATTACTAACACATCGTCATCACCTTTAATGGTTACAGCTAACCATTGTTTGACTAACACCTCACAGACACTAAGTGATACAGACAGAGATATAAGAACATTCGTAGATGAAGCTAATTTCAATGATCTTTGCGGGAACTTGAGAGGCACGCCAAATAACGAATATGTGGCGATCAATTCTGAAATCAGTCAGGGATCTTCAGGTGTCATATCTGCAAGTACTGAAACGGGTTTAATAGCTGAACAAACCTCATGATGTAATGCATTGTAATTAATGTTTGTAACTTTATTCATAGGCTTGCCTTTATCATTGTTTTCTAATAAATCTTACGAGAGATTGGTGCTTGCAATGGTTTGTGTGTGTTAAAGATAATCTATAAAAATGATTATTTGAACGAAAATGCAAAATATACCTTAATATTAAATTAAGAATTGCAGTGTTTGCTTAACACAAGCGATTCAAAATCATTATTTATTTATATCTAACTGATTTAGATTTAATATTTACCATTATACATTTTCGCCTCTTACGGTCATAAACAATGCCATATGTATTTCAATAAGTGATATTAAACTGGATATGGCTCAATGATTTGCATATTAGTTAATTGTCATGTTATCTGACATAGTCCTGGATATAATAACTTACTGAAATTGAATTGATATCCTGGCTATGAGTTTATGCCCGGATTATCAGGTAATGTCTTGATTATGATATTGTCCTAAATATGTATCAATGTCCTGAATATCAAGTAATATCCTGAATATGAAAAAGTCCTGAATTTGAGATAGTCATGAAATTGAGATAATCCTGATGTTGATTTCTTGAATATGAGCTGATGTCCTGAATATGCTATACCTGAATATGCGTTGAGGATCTAAATAAAGAGTTAACGTCTTAAATATATGTATATATGTAAAAACTATTAACTCGTTTTTCAGAGTCGTTTGGAAATCATGTTAGCTGTGCTAGGATGGGCTTCATAGAAAGTTTGAAGTTAGTGGGAAAAAGTTCCACGATTGATCTCACATATGTGACGAAAGCAATGCACTATAATACCCTAACATATGTAGCTTGTATCTGTATATACAATTTGGAATCACTTGGAATCATAAAGTTTGATATACCAGTACCGTATTCCGATTTTGATATGTCGCAGCCTTGGACTGAACCACGGATAATCTGGTAATTTTGCGAAAGCCCTAATTACTCAGACACCGATCGGATATTATTTATTACCACGTGATTTTTGAAATCAGTTGTTCAAATGATAACATAATAACCGGGGGGGAGGGGGGGTGGGGGTGAAAAAATGTTCTGTTTACAACGGTCAGATTAGATATAATCTTCCTTATAAAAAAAGGATACGGAAATAAATAGAAAAATGATAATTTCATTTCACTTGAGATTTCCTAAAACTTCCTTCTCATTATTGTTTTCGTTCTCTAAGTGTGATGTCTGACTAGGACTTTCCTTACTGAACATTAGTAGTACTCTGTATGTATTTTTTTATTACTTCTATGAATTTATCTATGTTTATGTGATAAGTATCTTTTCTTGTTTTTTATATTTGTTTGCCATTTTGTGTAATTAGCTCAACTATTCGAAGAATATGATAACCATGAGTTGGCGTCAGCGTCGGCGTTGGCGTTACAGCTTGGTTCTATATTTAGAAAACATACTACTATCGAGTCTCTATAACAATTCTTTTTAATTACTATAAAGTCTATGAGTATGTTCAGGGCATCAGACAACCACGGTAGATAACTCTTGACTGAATTAATTACAAATTATGGCCCTTTTTTAACTTACAACAAACTATCATGCTTATATCTGAGAAATAAGTCGTGAAATTTACCTGAAACTTCATAAAGGTATTCAGGGGGACCAGGCCATCAAGTTAGATAACTCATGACTGATTGTTTGGTAAATTAGAGGAAAATGAAAATATGTTTGCAATCAGAAAAAATGTAATATGAAAATTGAAATTCATGAGTACATATTCATGGATTTATGATCTAGAAATTGTAAGTTTCTAATAAATGAAGTTTTCATGGGATTGTATTTGTAAATGAATCCATCAATGAAACATTGGAAATAAAGACACTCATTTGAAAATTAGAAAATCATGTTTTACTCATTTCATCGTGTAACTTACTGCCGAAATAAATCACATGATCAAGGACATGATCAAGGAGCAGGGGTCTTAAATAAACTTTTGATAAACCTGTTCAGTACAATGTCTAACTTATTATATAACTGCGTTTTATGATACAACACATGCAACTACTTTACTAGCCAATAAATCATAGCTATCATATTTATGCGACCTACACCACCAATCTAAAATTCAAGCGAAGGTATAAATTAATAAATAAATAAAAATGTTTTATGTTATATATATATATATATATATATATATATATATATATATATAACATAAAACATTTTTAAACCAAACCTTTCTGTTTCAAATTCATGATTTACAATGATGATTTGTTTTAAGTTGTCCGTCGTTATAACAGCATTTCTGACATACAATGACGTTCAAAAATGACAGGTGGCAGACCTAATGTGTACACGGGACACCAGAAATAATCACCGACGTGCTGAAGGCTTTGTTATAAATTTGTAATAAATCACCTGTAACAAATCACCTGTGACAAATGTGATCACAAGTGTAACTGGTGTTACAAATGTGCAACTGAAATCAAGCAAATACGTTTTGTGGCCGACTTTTGACGCACAATCACATGTGATCAATTTCGTAAAGAAACCTGTCACGTGTGATTCGTTTCGAATGTAATCTTACAAGGAGTTATCATATGTGAAATTCGAAAACCCATTCCAGAATTTGAACCAGCGGCAGGGAGGCGCTAAAGTCTAGTGAGTCGGGGATTATAACCACTCGGTCAAATAGACCTCATATACAATCCGAGATTTGTTCCATTCAGCAAAACACTGAATATACACGCATATATTAAGTATACATGTATTTATGTAGGGGGCTTATTCTGATATTTAAACGAAATTCCTTTTACCACCATGCTTCTTATTAAAGAAAGATTTAGAAACTGACACCGTTCTCAGTAAATCTGTGAATATTCTAACTTAAGAATTCTCTGAAAGCTTCTTTGCTTTTACATTTAGTTAATCTGATTTTTAAACACACCAGTAGCCTCATTGGCCGGGTGATTACAATTGATGACTTAATTGTTTTAGGCCCTTATCTCTGTGTGTCCGTGTTCTCGAAAATAAAAGTTGTACTTAAGTATGATTTTAATACTAAGACTTAAACGTTACTCAGGCAAAGGCTAGGCAGGCAGACAGGCGGGCAAGGCAAGGAAGGGCAATCAGGGAAAGGCAGGCAGGGAGGGCAGGCAAGGCAAGACAGGGCAGGGCAGGGCAGGCAGGCAGGCAGATAGATATTCTTTTCGTTGAATAACTAGCATACATTGTAATGAGAATGGTTTTAAATAGAATTGAACTGTATCTTTGAATATGAAAACCTTCATGATTGCATTTAGAAGTATATCGTTATTTAAAAACTGCTTATTCATGTTTTGTTTTCTGTTGTTGATCGTTGTCTATGGAGCGTATTGATTTAAATTGTTTGATATATTTTATGTATTCAAACCAAGTTTATGATAAAGAGCTCCTGCAAAGTGTCGTTAAAGTAAGACGCAATTTAAGTTAGGTAATACACTTCCATAAACCACAAAGACGTAGTGGGTAGATACGTTCAGGTGTAGAGATATAAGTGTTTGTAAGGTAAGTATAGAATATCGTAATCATTATCATAATTATTATTATTACATAAATCAAATATTTATAGTTTGAATATCATTTTATCGTCATATTTTTTTTTTTAAAAACTTCGGAAATCAAGTTGTATTCGATACAAAGATTTAAATAATACTACATTTACTTTGAATCATTGTCTTATTTTCACTAATCTTATTTTTGTTATATATAATGTAATTCAATTTTGATATTTTTAGAGAAAAATATGAAGAAAAGTGGACTTCTGGATAAACATTTATCAAATATGGATATAACTCAATATATATTGCAACACATTGCAACGTAAAAGAAAAGGCAATGCATTGAATTGGAAAGGAATTATCGGAATACCAAGTACCTGGAATAAAAACGCATTCTGGAAACGGGGAAATATTGAAAGGTACGAATAGCAATAATAATATAATAGTTCAATATTATTTCAGAGCTAAAATATCGATTTTTAATTGCTTTGTATTATACGTACTAATGCAAATGACCGTTGTTTTTAAACTCAATATTATGTCACGTTTTATGTTTGGACAAATAAAAATTCGATTTTAAGATAAGACAACATATCCAATGGTAAAACCATTCCGAAGCAGAACACTTAAGGTGTCAGACTATGGTGTGGTTGGTCGATTAAGAATGTTTTTGATTTAATCATTTTTAATTGAAGCTTAAATTTACCCTCTATAACTTATGAGATTTCATTATAGATAAATACAGGAACTATTTTATTCGAATATATGACCTAACAAGCGCAAATAATCGCATGGCTATTTTCGTAATGAAATATAAACTTTAGTGTAATACATGAATGTTATTCAGATTTATATAAAATTCAACTATAGTATGTAAACATAAATTAAGTGTATTTAAATTTTACATTTAATGGAATAAAATGAAATACATGTACTCTACATAATGATAATAATTTAATTTTTAATACCCAGAGACTTGACAAGACTAGATGGTCGTTATTGATCAGTGTCGAAGAGATGGATCTTGGTTTCACAAAGGATTTATGTTCCTGGTGCACCACATGTCTGAGCAGCCATTTTGTCGTTAGTAAAACATTGTTATTTATATTGAAAGCAAATATAAGAATAAGATTATTCTCTTATTTTCATTTTGTGCCTCTCATACATTTCATAAATGCTATATAACAAATCTGCATGATTCAGAGGATATGTAGCATACGTAGTTTCTTTTTCTTTCTTTCTTTTTTTTTTCATGACTTTAATGTTCATATGGATCTAGGTCAGATACGATTTTGTTATTTGAAATTAGGAAAACGTGAGCTAGCATCATACATTGTAAACAGACTCGATTTTCATTCATTGTTTGGTTTAATTTGATCGACACAATCCAACTCAATACTGTGTTTATTACAATGAATGTTTCCCTGTATATAAGAGTTTATTTGCTGAAGTGTAAATAATAAAAATACCTACATACAAAATTGATTACCAAGATTTGACTCTGTAAGCTTTTGTTTAACATTCAGTCATATGACCGGCACTTACAATCATGGCAAATTTCGACTTATGAAGTGTGAAATCAAAATTACTTAATGTATACTCCGAAGAAAATATAAAATGTAGATTTCTAATGTTTGACTTTGCAGTCTATTACATGCATTAAACTTTAATGATCAACACTTAACCTTATATTTCCTTCTTATATGTTCAGATTTTAAACCATCCCAGTTTTTAATAGCTTAGGCATAAGTTTTTTTACACTATTGAACTTATCTCATTTTGTATTTAGAAACTGAAATTAAACTGCAAACTAGTCTAAAAATCACATTTTAAACGGAAAAATCTGGTTCATAAAGTTTATGTTATTGTTTTAGAACTAATTTTGATTTTCTTTTTCAGAGAACAGTGCAATGGCTATTGGGTATGCAGGTCCCCCATGCAAGTATTTTCATGTTCTTATCAAAGTAACTTTGAACAAACAAAAGCATGGCAAAATTATGAGAATAGCTGTAAAAGAATATATTTGACAACCAAAACATTAGATGCCATATGATGATGATAATTAAATTATACCGACATAACAAATATTTAAACAAATATATGTAGAATCATTTACAGAGAAATTATCAAGTCAATGGTTTGCCCACCATCATGCATGCATCAAGTGAAGATAACCAATATCAAATTAAGACTGTCTACACATAAGAAATCAAATCAGAAGTTAATCCATCATCATATATTACTTTGGCAAAATTACAAATATATATATTTTGATACATACACAGAAAGGTAAAAGAAATGTAAATCTACCACCACCATACATAAATTGACCCAAAATATACGTACTAATATCATTCTTATACATCAGAAATGAATATAAGGATTAATCACAAGGAATAGTCAGAGCATAAGTTGATCAATCATCACAAATGCACCCAGCCAAAATATGAATAGTATGACCATCTACATAGAAATTCTATCTATCATTATACATGCATTCATTCAAAATAAACACACATATATATAATCATCTACATAGTAGAAGGATCGAGCCCAACGTGTTTCTAACACAACATATACATCAGACAAAATTTGAAATATGAATATACTTTCTATAAAGAAACAACCAAAAACAATTCACCTGTGAATATTAGAATATTCACACAGAAAATGTGTCAATTCAAAAATGTATCCATCACCAAACATTTGTAAGCATATATTGATATCTGGGCTATCTACAAAGATATAGTCAAGTAAATGGTTTACTCATCCTCACATGCTTCCAGAAAAATTGATATAAAGACTCTCTACACAGAAAATGTCTAATTAAAAGTTTACCGATTAACATACATGCACTTTGTCAAATTTATAGATATGAATTAAAGGTTTATTCTTACAAAAAATGTAAAATCAGAAGATTATCATCACATATACATATCAGTACTATCTATAGAGAAATGGCGAAGACAAAGGTAACTCATCAGCATGCATGTCTCAAGGCAAATCTATAAATATTGATATTATGACCATTTGCACAGATAAAAACAGGTAAATACTTTATCCATCCCGAAAATTATATGTATCTGGCAAAATAACAATGAAGCATGCTAATAATATCTACACAGGAAATGTTTATTTAAAAGTGTATTTACAATTATACATTAATAAAGCAAAAAAGCATATATTGATGTCAGAGCTATCTTCAGTGCAATGTTAAAAATATGGTTTACCCTATCTTCAGTGCAATGTAAAAAAAATAGTTTACCCATCATCACACATGCTTCCAGCCAGCAAAATTGCAAGTATTAATACCAGAACTGTCAACAGTCAAACATTTATCATTATATATGCATTCTGTCAGATTTACCGATATGAATTTTAGGGATATCCACACAGAAAATGTAATTTAAAATATCCATCACAAATGAATATGAGGAAATGTCATGTCGAAAATCCATGTACTTTCATGCATGTATAAATCCAACATTACAACTATTGCTTTAGGACTATCTGAATAGAAATGGCGAGGAAAACGGTTCACATATAGTTATACATTAAAAGATATGAACGTTAAGATTATCTACAGAGAAATGATAAAAAAGGGGGTTGACCCATCATCATATGTGCAAACAGCAAATATTATTATACATGTATATACCATGACCGTATACACAGAAAACAATTTATTTAGTTCTTTCTATGGACAAAGGTATACCCATCATTTTGCATGAATCACACCAACATTACATGAATTGATATTTGCATATCCTATTTACTGCATATTTATTCACAACTAAGGTTTGAAATAGTATGAAAATGTACAACCTCATTTTTATTTCAGATCTTATTATGGAACAGCCAGAAAACGTTTTGGGTAGGTTAGCCTTTTTTCGCAAGAAAGAGTTTGTAGTGAGTTTATAAAAAACGTTTATAAGTAACAAATTATGAACATATATAACACACATATTGCATTTAGATAGATAGATAGATAGATAGATAATAGATAGATTACACTTGCATATATTAGGAAAATGTCAATTCGAAAGCTTTTCCACCATTACAAAGGTAAAATGCTAAAGATACAAATATGAATATAAAGACTTTATGAAATGGCGAAGATAAAAGGTATTACACATAACCATACAATCACCCAGCAATTTTAACATATATAAATATAGGGATTAATTACAGAGAAATGACCAAGACAAAGGTTAATCCACCATATCATACATGCATCCGGGCATCAAATTTTGATATCGGGGCTACATGTATCTACAGAGAAATGATCAAAGCAGAAGTTTACCCATCATCATATATGCACCCAGTAAATATAAAAAATTATGCATATTATGATTGTAACAGGGTGCAAAATTGGTATTTTACTGAATTGGTGTACCTTAACCTTTTGTAATTCTCTCCCTATCGAGATCGGTTTCACGTGAGTGATTTCCCTTGTATATTCTCCCAGGTTGAAGTCAGTCTGCACAGATTTTTGCAAGCAGACGTTTGATGCTCAGCGTTTTCGTTTGTGTCAAAGTTTTATAATAAGTCCTTATATATATGTTGGGTAGGTTTTGTAAACTGTATCATATATATGTGTTATATTGATGAACAATGTCAGTTTATTTTTATTACCCGTGTATTAAATTGTGATTTTAAGAAAGTGATAAATACATTATTTATTGTATTACAAGATATTCTGCATTGTTTTAACTATTCTTCATATTTTAAGGCCATTGAAAGTATTATTTACACTTTATTATTTACTTTTTCCAGAGTGTTTATTTCCTACAATAAAAGTATGAACTGCAATACTGTCTTCTGGCATCAGGATTGTTTGCAAGGACCCTCAGACCACCAGTATCACATAATCATCTTCATAGAACAAGTCAATTCGAAATTTTATCAATCACCACACTTGCATTCAGTTAAAATTAAAAACATCTAGTCTACCTACAAAAAAATGAACAAGACAAATGATGGCCAAGCCAATAATATATACAGATGCATATATATATATATATATATAAACGGAAAAAAGGTCTACTTAAAAGTTTATCTATTATTATGAACACATCTGACAAAAACCAATACAAAGGTTCACCCAGCATAGATTTTATTGATATTATGACTATCTGCAAAGGAAATGTCAAGTCAAAGGTTTATCTATGATCTATGAAATTTAAATTTAAAATATTATAAATATTACAAAAGAAAATTACCCATAATCATACACCATTTCCGCACAATTAACTAATAATATTAGAACTGTCTAAAAAGAGAATGTCTAACTAAAAGTTAACCATTGTCATAAATGCATCAAGTAAAATTACAAATATCAATATCAGAAACGTCTTCAGAGAAAACGTCTTGTTTAAATTTAATCCTTCAGCATATATGAACCGAACAATATGAATGAATATGTGGGATATCTACTCGCCAAACATCAAGTCGAAAGTTAATGACTATTATACATTTATAAAACCCAAATTACAAATATTAACATTAGGGTTATCTACAGATAAAATGTCTAGTTAAAAGTTTACTTTTTAGCATAGATAAATCCGGCAGTATTGTGATTATCTAGAAATGGCGAAATAAAGGTTTCCATATAATTATGCGTTCATCAAGCCAATGAAAAATATATTGTCATAAAATTAATTACAGATAAATGGCCTAGTTAAAAGTTAATCCATTATCACACATACATCGATTCAAAAAATTGAAGTCAAAGGTTTGTCCATCACTATGTATGCATCCGGCAAAGTTGCAAGTTTAGATATAAGGAATATCAACACTGAAAATGTCAAGTTGAACATTTTTCCGTCTTCTTACAAACACTCGTCTAAAATTACAAATGATTGTGGTATTACAAAGTCAGACCTAAAAGCAGTATGTATTTAGTGACATACATTTTGCATTTGTATGTATGAAAATAGAAAAGATCTTGTAGAGATTACTAACAATTATGATGGCTGTAGATGGAAATAATTGGATGACCGTGCATATAGAATGAAACATGTGAATATATGTTCATGAATACATTTGTGTAAAAACATATGATAATTTCTTTGTATGTCTGCACTTAAATAATGTATAAGTATATATTTTTGTGGATGTTAATATGGATGTATATAATGATGTGTATAATACAATATTGTGAGAGGCATCTCGAATTATATCAATTTTAAATAAATAGATATTTTGAGTATACATCAAACAATGTCAATGTATGTCCCTATGGGTAAGAATATAGAAATAAAATAATGAATCTTGAAAATGATTATTCATATGTATTCTTAAAACAAGGCATTCATCATGATGGTACTATGAAAATATGCTAAGACACAATAACAACATTTCATAAATGTGTAACTTGCCCGCAGTGTGATTTGGGTATACTGTAATCTAGACTTCATCAAGAATGAAATATATTCCTAGCACTGAACTAACAAATTTCCCCAACAAACTTGTTACAAAAATGAAATACAATTTGAGTTTTATCATTATTTGGATTCTCTCCCTTTAATCATTTATCATTTCATGGAATTATTATACGATTTTTTTACTTACACACACACAAACAAGATCGAAAAAAGGGAGAAAAAATACATTCTACATATAAAGTTATAGAAAACTGTATACTATTCTTTTACAAAAGATAAGATTGTTTTTATTCTTACATTGATACAGCATTCTAGTATAATGATGCATTAAATGTAGATTTATTTAATGCATATAGATTAGTTGAGCCTAACTGTTAACAGAGATAATGTTTTTTTTTAATAAAGGACGTATTTATTTCTTTTTTGATTGAAGCAATGTTAAACTGCAGAATGTGCTATATGGCGAATGTCGGTGTTGTGTTTCTGCCATGTCACCATGCGGTCACCTGCCAGGGTTGTGCATTAGCAGTCAACATGTGTCCAATCTGCCTCCAACACGTCCAGCACAAGATTAACATCTTTTTTTAAAGAATATCAAAAATTGGGAATAGTGTAGTAATCAGGGTTTTTTTTGTTTTGGTTTTTTTCTTCAAAATTTGTCTTACCGCGTGCTTTTGACTAGCTATTTCATAGTTTCATTAAAGGATTATTTTAGTGGCACTAAGACGTGATTTAGATCGTTGATCTGATTAAAAACACAGAATAACATATCCCCATTTAGTGTTCTTGCCAGTGTTTAACTCTATCTGTTCTTCTTTCTTCAATTGTTTTCTATGTTTTCTTTGTTTTTCCAAAGTTTCAATGAGAGATATTTTCATGAATAATATGCAAACACACTTTTGTATAGGCACTTATCCTAATTTCCTGTTTAAGTTCATCATTCCTCAAAAGTCTGCCAAATTTGTTATCATAACTCAACCTTATTGTTGTGTAAGCTTTAGTTAAAGATTGAATATCTACATTGATATGTACTGACATTGGCAGCCATCTTGATTTTTAGTGTTGGTTGCTATTGGCGACTCCAGGGATGCTGAAGTAATCTATTTTTAGATTGATAATTCCACAATGTTCTCAGCCTAAATGGAAAATGACCTTTTGAGGGTTTTTTATATTATTTTGTGTAAAATGATATTATGTACATTTTAGAATTGAATGCAATTACTTTGAGCAGTGAAATAATTATCTAAACAATTTAAATAACTTCCAATAGTTTTGTGAGAAAGAAATGGCTAAAACATTAAATTATCTTATCACTATGAACTGTTCCAGTTGTTATAGAGATACCAAACTTTAAGAAATGGAGTTGCAAGTAACTAAGATGGTTTTGTTTGTGGTATTGTTAGAGAGTATTTGGGTAATCAGGAAAAGAAAATTAACTTTAAACATTCGAAAACATCAGTGTAAAATCTGGAGACTTCCATTATATGAATTTGGAATTATTTGTAAGTCAAACGTTTGTAATTGTACATATGTGAATGTAAGATACTTGAGTGGGACAGAGCAAGAGGGCGAGTCAGCAGGGATAGTGAAAATAAAAACACTTTCGGTACACATAGATAGATGTACCGGTACACATTTAATATTGATTTTAAATACCATTGATTTTATTTAAAATGGAAAAGGCATGTATACCTTAATAATAAACAAGTTTTGAAAAATAAAGATTATGTAAAAAAATGTTTTCTGTTCATTAAACAGAAATAAATGGGAAAATATCATAACGCCATACAATTACTCACTCAGCGCTGCACATATATAACAGTTGAACCCATTTCAAATATCGAACATGTTTTTTTTGTTTTGTTTGTTTTTATATAAAATACATGTTAACTCCTTTGCCATATAGTTACTATGAATTATGAAATGTTAGAGTGCATATACGTTATGTTCGTGTGTCGTTTTTACTTTTATATGTGCCTTTTTCTGTCTTTATTTATTTGTGTGTGTGTGTGTGTGTGTGTGTGTGTGTGTGTAAAATTTTTTTTTTTCCTTGCTCATGACTGGAAAACTATACAAGGTAATGATTTGACACATAAACTATTAATAGATAGTGACTAGGAGAAGTGTAAAGACCAAGAACCATAACTCTACTTGTCCCATTTATAATTAGGTAGTGGTCCAAAGCATAACTCATATGGAGTAAAGGCTTGCTATTTGACACCTTACTCCAATACGGAAGCCCTAATAATTGACATCAGATTTCCTGCATGCGACTCCTCTTAGGTCAAGAAGTTTAGTTCCGGACAGGGGCAATGATGTGTTTACGAACACAACATGTTTTCATTAATTTCACCAGAAAGGCAGCCTTTTCTTTTCTTTTTTTTTCTCTAAAACTTAAAGCCTATGTGTCTGGTCTAGTGAATGATTTAGTATTAATGATTAAACCAAATCAAAATAAAAAAAAATAAGGCATATTGCTTAAAATGAAAATACTATTTTTTGTTTACATAAATTCATGTTGAATCTGTAGTAAAGTCATACTCGTGGGTACATCTATTTCTGGATTCAAGTTAAAGGAATGTTTTAATAAATTGAAGAAAAAAAGTTTTAGTGTTCGTCGATAAATCCATCCTCAGAAATCACGACAATAAGCCCTAATTAAAAACAATGATTACACAATATGCTTGCCATATAAATAATGATAAACGGACTCTAAATTTATTTCATACAAGTAATTATGTATATACAATAATCTTTCTAATACTAGCAAAGACCAAATAATATGCTGACATGTGCATGTCATTATCATTAATGTTATACATCTAATTAAAGATATAAGATCAATACAATATTTTCATTCACATATACATTTCTATGGTTATCTCAATGAAACATAATACACTAAATCTTAAGGGTATGTATGAACAGTTTGTCAGAAAAAAAATTGATACACCTGTACATGGATAGGTTATTATTCTTTTGTATGTGTTTTTATTGTGTTTTAATGAGTTAATTTATTTATTCATATATTTTGATGACTGGATGCAACGTAATCTTACCACTTGTCAATTAATTAAAATAGACGTAATTCCATTGGAGTGAAACCAGCCTAGCTAGTCGTAATTCCTCGAACTGAATTTTAGTCTCAGTCAGGTCAAAATACTCATTGGTAATTCAAATTTAACATTATAATCGAAGAGTTACAAAAATACATATACAAACCGAGGTACGAGTTGTTTTTTTACCTCGCGGCGTGCACACACAAGCACACACACACGTACACAAAGAGTCTGGAACCGGTTTTCAATATGTATTCCAAATAAAGAAACAAATAAAAATATCACGGATTGTTAACATAGATACAGCTAAAGCACTCATAGCAGCCATCTGTATCAATGCATAGCCAGCTGCAATAAAATTAAACACTTGACCCTTATTGAGTCACTATATATGTAGGCTAAATAGCTTTTTTGTTTCTTGCACATACCTCTTAAGGTAGGTTTGATTATATTCAATGAGATTATCATGGTGTGAACTACTCAAGTGATATCCATTCATACCTATACTAAACGACCAGTCACTTGGACAAGGAAAAGAGGCCGTCCAGAATTGTTGCTTGCTTAACAAATGTAATATGAGAAAAACATGCCTATGTTTCATAAAACTAGATTTGAGCAAAATAGATTTTCAAACAGGATAATAAACGACTGGAACTCCCTACCTAGTGAAACTGTGCAAGCATCAAGTACAAACAGTTTCAAGAACTCACTGAATAGAGCATAGAAAGAAAGGGACAAAATATATTTCACTGAAATAAGACTGTAACTTCCATCACGTGCATCGAACAATGTAAAATATTCACAGTAGACCATGTGCAGCATATTAAACTGTGTCAACATGATAACCAAAAGCTCAATGAAAGGCTGTCAATGCAAAGGTAATATATACCTAGTATGAAAGTAAAATATGGAGAAAAACATCCGTTTGATACATAATCTTAACGTGTATTTATGACCAATAACGAAATAGCAACTTCGTTTAACTACCTTTTGCTAGATATTGCTAACCGGTCTATGCTTTAGGCTAGATAACATTTTAAGATGAGGATGGCCGACATTTAAATAAACAAGGTTCACAAGTTAAATCGACATTATGTCATTATTTGAATGCTAAATGAGAAGAAACAATAAAATGAAATAAAACACATAGACACTTTAATGTTTTTGTACTAGATTTTGAACCGGAAATATTTTTTTCAGGGTTTGTTTACAATACGTAAAATGACAAGTTGTACACAATGTCATATGACTTCATATGATTGGGAATACGCATGGAACTGTTCGATTTTTTTTTATCTATCATAATTAGCGCTATATCAGTTTGATTCAAACATACAAACACAAAAACATTCAATTATGCCATTGTGTACAATGGTAGACTTATAACACCAAACTTGAAATCTTAAAAAATTAAAGCATTATTTTCACGTCTTTGTTTCGATAGTTGCCATTGTATGCTGAAAATGAATCATAAATTTAAGACTCATATAGATAATACTGATCGAAATAGAAATGGTTAAACTGTCTATAATGATACACGACAATGTTAGCACTAGACCGGATTAAAACGTCTGCAAAAGAGGAGGAAGGATGTTATTTCGAATCTCGATTTAAACGTGTCGTATTAATAAAATTTGGATCTTGCATAACGACAATTTTGTTTTGTTTTACTTAAGATTAATAGATTCCTCATGGACTGGTTGGCATGGTATCAGGATAATATCACCGATGAAGGCGATTTTGGCAACAAGGCCACGATATTGCAGCGCAGTATCCTAACTTTTTAGAAAATAGGAGGAAAACTAATAGATGGGAGATATGGTTAAAGTTTAGGAAAGTCAAGAAATTAGAAGACACAATACAGGACAGAATATTTAAGATTAAGATCAAATGTGTTCGTAAACTGTTTAGAAAAAAGCGACTAATTCGAAATAAACAGTTAGCATACATGCACTTACAACCAATATTAATTAGTTTGGTTGAGAAATTAATTATTATTTTTGTTTGCTGCATAATACACAAAGGCTTTAAGCCCATGCGTATACAATTTTTGCGATAACACATCATGAAAAACTATTTTGGTATTTTATTTAGGAAACAAGATTGATGAAATATATATTTAAAAGAAAACTACAAAGTACTATGTAAGTTCAACTGGATTGGCATCATATCTCCAGTTAACGTCAGAAAGAACCAAATATCGACAACAATCTTCAGTATATCAAATCAGTTTATTAAGAACAAGTGTTTGTTTGTTTATTAAGTTTAACGTCCCACTGATTGCATTTCAGTCAGGCTTTGTCTACTTAAGAAAGATATAGTGCCACACTGCAGTATCACGCCGTAGATATGTGGCATAATACCACACCAAGTAAAATTATCCTGATTATCCGGGCCAGCCAGTCCTGGATACCCTCATATCTTGAGCACCAAGCATGTTTTATGAATTATAATATTGCAAGATTCTTATTACTTCTTATTTAGCTGTATACCGGATTGAGTCCAACTTGATTTCTGTTCCATGTTTATGATAATGTAGTTTGCTTAATTGATTTCTTGCAACATCCTAGAGACAGGTGTTCTCGTACTAGAGCATGTTATCCATGCGAGACAGATATGTTGCTAACTAACAACAACAACGACATGTGACAGGATATCGCACCCAGTCATATTATAACGACATTGGGTGATTTATAACTGCTTAGCATCAAACAATAGTCACCTGAAGCTAATATTTCTCTGTGGAGGAAAGAAACTACTTCACATATGATAACGCATACGTGTAGATACAAGCACGCACACTCTTACAAGTAACAGTTTATATTCAAACGTTTACATAAAATATTCCCGCTATCTTTTGCTCTGATCAACGCCATTTTTCATAAGAACGTCATTTTGACATTACATCAAATAATGAAACATTTTTAAACGTAATGTGTGGTACTTGTAACGTTGGAAACAGAAAGTATATTGTTGTATACTTACATGCAAAAAATAAATTTTGAACTACCTAGGTTCATTAAATGCAGCTTCTATATTCGAAATTCTATGAATATGTAATCGGAAAACAGTTAGTCGAGTAAAGTTTTCCAGCCTTGATTGATATTTCATGTTTTACTTTATTTACGTTTGTTTCAGTTGCAATTGAGGGACTCCTTGAATATTTCCTACGTCACCCGCGAGGACGTCGTCGGTATCTAGGCTACCAGGAGGGCAGATCCATGTCTGGAATCCAGAGGAACAATGAAGATAGTCACTCTCATGGCTCTTGTTACATGGCAACCGTAGGAATATTCTGTTGTGGAAAGACGACAAAATCAACACAACTTTAGATCTTGTGGACGTGGCTTGTGCTTTTGGCAGCGCTTGCAAGTATTTTACTAGGATGCGTCATGTTCAAGCCCCTAACACCATACGCTACAGTATCTGACATGCGTCCCATTAAGGACAATGTAGATTTCTTGTTTTGTGAAGAAGTTGGCATTGAGTCACCGGGTCTGAAATTTGACGCGTATCAAGTGAATGGTGAACTGAAGATAGACCCAATTGCGAGGAATGAAGTAACGAAAAGCGCAGCTCTATTTGTTGAAACTAACTCTTACAATTTTCTATCATTTTACTTTTTAAAGCAGTCAAAGATGACCATCAAACATTGCTCCAAAAGAGAGGTCGCATTTTACGTATTCAAGGGACAAGAAAAATTCGATGATTGGAAAAATGATCGCTTTTGTGAAGAATGTTACATGATTAAACTTTATCTGACTGCTTCAAGAGAATGTAATCTTCCCGATGATTTCACAACAGAATTTGTTGATTTTGTCGATGAGGATCAGTATTTTGTAGTGTATGACAATAATGACATCGAGCAGTCCTGGATAGATATGACTATTATTCTGAACAGGAGCATCCATGCTCTGGAAAATGCAACTGTTGTTTGCAGTGACGTCATTTCCTGTAACGTTGTTCTTGAAATTCCATTGCAAACAGCAGTTTTTCAAAAAACTCTTAATACGACATCTGGAATTTTAACCATCCGATTTTCACGACAAGATGTATTCCCCGGATGTGGTCGTATCTCATAATACATGGCTGTAGTGTCCTCATACTTGGTGTAATCGGCACATTGCTTATACAAAAGTTTTGTAGAAATCACGTCTCACGCATGCGTAGTTATGACTTTGACGACGAGAGAGCATCATTGTTGTATGACGCGCTCCCGCCTTCATATAGCAGTGTCGGGGCAGTTCCACCAAAATATGAAGACATTGTTAGAAATTCTGAAATTGACCCTCCGTCTTATGAAGATGCGGTTATAAGGCTGTCTCAAAATAGAAGAGAACGGAGCAGTGTTGACAGAGAAGCAGCAAACCGTAGTCAGTTCACGGTAGTCAACGTGAATGAAGACACACAGAGAGACGTTAGAAATGAACACAATCACAGGGAAGATATTATTAACACATCGTCATCAACATTTATGTTTACAGATAACCCATGTTTGGATAACAGCCCTCATACACTAATTAATACAGAGAGATATAAGAACATCCGTAGATGGAGCTAATTTAAATGATTGGCGAGAGAACATAATAAGCACACCAGATGTGACGATCAGACCTGAAATTAGTCAGGAATCTTCAGGACTCATTCGTGCAAGTACTGAAACATGTGTACCCGGTTTAAGAGTTGAACAAATTTCCTAATATAGAAAACTGTGACTGATGTTCATGTATATCTCTTAACGTTGTTTAAGTTACTGTCTTGTGGATCTTACTAGAGATTGGTGCAATTAAAGTAGTGTGTGTGTGTGTGTGTGTGTGTGTGTGTGTGTGACAAAGAATCTAAAAAAAAATGAATTATTTTATAATAGCAAAAGCACGATAGAAACCTGGATATTTTTTAAGAATTGCAGTGTTTTCATAACACATGCAATTCAAATTAATTATTTCTCTAATAAATTATATCTTAATAATGTGGATTAAATATTAACCATTGTACATTTTCACCTCTTACTTTCACTAATAATGCCATACTAGTTCAATATTTCCTGAGTATTTCCTGAGTATTGAATAGTCCTAAATATAAGTTGATCCCACACATGTGACAATAGCTTAATACTATAGTGCCTAATCACAATCTATCTATGTGTACAAGTTTGAAACCCGTCCCAGAAATCCAAAGCTATGTACGAGTAGATATAAATGTACCATTACCGTATAACGATTTTGATATGTCGCAGTTGTGGATTGAACCAAGGACATTCCGGTCATAGGGCGAACGCTTTAACATCTCAGCCACCGGGACCGATATTATTTACTGTCTCAATGTCTAACACGTGATGTTAAAAACCGCTTCCATTTGCTCAAAAAATGAAAAATGAAACGACAAAAAATGATATAATGTCCTGTGTTATTTGGGTCAAATTAAATATTATATACAATCTGTTTTATTTATGATTTCTTAAAACTTCCTTCTCCATATTGTTCCATTGTTTGACTAGTAACTGCCTTACCGTACATTCACAAAACCTGGGACGTATGTTGTAACAGTAAGTGAAGTTTTCAACTTTGAATTTATTTATTTTTCTAGTTTTCTTTGGTTTCATGAACAAAGTAATTACATAATTAAAGTATAATTATTGCATAGTTGATTTAGTTCCTTATTATAGAAATAAATCTCCGAAATCGGGGTCAGCACTCTTGTGTAAACTTCTCAATATACACATATATCAATTAAAAACATTCTTTTCTTAAAACTTTACCCCATGTTACAATATATGCAACAATTTTCTGACCCGTTAATCAAAGATTCATTGTGTATTTGATCAGAACGTCTCATCTCAAATTCGAACCAATGTATGAAGTATACCCCAACAAGAGATATCTTGGGAAATACCTAATATAAAACCGAAAAGAACGTTAAAAAAATGAACTAGACCATTCTGTTCACAATGTGTACGATGTTTGTTTTTTTAAAGTAACAAGTTCCATGTTAGCATGATCATCCCCCGCCGAATGCTTGCTCGTAAGAATATGTGTTGGAGAGTATAATATTATTTTTTATTATTTGGACATGAAGACTGATGTTTGAAGTGATTATAGATATGAAATCCATGTGAAGACCTACTAATTCACCTATTTTGAGGCCTAAAGGTAAAATGTTAAGGTCACTGTGACCGCTTATAGATGTTTCTTTCACCTTAACTATTTCACTTATTAACAATGGGCAATAAATCAATAATTATGAAAAATAGAATTATCATTCTTGTGCACTGCTTTAGTTTTTCTTTAGTTTTACACGGGAGAAATTGGCGAAATTCTGTCGGTCAGATCTCTTCCGACCAAACACGTTTTCGACTTCGCGAACTGTTATAGCACGATACCTTTGACAAGGGGGTGTTTTTGTACCTGATTGTCTTTATCCATCCCTTCCACGCAAAATAATACCAATTTTATGAAAATCCACCAAATTTCTCAGGAGTTACGGCAATCGAAATAACATGATGTACGTTTTCAGTGGAAGAAGTTACCTACCTTCTTATTATATATGAGGTCATTGATTTTTTTAATGGGCAGCAACGTACCGGGTACCTTTGGAGGAAACTAGATACTAGATCTATTTTAAACATAGACTTTGATTCATGTGACGTTTCCATTAAAGATGTATTCAGCTAAACTTTCAAATGAATATCGGACATGAACAATTTTTACTTTTTGAAACATTTAAACCAAAAAACGATATCTGCGTAAATGTACTAGTGCAAAGAGTTCGGTGACACAAATATATTCAAGAAACAAAAGGTCACTGATACAAAATGGCTGAGCAATATTCTGATAGCGACCAAAATGACAGTTCTATGTCAGACTTGCTCTTTGGAGAATAAAACTGACACCGTCCTTAGTAATCCCTTCAACAATTCTAGTTATGTGTTCTCTGATGATATTTAGTAAATTCTGAGTAAAACATAGCAGCAACCGTTACAGTTGCTGACTCAATAACCTTTGGCCCTTACAGCTGTAAGATTCGAAATTTACATGTGAGAAAGCCTTCCAGCTGATAGGTAGCTCGGTCGTTCGATCCGAATGTCTCTGTACACTCACGATTGTCCTCCACCTAGGAAAGGACATCGCTAAATTACGGAAGAAAATGTTGCAGCAATGGTAAACTTAAACATCACTACCAAATATTCCATTAAATCATCTGAAGTATGAAGGGGAAGTAATGTGGGCAATAAAAAAGGAGGGGAACATTACTAGAACTGAGTTATCCGTCCTATTGAAACAGAGGTAAGCCAAATGTGACGAGTAATGGGTACTCTAAGGACATAACCAGAAGTAAGGTTGAACTGGCCCTATTGCAGCAAACATACTAAGAACTTAAGTTCTCTTATTTCCCTGATAAATGTTCTCTCTATATATGTAAATAGTAGTAATCAGATATTGTTTGTGTGGTACATATTCATATCAGCTTTGTAACTTACTCAATTATTTGGTGAACAAGAGTGATGGAATGCATTCCTACCTTATTCACGGATTGCACTGTATATAAGCGCCAAGAATTGGTGTGGGATTTGAGGATTGAAGTGAACTGGGCTTTTTTACAAAGGGAAGAATGCTGGGATATTGCGGCATTTAAGGAAAAGAGTACAACACAGTTATCTATAAGATAAACTGAGAAGCGGAACAAAGCTCAAGAACTATTTGCCGTACTAGGCTGCATCGGATCATTGACGCCACGTTTCTACGCGGCGTTTGTTTGTTTGTTTGGTTCAACGTCCCACCGACAGTATTTCAGTCATTTGGAGACGATGTCTACTTGAGACAGATATAGTGATGCTACACTGCAGCATCACGCCGTAGACATGTGGCATGATACCACACCCAGTCACATTATCCTGACACCGGGCCAACCAGTGCAACAACTACCCTTATACGCGGAGCGCCAAGCAAGGGAGCTATAACAGTACCATTTTTACGACTTTAGTATGTCGCGGCCGGGGATCGAACCCACGACCTCCCGCTTCCGAGGCGGACGCTCTAACCACTCGGCCGCCGGGGACGGTATTCCACGCGGCGTCAGTATGGAATAGATTTTATTTTTGCCAATGGAGCCGTATAATCAAATCAGGGAGCAACCACTGTTATTATTGTGAAATAAAAACATGTACTATGTTAAAACACTTTATGAATCAATTACTTACATTAACTGATGAAAATAAAATTACAAGATTCAAAATATGCAAGTCTTCTGTAGTATTTAAAAAGAAACTGGACACATATAATGTGTATCTGATGACTTCTAGTTAAACTTGTGGGCAACGGGTTTTAAAACTTGGTTAACGGACCTTGCAAGTAACTCGGTTTTATTAAAGCTCAGAAAAAAATAGAGATGTTTTGAGATCTTAAAATATTCAGAATTTAGATACAAACCGTCAACTTGAAAAAACAATGAAAAAGCAGTTAAAATATAAGTATTACAGCATATTGTAGAAAGTGTAAAAACACACAAATACTATACATATGGCCGTAGCGGACACGTATAATTTACGGCTTCAGGCCCAACCTGCGGTCCCAGTATGTATGGTGCTTGAAATGGGAAAATCAAACTGAACATTATATAGCTTATGTGGTTAAGAATTGTAAATATATGTTTATGTTAATACATATCATGAATACAAAAAGAATGTCATTCTCCTACGTCACGCTATGTTATCAAGGGTTGTAATAACTATCGGGAGGATTGTTAATACCGGGACTTGTACCTGAATCCTTACCAAATTAAAACTTATATCTTGGCTGAATGTTTCGCCATTATTGTCCTTGTTATTGCTGCTGCTGGTGATGATGATGATTTTTTAAATTGACATTAATATCACCGTAGTAGCTTACCTGTTGTAAAATGTATCTTCATTGATCTATAAATTATCATAATGTATCTACTATAATTAAATGATTTTCTGCGCTTTTCTGTTCTATATTTCTGAATAAATTGATAAGTTTTTTTTGTGTTTTTTTTTTTACTTTTTCTGTATGGCTTTGCTTTATTCTAGTCGTGCTTAAAAAAACATGCGCGGCGTCTTTGTTGATTTGCATCAAAATAAGTCTTGTTTCTAATTGTATGATACAGGGATGAGTAGCATGGAATGCACAGATCATTAACACGTATGTATTACCATTGTGAGATGGTGTAGCTGATGTAGCTGTTTTGAAATCACGTATCACTTATGCTTTAAGTATATTCAATTGATCCATTTAGAAATGAAAAACCTTGAATTGGTTATCTGCTCCTATTATTTATTATACGACGTGTAATTCTTTGAGCCGTCCTAAAAATGTGATATATATATATATATATGAATTTGATTTTACAAAAGGATATATATATTGACAAAATAGCCGTCCCAATAGCCGAGTGGTTAGGAGGGATTGACTCGGGAGCATGAGGTCGTCGTGGATTCGATCCTCCCCGGCCCCGACATACCAAAGTCATAAAAATGGCACTGATATAGCTCCCTGCTTGGTGCCATACCAGCATATAAGAGTAATTCCAGGAATGGTTGGCCCGGTGTCAGGATAGTGTTACTGGGTTTTATATTATGCAGCATGTCTACGTGTGGCAGCACTACGTGTGGCAGCACCATATCTGTCAAGTAGATATAGCCTCAAAATGACTGAAATACTGTCGGTGGGACGTTAAACCCAACAAACAAAGAAAGTATTTACTAGTAAGTACAAAATGAACTTTCGGAACATGTTTAAGGCAAAAATAGTACACTGGCGAGTTCAAAGGTTTTTATCTATTATTTTACTTTGTTTTATTTTATTTTTTTTATCAGGTTAGTGAATAACAAACGACCTAAATTTGCAATTTTAATCTCATTCTTTTACACTCATTCAGTCCCTCACCGCGTGGGTTCGAATCCCGGCAGGGTAAGTCGGATTTTCATGTGAGGAAGCCTTCCAGCTGGCTGGTTCTACCCGGATACCTCCGTGCATTTGGGGTCTTCCTACACCTGTAATTAGCTAGACGTCGCTATATGCCTGAAATACTGTCGAAGCGACGGTAAACTTAAACAGTCTAATGTCTAATGTCATTATTCAATTGGCCGTGAGAACTGCATTTTTCAATAACAATACTTAAGTGTGTATGTTATTTGCTTTTGTATGTCTGTTGAACAATATTGAGTATATGAATACCATATATATAAGTAGTCGTACCATGGTTCTTCCGACTTTATAACGCAAATCTACCATGACGCATGACATTCCATTCAATAAAAGCATTATCAAATATACACAGAGATATGTTTATGCGCGCACTGCATAGGAATAATTCTGTAATACAGGCCTCTCTTAGTGTGTCTTTCTTATCATAGACGACTGTTGAATAAAATGGAATACATAGAAATATAATAATTAAAACTTTCTGATGATTTTATGACAAAATAATAATTTATGTGTTCATAATTCAAATTAATTCATTGTATAATTTATGTTATCTTTGTTACTTGTTTATTAATTGTTTAGGTAATTGTTGTTGTTGTTGTATTGGGGTTTACCGTCGCTGCGATAGTATTTCAATCATATAGCGACGTCCAGCTAATTACAGGTGGAGGAAGACCCCGAGTACACAGAGGTACCCGGGTAGAACCACCGACCTACCGCAAGCCAGCTGGAAGGCTTCCTCACATGAAAAATCCGAAGTCCCTACCGGGATTCGAACCCACAGCGGTGAGGGGCTGAGAGATTTGTAGTCCAGGACTGTAACCGCTTGGCCACGGCGGCCCCTTAGGTAATTGTATTCAATATTGTTCAAAAAGATTCAGAAATCAATATTTAAACATTTGAACTTGTAAATTCTAAATTATTATTTTATAATTAAAAACATCATTTATGCCATTATCATTTTTATCATAACTGTTATAAAAAATACAAATATGGCATAAAATTGATTATATTCTTTTTTTTTTCAGGGCAAAATATGTTGAAGTGTGTATTTATGAGGAAAGAAGAAAAAGTTTTTAAAATGCGGATATTACTAGCAGATATCATTCAAAATATGTTCAAATCAGCTGTGTTTATCATAATCAAAATAAACATAACTTTGCCATATGGAAATAGAGGCAAAATATTGAATGTATCAAGAATGCAAACAGGACTATCGAAATGGCCAGTGACAGTGCTATTCATATATTAAGAAAATGGGGGAATAAAAAAAAAGGTATGTATATCAATGAGTGCATTTACAGTAATTTTTGTACAGTATTTAAGGTTTTAAATATTAAATATTTCGTTATAATAATAATAAATAGAGTCGCTAACACAACAGCATCGGTTTTTGCGGATACAACAGTCTTTGGTGCCTAGTTGTGCTACAAAGTTCCATTTAGTATAGTATAGAAGTTGCAAGAACAGAAGAAGAAACAATAGGTTTTCGCCCTGTGGCAGGGGCGAAAACCTTATAATAACAACAATGACAATACTGATAATAATAATAATAATAATAATAATAATATCTACCTACACTATTCTACATTAGATTTCCTAAATGTTTCGACCGTATCTGTAAACAAAAGGCTTACAGGGCTTTTACAATGTCAAGTGTTTCTCGGTTGACGTAATCAGTATGTGTGCATTTCAAAATCTTCCTTAGATAATGTATGCAAACATGAATTATTTATATGAATGTGATTTAAATTCTAACTGAGCAAATAAATAAATGTGTGTGTGTGTGTGTGTGTGTGTGTTATTTTGTTTTGGCACTTTTTCTTTATTCTTTTTCAAAGTGCAGAGACTTGATGAGTAATGTGATTAGGACGAATGGTGTATAAATACCACAATTGGTTTCCCAGTGCGCACTCTCAAGTGTTTCTCGGTTGACGTAATCAGTATGTGTGCATTTCAAAATCTTCCTTAGATAATGTATGCAAACATGAATTATTTATATGAATGTGATTTAAATTCTAACTGAGCAAATAAATAAATGTGTGTGTGTGTGTGTGTGTGTGTGTGTGTGTTATTTTGTTTTGGCACTTTTTCTTTATTCTTTTTCAAAGTGCAGAGACTTGATGAGTAATGTGATTAGGACGAATGGTGTATAAATACCACAATTGGTTTCCCAGTGCGCACTCATATCAGCCATTGTGTTTATAAAATTAAATAAAGATATTGGGGAATAGTAACATAATAGTATGGCACGAACTACTGTCCGCTTCACATGGCTGTTGTGATTTAAAATGGCCTAGATACAAACAAGTCATCCGAAACGTATAACACATTAGTCAACAGGCTGAGGCAACTGGAACGCTAACTTACTTCCATGACACTCTTTGTATTAACAAGGTAATCTATACCTTCGAATTGTTCGTCTATTTATAGAACATTTCGTTATGATAAGGTAGACTTCCTCCGCTCAGACGAAAAATAGTCCGTATTTCTTTTTGCCCACATACTCTTCTCTGATGATCTTACTAACAATTTCAAGGCATTTTCTTGTAAGCTACCGGAAACTAATAAAACTAACCGACACGTATATAAAAGTTTTGTCTCTTTCTTCTTTGAAATTTGAGTTGAGTCATCGAATGAGTAGGAATACAATACCAAATATCACTGGTACAAGCGTGGCTAACCACATAAATTTGAGGTTTGCAATTATTTGAGGTTTGCTTATTAATTACTATATATTTGATATACGTACATTCATTTTTTTCTGCACTCTACAAGGTAGTTTTAGCACATTGATCCAAAAGCAATATGTTACCAAATAGAATCGAATCAGCAGGTAGTTTATTTTCAGAGGATGACGATGAACAAGTAGGAGTATGTGCAAATTCCTGAAAACATTTCTCTTTCAGAAATAACCAGAGAATTGTCAGAATGCAGGGACATCAAGGAAACGCTTGTAAGCTTGTTTCATATTTCTTGAAGGTGTTGTTGTGTGTGTTATTGTTGTTAATGGTGTGACTGTGTGTGTGTGTTGGGGTGGGTGGGGGCGTATGCATTTTTTCCCTTCAATTCTGATGTTCACATACATTTTGTAAAAATTGCGTTGAATACGAAAATGTAAAAATATTGAAAAGAAATAGGTCACCTAGCTCGATTTTATGCTACCTTTGTAAATCCATGGTTACCGGGAAAAAAAAGAAAATATATGTGACATCTGTTGTTTAAAGGGAAAAAAAAGAAGTAAAAATATACACATGTATATAAATTGAAGGCACACATACTAAAAGTTACTTTATGATAGTAAATATATATATATGAATAAATGGTTTGAATACCCTTAGGTTCTTCATTTTTACAGAAATGGACACAAAACCCATAGAATATTTAGAAAAAGGAGAGAAAACAATCTCTTTATTTTCAAACATTTTTTTTTTAATTTTACAGAAAATCCTTAAAACAAATATTCCATTTTTCTTGTAAATATTTTTAATGGTTGCTTGATCAAAAAAATGAAAATAGGTATAGGTCACCGAATTAATTTTCGAGCTACTGAGCTTTCTATGGTAACTGTCTAATACTAAACCAGAAAATTAAATTTTAAATCTATTAAAAATACTTAATTCATTTCAAATTAATATATGATATGAAAAGAAAATGTTATAAATACAAGCAGGTGTCTTTTACTGGTGAAAACAAAAACTTTAAGCATAGTTGTGATGCCATCGTAACGGCTTATATCCGAAAATTCAGGGCATCCGAAATGTGATACACAGAACATATCCGAAACATTGCGATGGTAAACTGAAATAACATACGCCCTTAAAATTGAATAAGATTCAGAGGTATGCCCAGGAAAATATACATCACCGGGAAAATACATTGGTACAAAATTAATGATTGACAACTTTCCTTTCCTGCATTCTATGCTTTTTTTTTTTTTTTTTGAGAGAGGCACTTTATCGACAAATGGATGAAAACAGTAAATTCTGCTTTAATTTGAATCTCTCACCTATAATCATCCTTAAGTTCATCATTACAGTCCAATAGCATCTCTTTGATAGCTGTTCTGATGGTATCTCTATCACAAACCAATGCCTCATCAATCTGAATAATGGCATATACTTGTAGAGTCTGACGAACCTGAATTATAAGTGTGACAATTAGCCTTATACAGAAATTTTTAAAAAATGCCTAAAAGCCCAGATTAATGCTCCACTCATCATCATCATCATCATCATCACTTAGTAAATCATTGCAGCCATTTCCGTCCAATTGCATCTCTTTGATAGGTGCTTTGGTGGTTTCTTTATCACAAACCAATGCCTCATCAGTCTGAATACCAGCACCTACTTATAGAATCTGAGGAACCTTAATAACTGGTGTGCAGTAGTTACTTTTTAGGGAGTTTCTTATGCAACCAAATTTAACAACTTGTTTAAAAATTGAGAGCCTTTTTCAATGGGGAAACATTGATGGACACATGCATCAAACATTGCAGTATACTAGATATTAACCTGTTTCCGTGCATTGTTTTCATAAGTTTTAATATACTAACACCCATTTAGGGCCAAGCATTTGAGACTCACAGTGATGCATCAATCTTTGCAACAAAGCTAACTTCAGGAAGGAAATCGTTAATTTCTTAAGCACCAAAGAAGGAACCTCTCTGTTGATGTTTGCGATCCATCCCCTATATGAACCTTTTTTGTCTTTCTGGAAATGACTTCTGGAAATGACTAGCTCATCCAGATGGTATTGGAAGAAAATCATATAAAATGTAGAAAGCACCAAGGAATTTAAGACATCTGATCTTTCTAAGCAAGTCATGAGCAGTAGCATCCTGTTCTTCAAAGAAAGACATGTTGGACAGCACTAACAGACACGTCTAGGCTAAACCGCCTGGCACGGCCGGCCTTTTTAAGTTTTCTTGCAGCTTGCCTGTTAACAGCTTTGTCCAGCACGATTAGATTGATTTCAACCTCATTTGTACTTTCATGTAAGCGGATGTTTTCTTTAGAGAATGTTCAAAGAACTGCCATAACTGGCTTAGAACTACAGTTTTAAGGTGTGATATTGTGATCTTGATTCGTTTGAATCTGTGTTCACAAAATAAGAATTTTCCTTTCTCAGTTATGCTGCGTCTTGCCTATCATAACAGATGTTTTATCTGGTGAAA
Source organism: Solen grandis (assembly GCA_021229015.1). NCBI lineage: Eukaryota > Metazoa > Mollusca > Bivalvia > Adapedonta > Solenidae > Solen > Solen grandis. The sequence continues at coordinate 46,759,667 of CM037786.1, read as the reverse complement.
CACCAGTTACCTTTGAAACTTCAAGTCCCAAGTTTTTGAACCCCTACAAAAACAATGTTGCGGTGGACTACTTTGATCTGCCAATATATTCTGGCAACTTAGAAACATAGTTTGCACTAAGCTGTTTTTACTACCATTAAATTGGACGAATGTCACCAAATAATCACATACTGAAATGTGACACTTCATCTGTGAGGAAACCATAGGCAAGTGAGTCCTTAACATTGTTCATAACTTCCACTTACAGAGTTTCTCCTACGGTTTGAAATATTTCAGACTAGGACACTTCTGATATAATTATACTGCTATTATTGCAAAATTCCATCACCACAAGTACATTGTATAAAGTTTGTTTGTTTGTTCATTGGGTTTAACGTTGTGTAAAGTTTAATGAAGGCTCAAATTTGATATTTGCAATTAACTGTTTCATCAAAACGTTAAGAGAATTTAATGCTTTTTTTATTGCTGAGTTCTTCATATCTCACTTTGTTTTGTTTGCTCTTTGTGAAAATATGACATGCTTCGTAATTTTTCAATATCAAGGGCAGCTAAATGTATGGCACTGTTACTGTTTGACGTCAAGACATCTTTCTTCTACGAACAAATCCAAGTTCCTAAGAAATCTTCCCTGTAATTTTGGGGATGCCTCATACAATGCTTTTGTACAAGTAAGACAAAACCTACCTTCTCCCTCTTCATCAAACACAATGGTCTTGTTTATCCAGTTATGACAAAATATTTTGGTCGGATCCGCACAGCCTCATCTACACTTACAGAACTGCATGAAGAAGAATGACATTTGTAGTAGCTATGAACAGTTTTAGAGTGAAGAATCTCTGATATGTTTTCTCATCCCCTGATTCAACCTCAGTTGTATGGTTTTTCAGTAAAGATACATCTTGTTTGTTTAGAACAGTAATCTGATGGAGAACTTGCATATGGTAAAGAATTGGTATTTAAATTTAGAAATAAAAAGACACTGTCTAAGACTGTGCGGGTCAATTCATAATCACATTAACCCCGGTTTCAACACTAGAAAGCTTTTTCATTTCTTACACGGAATATTTCATACACTGACTTAAAAATATCACAAAAAAAGTAAAATATGTAAACACGGAAGTTCCTTTTTCAGTTGACATCAGCTATCATAAACATTTTGTGATTAAACTAGAAATTAGTGATACTACCCTTTGCTGAAGATCGAATTACTAACGTACATGTCGCCATTTGCAGTAATTCAAGGGCAGAATTGGTTATGGAAAGGTTATATATACAGCGAGACACAGACATCCCCCACCCTTGTGGGGGAAATTTATAAAAACAACCTAATATCATGTACAAGCAGAGATTGGAACGCCCTTCTTACCTAGTGCTTTCCAAATCTGTAGATGAATTCAACACTCATCTATACCTGGCAAAAATTAGAAATACAAATGTTTTTTTATTGTTTTTAATTGTATGAAAGTCGGTTATTTTATGCACTTTTGATTTGAACCTCCTCCAAGCTTTTCATTCATAGGATCAAATTTAGCCCTGCCCCAGGGGTAACTTGATTTATAAAGACTTACAAAGTAGAAAACTTGAAAAATCTTCGTGTCAGATCAGAAACAACAAGACCTTGAGTTTAGATACTTTATATTTAACATGGCATATTGGATCTCAACAAGATTGTTAAAATCATCGTCTTGTCAGGGTATTAAAATTAGCCCTATCCGAGTGGTCACATGATTTAACATTGACTTAAATAAGAAAATCTTCAAAAAAAATCTTCTTGTCAGAAACCAAAATGCCTAAAGTTTAAATATCTGGTGTGTAGCATCATCTAATGAACCTCTATTTGTTAAAATCATAACACTGGAGTCAAAGTTGACCCCGCACCAGGGGTCACCTGATTTTCCATAGACTTATATAGGAAAAACCAGAAACCACAAGGCATCGAGTTCAGATATTTGGTGCTTAACATGGCATATTTAATCTTTACCAAATTTGTTCAAATCATGACCCTTGGGTCAAAATTGGTCCCGCCCTAGGGGTCACTTGGTTTTATATAGATATGCATAGCAAAAACTTGAAAACCATCTTGACAGAAAAAAACATAAGGCCTAGACTTAAGATAGTTGATGTGTAACATGGCCTTAAAGACATGAATCAAGTTTGTTCAAATTATGGCCCTGGGATCAAACTTGGTCCCGCCCCAGAGGTCACTTAATATTACACTAAAGCTCACTTATAGCGAAATCATGGGGACCATGCAAATCATTTCGTCTTATCCAAGGGGCCTCCGTGGTCGAGAGGGTAACTGACTTTAACACTGACTCAGCCCCTCACCGCGTGGGTTCGACTCCCGGCAGGGTCATTCGGATTTTCATGTGAGGAAGCCTTCCAGCTGGCTTGCGGTAGGTCGGTGGTTCTACCCGGATGCCTCCGTGCACTCGGGGTCTTCCTCCACCTATAATTTGTTGGACGTCGCTATATGACTGAAATACTGTCGAAGCGACGGTAAACTCAAATAGTCAGTGAGTGAGTCAGTCAGTAGTCTTATCCAAATTTGTCTTATCCTTATAACAATAATTTAGAAATGACACTGATAGTTGAGACTTACACGCGTAATCTATCTCTTTCCCAATATTTTTTCAGTAAGAAAAGTATTTATTGGTATTACAGTTGTTCAAGCGACTTTGTTGGAGGAGGGGGGTCCATTACATACACAAACAAGCTAAACGTTCAGTCTGTAGGAGACAGCCAGCACCTTGTTATATGATTGTACAAATTATTATAAATGACAGATAAAATAACTATGTATTCAATGAATGCCCAAGGTCTTGGTGACAAAAACAAAAGAAATGATGTCTTTGACTTTTTAAAAAGTAAAAAAGGCTCCATTTATTTTTTACAAGACACCCACTTTATTGATAAAGAAATAAACAACATATACATTGAGTTTGGGTATACCTGCTACTTTAATAATAAAAGTAACTCTAGAGGAGTTGCAATTTTTATTGATAAAAACC
>CM037786.1:46706556-46756556 GCA_021229015.1 Solen grandis | reverse complement strand
TAGATTTTAAGTTACATGCTTCTTTTAGTGATAGATTGGGAAATCTTCTTATTGTAGACTGTTCAATATTTAATAAAAGAATTACTCTTGTTAATGTGTATGGGCCTAATAAAGACTCCCCAGATTTTTATGATTTATTAAATAATAAAATAAAATAATTTAATAATCCGTGTATTATTGCAGGAGACTTTAACTTAGTACTTAATCCTGAAATAGACTGCTTTAATTACCTTCATATCAATAACCCTAAATCTAGAGATATGCTATTAAAGATTATTTCAGATAATAACCTTATAGACTGCTGGAGGGATATGCATCAGGAGAATAGAGAATTTACGTGGTTCAAAAAGAATACAAATAAAAAAGCTAGGTTAGATTTTTTCATTATATCAGATACTTTAATGACAGAGATAGTAGATACAAGGTTATTACCAGGTTATAGGACTGATCATTCATTAGTTAAATTACATCTTGAATTTGTCAAGTTTAAAAAGGGTAAATCATATTGGAAGATGAATAATTCTCTTTTAAAAGATTTAGACTATATAAAAACTATTAAGACTACTATATATGAAACAAAAACACATTATGTATATGAAAATCAAGTAAAAGATAGAGATATTGATACAATTCCAAATAAAGAAATAAAATTCACGATAGGAGATCAGCTATTTTTTGAAACACTTCTGTGTGAAATAAGGGGTAGTACTATTGCTTATAGCTCTCGAGTAAAGAAATGAGATGATATAAAGGAAAAATTACTACTAGATCAAATTAATTTGCTTGAAAAAGAAATATACACTAAACATACCTTATTAGAGGAAAAAAGAAAAGAACTCGGGGAATTAAGGGATAAGAAAATGGAAGGAAATAAAATCAGATCTAGAGCAAAATGGATCGATCAGGGTGAGAAGAATAGTAAATTCTTCTGTAGTCTTGAGAATAACAATTTTATTTCCAAATCAATGACAAAATTAATAACAAATAAAAATATTCAAATAACGGAACAAAGTGACATATTACAAGAGGTAAAAGAATTTTATAAATCTCTTTACAATAAAAAAGATACCCTAGATGTAAATTTAAATTCAATTCTCGGTAAGCATAATGTTAAAAAATTAAATGATAGTGAAAAACAATCATTAGAAGGTTTACTATCAGAGAAAGAATGCTTGGAAGCTCTTACAAAAATGAAAAATAATAAAAGTCCAGGTATATCTGGTTTTACTGTGGAGTTTTTTTAAAGTTTTCTGGACAGATATTGGAACCTTTCTTGTTAGGTCCTTAAACTCGGGTTTATCTCATGGGGAATTATCTGTGACACAAAAACAGGGGGTAATAACTTGCATACCTAAGGGTGATAAAGATAAATGTTATTTGAAAAATTGGAGACCTATTTCTTTACTGAACGTTTCATATAAAATAGCCTCAGCAAGTATGGCAAACAGATTAAAAAATACTCTTTCTAACATTATTGAAAGTGACCAAACTGGATTTATTACTAATAGATTTATAGGAGAAAACACAAGAATAATTTATGACTTGATATTTTACACAGAAAAATTAAAAATTCCAGGGCTTCTCCTTTTAATAGATTTTGAAAAAGCCTTTGACTCTGTATCTTGGCTTTTCATTGATAAAGTTTTAAATTACTTTAATTTTGGACCTATTTTTAAACAATGGATTAAAACTTTTTATACAAATATTGAGTCTTGTTGTCTTGTTAATGGGCATTTATCTGATTGGTTTTATCCAGGTCGTGGCTGTCGGGGGCCCCCCCGATATATTTATATTATGTGCAGAGGTGCTGGCTATTCTCATTCGAAATAACAAAAACATCAAAGGAATAACAATAAATAATACAGAGTTTAAAATATCTCAGTTTGCTGATGACACTTCATTGATTTTAGATGGGACTGAAAAATCACTTTAACATGCCATTGAAACCTTAACATTCTATGCAAAATTCTCCGGCTTTAATGTTAATATGGAAAAAACAAAAGTTATTTGGATAGGCAGTAATAAAAACAGTATTTTTAAACTTTGTTCTTATTTAGACTTAAGTTGGGTTAATGAATTTACTTTACTTGGGATAAAATTTTCTACAAACCTTAACACTATGATTAACAGTAACTACACGGAAAAGATAAATCAAATTGAAACATTATTATCTCTATGGTCAAAACGATTACTTACACCGATAGGAAAAATAACGGTCCTTAAAACATTAGCAATTCCTAAACTTAATCACCTAATTTTGTCAATACCCAACCCGGGGGAAAAAATAATTAAACAAATTGAATCTATTTTCTTTAACTTTTTATGGGATGGGAAACCAGATAAAATCAAAAGGAAAGTTGTATATATGAACCACAATGATGGAGGTCTAAGAATGGTTAATATTAGATATTTTATCTGTGCTTTGAAAAATACCTGGATCAGGAGAATGTTCATAGAAAACAGGAAATATATGAATTTTCCAATTTCAGCATATCATACAACATCATACCTTTTAAAACTGGGACCACAATATATTCTTAAAATTATTGGAGATATTGATAATCCATTTTGGAAAGATGTTTTTATGTCCTATTATCATTTTAGTAATACATTAATTCCCATTGGATCTTTAGATTTCAAGAGAGTTTATTTATGGTATAATAATATAAAGGTCGGAGGTAACTATATAATGAAAAAGAAATATTTAGAAAAAGGTATATATCTAGTAAATGATATCCTGAATGATAATGGCACGTTCTTAAAATTTGAAGAATTTAAAAACAAATATGGTGCTTTCTCTAACTTTTTAGAATATGCTAGTTTGATTTCAGCAGTAAAATGTTACATGAAAAAAAGTAAACTGTGTTGTTTAGATAAAAAACTGCAAGACCCAAATATTCCTCTCCCACTAATCATCATATTAGAGAATGCAAAAGGATGCAGAAAAATTTATGATAAAATGATTCATAAGGCAATTCCTACTTCAGTTAAAAAGTGGTCAGATGAGTTAAGTCTAAATTTAAATATGAAAGATGAAAAAATATTTAAGTTACCATTCATTTGCAACAAAGACTCAACTCTACAGTGGTTTCAAACAAGAATTAACCATAGGATAATTGGAACTAATGTTTTACTTAAGAATATGAATATAAAATAGTTACTGCTCTTTCTGTCATACAGAAGATGAAACAATTATACACCTCTTTTATGATTGCATAAGAGTCAGACAATTCTGGAATGATTTAGAAATACTAATAAGAAATAGCTGTCCTAGAGTTGATTTTTCATTAAATGTAAAGAACATAATATTTGGTAATAAAATGTTTCCTACAGTCTTGAATAGCATCATTATTCTAGCTAAATTGTACATTTTTAAGGTTAAAGAACATTGCCAATGTCCCAACATAAATAGCTTCCAAAAACGTGTGTTTAAATTTTACAAAACTGAACAATTCATTGCATTAATGAATGATAATATAATAGAGTTTAACAAAAAATGGACTCCTTTCTCCAACATTACAAATTATTCATAAAAAGTATTTTAAATGGGATAAATACTAACCATCATCACCAAAACACACTTGCAACTTTGACCAATTATTATTATTCTATTTGTTTCTCCTCCTAACTTTAAAAAAAAATATTAATGAATGTGATTTTTAGATTTAACATTCTCTCTCTCTCACTCTCTCTATTTAAGCATAATGCATTTACGTTATATATTATTACTCAACAAATAAAAAAGGCTCCCTTTTGTTACAATTTACTATAATGAGAAATAAATTTTACTTTTAAATGATATATTCAATCTCCAACGATATTTAAAGTATAAAGAAAATGACAAAATTGAATACATTAAATTCTTGAATATCATTCTTATATTTTTAAGGATAGGAAATTCAGATTATATAAATACATATACATCATGTGTATGTAATATTGCAGGAGTTTAACTGGATATATCAAGACTCTCTTATCATAGTAAATTATTTTGTTAGCAGTCCTTTCCAATTGTTCTACAGTCCATATTAATATTAATGAATGTACTTCTATTTATTGTTATCCTTAATGATATAGGTTTAAATAGGATTATTTAATACCATGCATATTCTAAATGTAATCAATAATGTGCCTATAGTATGTTACTTTAGTAACTCTATTCTTGTTTCTTCTCATTATTGTAAGGACAATTGGGGATGGCTCTCCGACCCCTATTGAACCTATTACGGGGATAATAAATGGGGTTTTCCCTGATGGGGCCTCAACAACAACAACAAAAAAATAATAATAATTTCGTTATGAATGTTTGCATATAGCGATATTACGTTATACTCTCGAAAATGATGAGGAATTAATGTAAAAAAAAACATAGTAAATATGTGTTATTTTTATAAATTCCACCAAGTATAACTGAATGGTAACAAAATAGGATAAATTGTGAAATAAAAACAGCTATGACCTTGTTTTACAAAATGTCTATTTCCCTGTATGATATGCATGGAAACTATATTAATATTCAGTACATGTATAGCAGATATTTCGCTACACCCGATTTTACCTTAAGCGACCGGGGGTCCATAGAAATATTGAAGGAAGTAGTTGGAGAATGATTTCTATTTTGTATTAAGCCTTGTTTGTCTTATCCGAGTTTGTTATAAGTGAACTTTACTGTATATAGACTTATATAGGGACAAACTTGTCAGAAACCATATTTATTAGGTGTTTAACATGGCCTAGTTAACCTTTTCCAAGTTTGTTCAAATGATGACCTGACGTCACTTGTTTTTTATAAAGACTAACATCAAAAAAGAAAAACTTCATGTAAGAAACCACATGGCCTATGTAACATGGCCTAATGCACTTCTACCAATTTTTGTCGGGGCCAAAACAGGCTTGCCTAAGGGGTCGTTTGTGTTTATAAAGACTTTCATATTTAAAAAATGTAAAAGCTCTTGTCAGAAACCATATGACCCAGAGTTTATTTATTTGATGTATTAAATGGCTTAGTGGACCTGTACCAATTTTGTTCACATCATAGACCTAGGGTCAAAATTTGCCCTGTCCCAGGGTTCATACTATTAAATTGTTAGACTATTTTGTGTCCGCTCTGTATCTTAAGAACCACTGCAAGGAAATTGATATTATTTGACAAAAATGTCAACCATACTGAGAGGATGTGCAGAGCGTAGTTTTCGAATGTCTTGGTTCAAGGTCAAGGTCACACTCGAAGGTCACATGTCATGCTAGAATATTTTGAGTCCGCTCTGTATGTTAAGAACCACTGAAAGGAAATTGAAAATATTTGACAGAAATGTTAAGCAATCTGAGAGAATGTGCAGAGCGTACCTGTCGGGTGCCTTGGTTCAAGGTCAAGGTCACTCCTGAAAGTAACATGTCATACTGTTATCATGTTAGACTATTTTGTGTCCGCTCTGTATCATAAGAACTACTGAAAGGAAATTGAAATTAGTTGTCAGAAATGTTAAGCATACAGAGAGGATGTGCAGAGCATAGAATTCAGATGTCTCAGTTCAAGGTCAATGTCACATTTGAAAGTCAAATGTCATACTGTTATAATGATAGTATATTTTGTGTCCGCTCTGTATCTTTAGAACCGCTGGAAGAAAATTATAATTATTCGACAGAAGCTCAAACATATAAAGAGGATGTGCAGAATGTAGGTTTCGGATGTCTTGGTTCAAGGTCAAGGGCACATTGAAGGTAGTTAGGAATTTCTTGTTCACTCTGTATCTTTGGAACCACAGGAAGGAAATTGAATTTTTTTGAAAGAAATGTCAACCATACCGAGAGAATGTGCAGAGCATAGGTTTCAGATGTCTAAGTTCACTCTTGAAGGTCGCATGTCATACTGTTATAATGTTAAAAATAGTTTGTGTCCGCTTTGTATCTCTTTAATCAGTAAAGCAGATTTAAGTTATTTGCCAGTAACCATACAGAGAGAATATGCAGATCAAGTGCAAATTTCTAGCTGTATTGGGATAAGGTCATAGCATGAAGCAACATGTCATACTGACATAAATTAATGAGAAAATACTTTGTGTCTGTTTATTAGTCCTCTTCCGAGTTTTACACAAGAAGGGACTGTAAGTTTGCCATCCTTCTTTCTGTCTATCAGCATCTTATTTTTTGCTGTTGATAAAGTGTTTATCCAATCATCAAAGATAGTTCACTTTCAATACCTTTCTTCGGGCGTATATTGCCCCGCTATCAGCGGAGCTCTTGTTTTAAATATTAAACACATGTCGTTTATGCCGCGTCATGGAAAAACCTGCCTTAATGACCAAAACATTGATTTTTACGTTTTTACATTTTCATACAGATTTGACTTTGTTTAGCAAACTAGTAAAACATGAATATCATAAAGTCAATATCATAATTATATATTGAAATATTACACATCAACGAGCAGAGGACGTCAAAAGAAAAATAAACAGGTAATGAATATTACCAAATCAATATTCGAAGTGGATATATGTTTTAAATAATGTTTCAGATTTTAAAATGTTGCCTAGCAACCATGAATGTTTTCTTTTTTTATTCTTTAAGACGCTGATTTGACACAGCCGTAATACATTATTAAGATACATTTAATTATTGGTTTCTGGGGCTGCACAAAAGTCATTATGATTTGCTTGACGAATATAAGTTCGAACTGTCTTGTACGGGTATGCTTTCCTTGCATGGCTGAAACCTCGCGGTTGCTCTGAAGTCTGGAATCGAAATTTTGGATTTTTCAGGATGCAAATTTTCTTCTCATCTTCACTGAGGCATTTTACAGTTACAATGCCTGGCTCCTCTGACGTTAATCTGAAGTACAGATACTGTCTGAAAATTAAAATGAAGACATATAATGAGCAAACCCACAAAACACTAGAATTTGAAATTGTTTTTATCGTGGCATTGTTTTGCCCCTGAAAATATATCATGTGAATCTTCTATAACGGGAGGAAAGATAGATATACATGTATATCTTAAATTTGACCATGTTTAATCCAATGTTTGTACTTCATTGTACCACCTTTTCTTTTTAGTATGTGTTTATGTGTGTGTGAGTAAATTATTGCAACATAATTATTTTCTCACCAGTATCACTTTCATCTAGTCAGAGGCTTGAAATACTGGGAGAGGAAAGTTTTCCAGTTTCTCCAATTCCATTGTGGATACCGGGCAGCCAGATTTGTTCCGAATGATTTGTTGACAATGGTACATTGATACATTGACTCACAGTCAGATCGCCGATAGAGTTTTTTCACTAGGTCAAATCCTCCGTCTATCAAACATCTTGCATGCCCTGAATATATTACTGCATTTTAATATGTGTTTCCTTCCTATATCGTTTATAGTGAAATTACAATTTTGATTTTATTCGGAATGTAATCCAGTTAATCTAGTTTATACATGGTATAAACATCTTAAACAATGCAAATTAGCTGTCATATATATTTACCAAGAACTGTAACAACATCACTATAGAAAAGCGCAGGATCACTTACCAGGAACTTGCATGTGATACTCGATCTTTCATGTTGTCCAGTCGTGGTTCTCCACATGAAGTAGCCCAGTACAATCTTGTTCTTGTTTTGCCCTTCAAAATAAACATATGCAAGTTAGTGTATTTGTAAAGCACTAGCCCCACAGTGAGAAATAAATATTCATCTGCATTTAAGTACATGTAACTAATTGAACTGCTTATTGCGGTGGTCTGATTACCTTCAGTTGTTAAAATTTAAACCATTGGAAATAGTACTAACGTAGGAATTGTATTAGATCAAATTAGTTCTTCCTATAAATACAGAATAACTAAATGAGATAAGGTGTTTTCTTTTTGTTTTGTTTTTTTTAGATCAATTATGCACAACGTGGTGAGCTTTTGTGATCATCCTGCGTCCGTCGTCCGTCCGTCGTGCGTCGTCAAAAATTTGCTTTAAACGACATCTCCTCTGAAACCGCTGGACAGAATTTGATTAAACTTGGCAGGGATGATCCCTGGGTGAACCTTCACAAAAGTTGCTAAATAAACTTGATCCATGTAGAACTCTGGTTGCCATGGCAATGGCAACGGAAAGAAAAAAAATATGAAAACTTTAAAAATCATCTCCTTCAGAACTCCTGGCCAGATTTCAAAGTGTTTTGGTACAGATGTTCCTTGGGTAACCCTCTACCAAGATTGCTTAAATTATTCTGATCCGTAAAAAAACATGGCCGCCAGGGGCAGGGCTAATTTGCCTTATATGTATACAGTGAAAGGACATCTCCTATGAAACCGCTGGACAGAATTTGTTTAAACTTGGCAGGGATGATATTTGGGTGAGCCTTCACAAAAGTAGCTAAAATAACCTTGATCCATGTAGAACTCTGGTTAACATGGCAACAGAAAAAAAAATAAATGAATACTTTAAAAATCATCTTCTTTTAAACTACTGGCCAGATTTCAAAAAGTTTTGGTACAGATGTTCCTTTGGTAAACATCTACCAAGGTTGCTAAAATTATCCGATCCATAAAAAACATGGCCGCCAGGGGCGGGGCTAATTTGCCTAAAATGTATATAGTGAAAACTTTAAAAGACTTCTGCTCCAAAACTACTGGCCAGAATTTAAAATGTTTTGGCTCAGATGTTCTATGGGTATCCCATCCACCAAGAATTCTCTCTTAGAACAGTGGTTCTCAGGTGAGCGATTTAGGGCCATCATGGCCCTCTTCATTTTTTTATTTATTTTTTTTCAATTGAATCACCAAAGATGAGAATTATTATCGGTCCATGGGTTTCACTTCCATCTATGCCTATTGTTTCATCCTCTTTGATTAGGAAGTTAAGCTGCTTAGGCTCACCATCTTTACGGAATCCGAGCAGCTGTACCTTAAGTAATGACAGGAAATAGGTCCCATCTGACGTGAGAAATGCGGAAGGTTTATGTTTTGACTGAAGTCGAAAGCGTAGTGGGTATAACCATCAACCGGTCTATGGTGAGATTCCCTGCTTCTCCGTAAACAGTCATTGTACAGTTCTCGCTCCTGTAAATGTCAATAAAAAGTAGTTAAAGTGATGCTTACACAATAAGTTTTGTCATAGCAGTTTCTTTAATATTGGTGTATGGATTGTCAACGTACTGTGAAACGCTTATACATATGTCGAAATTTTATAATGTATAAATGCATCGTAGCAAAAGTGAGAATCAATTAAAAGTCATAGAAATTCCATTATATTTTCCAAATCTAGAAGGGTATGTAAATAAAATATGTGAGATGGTATCATTACGTTTTGTGCCTGAAGAACATGATTGCTCGTGTCTGTACCGGCTGTCAATTTACTTTACTCATCCACAGCTAAGATTAACTTCCATATCTTTTTGCATGTAGCAGTTTCGTTTAAACTATTTATTTTACGTCGATTGGGAAACAAGTTCTTAGAACTTATACTAATCCCCCTCGATGCTGCCTGGGTTGGACCAGTAGTTTGCGCCCCGGAAGGTCATAAATAATTCTTGCCCCCAACATGGGTTCGAACCCACAGCTTTCGGATCCGTAATCAGATACGTTACCACAGGACCACGGCGCCTTCATGTAGCATGTAGCACAGACATCATACTTAGGGAAAGCTATTTTGATCAGAGGGAGGCAGGTGAGCCAGATAGTTTAAAAGGACGCAATTTAACAATTCTTAATGGCGGGGTCACTTGTGCAGAGGCGGTCATGTACTCCTCGTATAGTGATTTCTTAGTAGTTTCTACACTTAGAGGTATGTTATCTATTCCTCTGGGAGCAGCTGGTTGAGGAGTTGGGGATGTCCCTTTTTAATCTGCATGTTTACAAATGAAACGCACCCTCTGTATATCTTCAAATTTCAAACTTTGTGGTTTTGTTTTTCCTTTATTTACATGACGCCGTGGTGTTAATCCATGTTAATCTATGCATCTGTATCTACGTCGTAGTGACCAATTGGCATAACACGACGGAGAGTGTCCTGGTTACTTAGTAGTGACTTGTGGGGGCGCTTTTAAAGCCCGCCACTGACTTCGCGCATGCCAATTCTGTTGGTAGATTATACCTTTATAAAGAATGAATTCTTGCACTTTTGTTAATGATGTAACAGTCGGATTTGCGTATTTGCAAATATTGAGACAATATTAGTTGTACTCTCTATCTATTTATTGCATAAACAATTTAACGTTTTACAATGACGCGTTTTTAATTTCTGCAGTCGATTTAGATCATAATTTTAATTAAAAACTATACATGTAATTCAAAATGTTTGAATACATTTTTATACTCTTTAGATATAGATTACAGTAGAACTATATATACAGTGAAACAAAAATATTTTCATATAAATCTAGATAGATCGATGTGCAAGACTTTTAAAGAATAAATTCCGCTGCATCTTAAATGTTATATAATTGTTGAGAGGTATTTTACATGTGTTTATAGATGTAATACTTCTGAACTGCAAATAAAACATTGCGAATATTTTAAATCAGGATAAAACAAGTTTAGTAACGCTATGGAAGTTCACTCACAAATTTTTAAAATGAAATGGAAAAATACCTTACATAAATTATGATCAAAAGTTTGTTGTTTAAGATTTAAATCTAAATATTGATATAAATCTTATAAACTATAGGCAAGAGAAAAAGGGGAAGACAATGTGCTTATTATTAGAGTCCATTGAGATAAATGATGTGTTCATCTTATCTTGTAACGACCGTGTTCATTCAAAGTAAAAAACGAGGTTATGACATTGGATTATTGGCATCGCTTGAAAATTTGCTCCTATAAATAAAAGAAATGCGACATCATTATATGAAAGCCATGTTCTCTCAGCGCTATAAGCACATTGATTACACTGCTCACCAAATATTAGACTGACTGGTTTTGAATTTATAACAATACATATTTAAGTTTGATCTACTTGCAAAATAAAAATATATAGTTTATATTTAAAAACAGTATAGAAAAATAATATAAATAATTTCTGTTTTTCAAAAAAGAAAAAAAGTCGAGATATTGCCATCACTCTTGTGACGTCGTCGTCGTCGCTGGCAGCGTAGTCGTCGTGAAAACGTAAACCTTGGCTAAAACTTCAAAACCATAAAATCCTTTTCCAATGACTATAACTCTTAGGTCCATTTTGACCAAATTCATCTCCCTTTTAAAAAGAAAAACAGTATAACATTTGACCATGGCCATAATTTCTAAACTATTAAACCCCGTATGTCATCAAACTTTAATACTTGTTCACTATCACAAAGGAAGTACTGCCATCACGTGCAATACTTATTATCCAGATTGTCCGCCAAACTGTTACACGGAAAACAATGACTTGCACACTAAACATCATCTCCAGCGACTTGATGCTTTAGCATCAAACTTTCTACTTGTTATGATATAGTGTTTGAAATGGGTAAATTTAACTGAACAGCGTTGCATATGTTGTAAAGCTTTTTAAATATATATACAATTTATACATATCATTAAGATAAGTCGAACGCTACTTTAGTGTATTATCAAGGGAAGTAATAACTATCGGTAAAGTAGTAAATTCCGGGATCTGTACCCTAATCCCGTACCAAATAAAACTTATATGTGTTTTGTTACCATTAGGTTCTCGCCCCTGCCACAGGGCGAAAACCTATTGTTCTTCTTCTGTTGATTTGTTGTTGTTTTCATCATAATTCTTCTTGCACCTATTCATTGCACGCGATTACAGCCGATGAAAGCTACAGTCATGAAATTTTAGGCATGCATTCACATTTATCTGAACCTGTGCCTAAATGTAAAATCTGTTCAATTTTGTTTCAGTGTATGCCGCTAGGGGGCGCTTTGCATAAAATCCCTTTTTGCTTATAAATTGAAGTCTGATTTTGATGATGTTTTCAACATTCTGTTCCTTGTTGACAGCCCAATAGAATATAATAGGTATCTCAGTCTCAATACCGAACATATTTGTGCTAGAAGAGGTTGAATGTTCGAACCTTGCTAAAAACCGTGAAAATGAGGGTAGGTCTACGAAAAACCTGCTCTTTTTTGTTTGAGATTAGATATAAGAATTTTGTTTGCTACATATGATTTTCAAGATATATACGCATAATATATATGGTGTGGCATAAGGTGTGGCATAAAATATATGGTGTGGCAATATGCGGTCAAACTTCAAAATTTCAAAAACATATATATATATATATATATATATATATATGGTTTATTGTCGCTTATTTATTTAATTTTTTTTTATTTTATTTTTTTTAAATCACTAGTACTGTAGTTTTATATTCAAAGAGCATCACGATTTAAAAAGTTTTAAAAAATAAAAAGGTCAATGTCATATTACCATTATTGTTTATTCTTTGGTCTTCCCTAGTTCCAAAACTAAAACTATTTCTTAGAGAGTATATGGATAAAGGAGTAAGTTCTTGAAGAGCTATTTCCTGTGATTTTTAGTTTTTGAAGATCGGGCTGCATTTGGTCATATTACAGCAGTCAAAAGTTTGATCGTTTTTTTAGCTCACCTGAGCACAAAGTGCTCAAGGTGAGCTTTTGTGATCGCCCGTCCGTCGTGCGTCGTCCGTCGTCAACAATTTGCTTTAAACGACATCTCCTCTGAAACCGCTGGACAGAATTTAACTTTAACTTGGCAGGAATGTTCCTTGGGTGAGGCTCTACAAAATAAAGTTGATCCATGAAGAACTCTGGTTGCCATGGCTACAAAAAGAAAAATAATTTGAAAACTTTAAAAATCATCTCCTTCAAAACTACTGGCCAGATTTCAAAATAATTTGGTACAGATGCTCCTTGGGTCAACCTCTACCAAAGTTGCTAAAATTATTCCGATCCGTAAAAAACATGGCCGCCAGGGGCGGGGCTTATTGGCCTTATATGTATATAGAATAACCTTTAAACAACATCTTCTCTGAAACCACTGGACAGAATTTGATTAAACTTGGCAGGGATGATCCTTTGGTCAACCTTCACAAAGTTGCTAAAATAAACTTGATCCATGTAGAACTCTGGTTGCCATGGCAACGAAAAGAAAAAAAATGAAAACTTTAAAAATCATCTCCTTCAAAACTACTGGCCAGATTTCAAAATAATTTGGTACAGATGTTCCTTGGGTCAACCTCTACCAAATTTGTTAAAATTATTACGATCCGTAAAAAAAACATGGCCGCCAGGGGCGGGGCTTATTTGCCTTATATGTATATAGAGAAACCTTTAAACAACATCTCCTCTGAAACCACTGGACAGAATTTGATTAAACTTGGCAGGGATGATCCTTGGGTCAACCTTCACAAAAGTTGCTAAAATAAACTTGATCCATGTAGAACTCTGGTTGCCATGGCAACAAAAAGAAAAAAAAATGAAAATTTTAAAAATCATCTTCTTCAAAACTACTAGCCAGATTTTAAAATAAATTGGTACAGATGTTCCTTGGGTCAACCTCTACCAAATTTGTTAAAATTATTCCGATCCGTAAAAAAACATGGCCGCCAGGGGCGGGGCTTATTGGCCTTATATGTATATAGAGAAACCTTTAAACAACATCTTCTCTGAAACCACTGGACAGAATTTGATTAAACTTGGCAGGGATGATCCTTGGGTCAACCTTCACAAAAGTTGCTAAAATAAACTTGATCCATGTAGAACTCTGGTTGCCATGGCAACAAAAAGAGAAAAAAAAATGAAAACTTTTAATCATCTTCTTCAAAACTACTAGCCAGATTTTAAAATAAATTGGTACAGATGTTCCTTGGGTCAACCTCTACCAAAGTTGCTAAAATTATTCCGATCCGTAAAAAACATGGCCACCAGGGGCGGGGCTTATTTGCCTTATTTGTATATAGAGAAACCTTTAAACAACATCTCCTCTGAAACCACTGGACAAAATTAGATTAAACTTGGCAGGGATGATCCTTGGGTCAACCTTCACAAAAGTTGCTAAAATAAACTTGATCCATGTAGAACTCTGGTTGCCATGGCAACGAAAAGAAAAAAAATATGAAAACTTTAAAAATCATCCTCTTCAAAACTTATGGCCAGATTTTAAAATAAATTGGTACAGATGGGAAATTGCAAAAAAATTTCCGATCCGTAAAAAACATGGCCGCCAGGGGTGGGGCTTATTTGCCTTATATATATATAGGGAAAACTTTAATCAACATTTCCTCTGAAACCACTGGACAGAATTTGATTAAACTTGGCAGGGATGATACTTGGGTCAACATTCACAAATGTTCCTAAACTAAACTTGATCCATATAGAACTTTGGTTGCCATGGCAACAAAAAGAAAAAAAATATGAAAACTTTAAAAATCATCTTCTTCAAAACTACTAGCCAGATTTTAAAATAAATTGGTACAGATGTTCCTTGGGTCAACCTATTTATCTCAGGTGAGCGATTTAGGGCAATCATGGGCCTCTTGTTGTTCTTTTTAATTCACCTGAGCACTATGTGCTCAAGGTGAGCTTTTCTGATCACCCTGTGTCATGCGTCATCCGTCATCAACAATTTGCTTTAAACGACATCTCCTCTAAAACCACTGGACGGAATTTGATTGAACTTGGCAGGGATAAACCTTTTGTGAGCCTTCACAAAAGCTGCTAAAATAAACTTGATCCATGTAGAACTCTGGTTGCCATGGCAACAAAAAGAAGAAAAAAAATGAAAACTTTAAAAATCATCATCTTCAAAACTACTAGCCAGATTTTAAAATAAATTGGTACAGATGTTCCTTTGGTCAACCTCTACCAAAGTTGCTAAAATTATTCCGATCCGTAAAAAAACAATGACGGCCAGGGGCGGGGCTTATTTGCCTTATATGTATATAGAGAAACCTTTAAACAACATCTCCTCTGAAACCACTGGACAGAATTTGATGTAGAACTCTGGTTGCCATGGCAACAGAAAGAAAAAAATCACGAAATCTTTAAAAAAATCATCTCCTTTAATACTACTAGCCAGATTTCATAATATTTTGGTACAAATGTTCCTTGGGTACCCTTCTACCAAGATTGCTGAAAATTATTCCAATTGGTAAAAAACATGGCCGCCAGGAGCGGGGCTAATTTGCCTTATATTTATATTGTGAAATCTTTAAACGACATCTTCTCTGAAATCGCTTGACAGAATTCTATTAAATTTGGCAGAGATGATCCTTGGGTGAACCTTCACGAAAGTTGCTTAAATAAACTTGATCCATGTAGAACTCTGGTTGCCATGGCAATGGAAAAAAAATATGAAAACTTTAAAAATCATCTTTTTCAAAAATACTGGCCAGATTTCAAAATATTTTAGTACAGATATTCCTTGGGTAACCCTTCACTCAGGTGTGCGAATCAGGGCCTCTATGGCCCTTTTGTTTCATTTATCTGTTATCTACTTAAGACAAAAACAGACAAGTATTGGCATCTGCATGAAGTGCTTTTTTAGCTCACCTGAGCACAAAGTGCTCAAGGTGAGCTTTTGTGATCGCCCTTCGTCCGACGTCCGTCATCGTGCGTCGTCCGTCGTCAACAATTTCCTTTAAACGACATCTCCTCTGAAACCGCTGGACAGAATTTAATGAAACTTGGCAGGAATGTTCCTTGGGTGAGGCTCTACAAAAGTTGCTAAAATAAAGTTGATCCATGAAGAACTCTGGTTGCCATGGCAACAAAAAGAAAAATAATTTGAAAACCTTAAAAATCATCTTCTTCAAAACTACTGGCCAGATTTCAAAATAATTTGGTACAAATGTTCCTTGGGTCAACCTCTACCAAAGTTGCTAAAATTATTCCGATCCGTAAAAAAACATGGCCGCCAGGGGCGGGGCTTATTTGCCTTATATGTATTTAGAGAAACCTTTAAACAACATCTCCTCTGAAACCACTGGACAGAATTTGATTAAACTTGGCAGGGATGATCCTTGGGTCAACCTTCACAAAAGTTGCTAAAATAAACTTGATCCATGTAGAACTCTGGTTGCCATGGCAACAAAAAGAGAAAAAAATGAAAACTTTAAGAATTATCTTCTTCAAAACTACTGGCCAGATTTTAAAATAAATTGGTACAGATGTTCCTTTGGTCAACCTCTACCAAAGTTGCTAAAATTATTCCGATCCGTAAAAAAACAATGACGGCCAGGGGCGGGGCTTATTTGCCTTATATGTATATAGAGAAACCTTTAAACAACATCTCCTCTGAAACCACTGGACAGAATTTGATTAAACTTGGCAGGGATGATCCTTGGGTCAACCTTCACAAAAGTTGCTAAAATAAACTTGATCCATGTAGAACTCTGGTTGCCATGGCAACAAAAAGAAAAAAAATATGAAAACTTTAAAAATCATCTTCTTCAAAACTACTGGCCAGATTTTAAAATAAATTGGTACAGATGTTCCTTGGGTCAACCTATTTATCTCAGGTGAGCGATTTAGGGCCATCATGGGCCTCTTGTTTTAACAATTGTGATTCAGTTTTTATGCTTTAAGAATCAGAATGTTCGACCCATGCATATTGTATACTGAATTGAAATATTTGCTGCATTGCTAGGAACCTAATGGTAAAAATTCAATTTTGTTTCTCATTTGGCCGCTAGGTGGCTCCTTGCTTGAAATCGCTCGTTTTCTTATAACTAAAAAAATCTGATTCAAATGCGGTTTTCAGCATTCTGTTCCTTGTTGACAGCCAAATAGAATATAATAGGTATCTCATAACGAGTACCAGAAAATATTTGCCCTACAAGAGGTTGAATGTTCGAACCTTCCAAAAATGTGTACAATTTAGGATATTTCTACGAAAAACATTTCCATTTTTGCTTCAGAGCAATTAGATAAAAGAATTCCGATAAATGCATATAATTTGCAAGACATATACGCATAGAAATTGTGGGTTGACGATTTAAAAATGCACGGTTTGTCGTCTAGAAGCGGTCAAACATCACTAAAATATTTGAAAAATCAAAATTAAAAAATCATGATTTTTTTCGGTTTATTATCGCTCCTGGTTTTTTTTTTTTTTAATCTTCTAATCTTCATGAAATTTTCAAAAATTATGTAGTTTTATAATTAAAAGGTTCTCATAATTTAAAAATTCAAATAAAATATAAAGGTCAAAGACATATTACGAGGATTTGTTTGTTATTCGGCACAAAATAGGTACAAAACTAAAAATATTTTATGGAGGGAACATGGACGAAATTCTTAGTGCTTAAAGAGTTCTTTTCAGTGATGTTATGGTTGTAAAGATTGGACATGATTTTTTTTTTTTTTTTTTTACGACGGTTCAAAGTTTGATCCCTTGTTGATCAATTGTAAATTAGTTTTGACGAGTATGCTTCAAACTAGAAATTTAATGTTCAAACCGTGTAACTTCTATACTAAATGGAACTGTTTGTTTCATTATTAGGTACCAAAGACTGTTGTATCCGAGAAAATCGATGCTGTCACGTTAGCGACTCTAGTTGTCCTTGTTGTTAGTGATGGGGATTTTTTGTATTGACATTAACCCCGCTTTACTAGCTTACTGTCTTGGAATTCCATGCATATTGCAGACCCTTACTATTGCAATAATCATGTAAATAATGAATTGCCTGTTACAAAATTTATTTATGGCAACTCAAATCATCATCATATCTTTACTATAATTAAAGTATTTTCCTGAACTTTTTGTTCTTTATTTCTGAATAATTTGATAATCAGGGTTTATCATCGGCCAAATTCTCACTTATGTAATTACTTTTTTCAGATTTAATAGAAATATTTGGGGGAAAAAATCTGATCAGATTTAATAGAAATATTTAGGGGAAAAATCTGAAATGTCTTTGCATTAAAATTAGTGTAACGGGTTTATTTGCATCGCTTAAAAAATATAATACCCGTTTATCAAGTTTACTTTGAAAAAAAAAGAAAGAAATGCGACATCATCACATTAAAGACTTCGTTCTCTCAGCGCTGTCAGCGCTTTGATTATGCAACGCTTCGTCGGCTAGTATGTGTCCTTTAAAGTTAAGCATTTGAAGGAATGTTGATATTAATTTTAATTAGAACTCTCAGTATGAGAATCTATCAGCTGTTGTACTCAAAACAATTAACCTTGTTTGGCCGTTTATTCGGTCTCCGAAGATGAAACCGAAACTGTGCTATCTTCCTTTTCTAACTCTTTGCCTTTCCTTCCGTCTGCCTCTGTTTAATCCTCTTCCAATACTGGTCGGCATTCCTTTCATTTTTTTTCTGAATCAAAATGCTTGATTTGCTGCTTTCCTTGTTAATCAACAATATCCACTGTCTTAATTTCCCTCTCCTCAATATCATTACACCTAATGATGTTTTTCTCCCACACCCTCTATTTTTGACGGAAGAATATGTTACTCGCAGTTTTATTTACTGTCCTATTTTCAAGTTCATTGTCACCAGTTTATATTTGGACCCTGACAGGAAGAAATAAATCATTTCTGTGAATATAGGGCATGTATTGACAAGCTGTGTCAAGCAAACATAGTCCTTTAATGGCAATGCTTTTAACCAGAAACTTGTCCTTCTACAATACCTGAACCATTTCTTTCTTTTTTTATGAAATTGATTTTTCAGTTTCTCCATACTCTTCTTGTGCAGTTTCTAAACTAATTTTTCTTTGGCATAATCAAGACACTCTCACACAATATCTGTACAACTGATATTTCATTGTCTACTCGTTAGGCCGAAGATGTATCACTATTGCCGGGTTTCTTGACGTTACGTGCGCGGACGCTTCGTCAACATGCACGTCACTTCCGCCGTAACGACATATAGACAGGAAAAAACATAATATGTGGAATTAAATAATAATGAAGGTCACTTACAGCAACGTGTCTATCTATGTTGTTGATCTAACCTTAGAGCCTTTACGGCGGATGTGACGTGCACGTCGACGCTGTGCCAACGTACTTCAGGTTACATTTTACGTTAAGAAACCCAACATGTATCATTTGAATCACAGCATTTTTAGGATAGGCACTTTTTCTTTATATTATTCTAAAATCCCTATCATTGATATCAGGAATTATTCTTTTATTATTTCTTTTAGTATTAAGCTAGGGGAAGAGCCGTTACTATGTTGGAGAGAACTTGTAGCCAGACCCCACTTCAATTATTTTGAAAGAAAATATGTTTAAACTCCTAGTATTCCTGAAGAGAGGACGTTGTAAACAAATTGATAATTGTTTTACTTTAACATATATATATATTAATATCTTGATCATTCATTTCTTACTATATATAAAACGAACTTAAAATACTGCATTACATTATTTAAGGAACAACGAGACATATAAATAGATAAAGAGGTTAATACTTAGGCTCAGGAAGATGAAAAAAATCAGTATTCAGACCGTCAACTTTTACGAAACATAATTAATTTCTACTTTGTTTACCTGTTTCAGACAAAGAACAACTGCTGGCAGCCATCCAGCACATGCGAGCCAGAATAACCTGTAAGCTGTGTTATTTGGCAAGGGTTAGGGTCGTATTCCAACCATGTGGTCATCTCATAACCTGCCCGGAGTGTGCTGCCCATGTTGTGATGTGTCCAATCTGCAACCAACCTGTCCAAGACACTTTAGTGATCAACGACCAGTAGGCCAAAGAGAAGGGCACAGAGACATGAAACAACAGATGAACAGAAGAGTGTCGATTTAAAAGAAAAATCATAGTGTGTTCAATTTTTTAATATTTATAATAATGGAACTCATTCCAAAAATAAATCTATGAACACTTGCCAATGATTTTTTTCTTATCTCCTATAATAAAAATATAATGCAAATAAACTTTAAAGTATAACTGTTTTCAATATATGTATTTGTCTCCATTGTTTACAATGCAACATACTAGGATCGGTTTTGGGATACCCAAATCCAAAGCCCTCTAGAGAGCAAGTTATACCTGCACCTGTTCGCTCGTACCATAGTTATTCAACAGATACATATGCTTGCATAAGGCGAGTGACATTTTTTACATATCTTACATGAAGAAAATGCACTACAATCTTATTAAGTGAAATCATTACAGAAGTTGTCTCAGCACATTACGAACGATAACTCTGCAACAATGCGTAAGCGGGAAAAAATATCATGGACGTAATTATGTGATGTAAGCCAGTGGCACGCTGTACATTTCTCATACATCTGGCATGTAAATTAGATATGTATTTCAATGACAAATGAGTGTTCAACCCTCAAAGTAAAATAATATAATAGCTATAAGATACATTTGATGTGGAAAACCAATAAAACATTTCCAAGTTTTAAGCCACCTGACTTTCACCTTTTCGGTTTCAGGTTATTCTTAACGCAACATTAGGCCTCTCGGTCCTTTGATCAAGTTTACAACGCAACATACTATAACGGATTGCGAAAATAACAATACCGGATATCCAAATTAATGCCCTCTAGCAAGCAAGATATCCGCGCACCTGTTTGCGTTTGCGGGAAAAAAATATCAATTAGAATACTATGAATGCAATTCTGTGACATCAGCCAGCGAAGTGCAGAAGCGCGGACATGGATTGTTGATCACAATGTTTCTTGACGATGGGTTGGGTTATTCTTATTCATACGAAAGTGCATTAAGGTTGAGTTCCGTTCTCAATGCAGATTTGCTTAAATCGGGATTTGTACGGAATGCTACCAAATGTATTTGGGAGCCTGTACAGGTATTATAATACTTAGGGTGTGATCTAAATATTTTGGAAGGTACTATTTCTATACCTAATCGCAAACTGGCAAAAGCTCAGGAAACTATTTCTTGTTTGATTGGTTTTACTGAGAAAAAAGCAAGAGTGCAAATGCGGAAAGTTGCTAGTGTGGTTGACCAGTTGATTTCTATGGCAATTGTTATAAGGCACATATCCCAAATCATGACAAGGTATCTGAGCTTAAATATTTTGAGAGCAAAACATTGGGATGAATACATAATCTCAGTATTGAGAGTCTATAACAACTTTTATTTTGGCAAGGATATTTGTCATGGCAAGACAAGAAAGATCTCGATCGGTCTCATGTATGCACTAAAGTAGTATATACATACAGTGATACAGGCTATGCAGGGTATGAAGTAAATACCACGAACGGGGTATCCCGCGGTGTTTGATCCGATATTGAATGTGTCAAATCTTCCACTTGGAGAGAAATGGTAGCTGTTTATCGGGGCTTGCTGTCATTAAGGCACTTACTAAGAAGTCATTCAGTAAAGTGGTTTACTGACGATCAAGGTGTAAAGTCAATTGTGAACAAGGGATCCATGAAAAAAGAATTGCAGGATATCGCCTACGAGATATTTCAGTTTTGCATGGAAAATGCAATTTCTTTAGAGGTAGAATGGTTAACTAGATCACAAAATGAGAAGGCTGATTATTTATTAAGGTTAAAAGAGTTCGATGATTGGGGCATTTCTAAGGATATCTTGAACATGGTGATATCTAGTTTTGTTCATCTATACGTCTTGTTTTGGAGTAGATGCCTTTGCGGAACACCGGGGAGGTCAGTTTGGGTTGTTTGTGCCTCCTATTCTGTAATACATAATTATGGTAATTAAGAAAATGGCTAGTGACCATGCGTAAGGTGTATTAATTTTGCCATGCTGGAAGTCCGCCATATTTTGGCCGTTTATTTGTCCGAAAGGATCTTTTATACAGAAGATCGAAAACTGGACTGATTTACCTACTAAAGGCTGTTATTACACTAAGTGTAAGAATGGAAAATGTAACTTTGGGAATGCCGATTTGTAATTTAAAGCTAAAATTTTGTTAAAGGGAAGTAAATGCTATTTAATTGTGTCAAAGAAGTGTTTGAAGTGTCTCCCTTTAATGAGCTACATGCAAAAGCTAACTACAGTCTATGGGAAGTAATTGCTGTATAACTGTAAGTGACAAGTCAATCGGAACATCTCGGGTTATTCCGTCATTCTTCATCATCCCTCGGATGTATCTGGTGGAAGGATATGCTCAAATTCAAAGCAATTTATTCGCCGAAATAAGAATACACGACTAAAGAGTTCCGTTGGAACGTTTCGAATGTAAACAAACGAAATGGCCGACTTTGACACTTGTATCAAAGCGGCTGTTAACAAGATGAAGTTATCATCCAATTTTAAGTTGAAACCTAAGCAGTTAGAAATTTTGCGTGAAGTGTACGAATGCTGAGCTGCCAACCGGCTTTGGCAAGAGTTTATATTTCAGATGTTGCCGTTTATGATGGAAGCAAGTTTTAATATTTTTGATATAGATCTATATATAGTTTATATCATTGAATTTTCTGCTGTAGTCCAATTAGCTCTATTTGTTTTTAAGTGGATGCTTATTTTTCTTAAACTATGGAATACCTGATTATGGGCGGTCTTTATAATATTATGTTTTGTTGTTGTTGTTTTTTTGCATTTACAATTCTTCTTGTATGACTCACAATATCTCCTCTTAATTACTGATGTTGAACTTACAGTGTGTTTAATAGTAACTTTTACGAACCATATTGGTAATGTTAATTGGTTTTTAACCTACAACCTGCACTCTTCGGTCCATTTGTATTTATACCATTTTAACAAATAACTAGCATGCTAAAGCTTCAAAAGGCAATAGTTTTCTTAACTTAATACTTTGTCATGTGTCCTTTCAATCTGATTACTGACATTAATCTTCTGTGTATAGAATTAAACATGTTTTGAACATAACTAGTGGGAATATCCATCTATATTTCTGTCACTACTTACTTTAATGTCCCAACGCCACGCAAGCAAATAAAAATGCACCTCAACATTTGAAACTTCCTACCACTATTTGATGACCTTAACCAAATGCTCCTGCCAATGGCAATCCCTGTCTGTCAAAACTTTATGCCTGCAATTCTTTGGTTTGTTTTTTGTAGATCCACTACACAAAAATCATTTAACAATATCTGAAACAGTCAAGTAAGGCAAATGTAACAATTTAGTAATTTTACATACCTTATGTCCACTCAAATATAAATCCACAATGACTTGTCTGACATCCTGTGAGATTTCACTTCCCTTTCTACACATGTTAGCTGACATAGCAGAGAACATTTCCAAATGATAATAAATAAAGTCTGGAGCTATTATCTATGACATCACATTTGGCCTTCAGAATGATGCAGTCAATAAAGAGAGACTAACACAAGTAACTCATTTTGTGAGCACAACGTCGGTTATTTCCCTATACACGGATATATACTTTTTTGCACGTGAGTGTATGTGTGCCGTAAGAATAAGAAAGGTTTTTGGGTTTTTTTTAATTTTAATGATTATGTATTTCAGAAAAAGTACGGAAAACCAATGATAGTTATAATAGTCACACCAATAACTGCTATTATGGAAGATCAGGTATATGCGATGTATTTCTTATCAAGATGATTAAAAATCTTAAAGAAACAAAATGAAATATTTTGAAATAAAAGTATGTTCCATATTCAATTTAAATACATTTAACTGTTTATTTTTATCATGGTGATCTGAGATATTTTGAGTTTAACTAACATACATCTTTAAAAAACAAATAATTTGTTGTTATGTAGGCTTATTAATTTTCACATAAACAAATGCACTATATGTGGTTTCAAAATACGATATGTAAAATATTTATTAAAAATGGTACATCTGGAGTTAAGGTCAGTTTACCATCAGCGCCAACCTTCTGCATAATTATATGCATCCTCATAGCCATAAGTCGTACCGCCATCACCTGTATAATTCAGGAAACAGGACAAAATCCCCTTTTATCTCGAGTCACGAACCTTTGAAAAAAATATTTATAATAAAAGTTAACATTTGAATTAAGACTTGAAGACCCTGAAATAACACTAATCAATTATGTCAGAGTCACAGTAGCTCAGTTGTAAGAGCAATCATCTTGTATGTGAGGGGTCCCAGGTTTGTGTCTCGGTCTGGATGCACAATTGGCTCGACTGGCTTAACAGACAAAACAAACAGTATAAACATCATTGGTCATGCTACTTAAATATCTTCAGCATTCTTTTTATAAACAAAACTCTATACATGTATTGTGTGTATAGAGGAAAGCTTGGATGTCTCAGCTAAAATAATTCTGCTTTGAGAATTTGAGAAGAGAAAATAAAATCGCATATCTTATATAGCTAACAATAGAAAAAAGTCCCGATTCAATGTGAAAAAGGAACTGAAGAAAATAAATCGTCATTTTTACAACGTATTTTGGGGCGAAAGTAGCGAGTCCAAATGATACACTGGTTGAATAAACCAAATATTTGATGTCTTTTTTATTTGATATATATAAAACGGTGTGATAATCATTTTCTTTCTAAATCTAATCAAAGAGATTTCTATTAAAGTGTGTCGGGCACTGTTCCCAAAATAGCGAGAATTAGTCCCTGATTCCCATAAGTGTTCATGTTGTTTGTCTTCTTAATCTCTTTAAAGATATGATTAATTTAGTATATTGTGTACTTAACTGCCATTGAAGATTTATTGTTAACCAAAAATTGGCCTGTAATGACTTTAATATTAAAGTCATTTCATGTTTTCATATGTATGTTTTAAAAAACGTTTTACACGAAAGAGTCAATTTTCAGACTGGAAAAATATCTCGCTTATTAATTACCTCCATAAAAATTGGACGATATCAAAATTAATGTAATTTTGTGTTCAGAAAAATAGCAAAATTAACTGTTTATTTTGCTTTAAATTGCTTTTATCTTTTTGCTGATTTTCATTAGATAAAATCAGTTTTAAGATAAGGGAAATGATTGATCATAGGAAAAATAGACATACCCATTTAGAAATAAAACACCAAAGTTACTACAAAAGTTTTGGTCATAAAAAGGTGTAATGTATTTTCCGTGTACAGTGTACTAGCAAAATGAATTTGTATGTAGTAGCATCTACTCACTTATGCAACCCATTATCATATTTCCTCATATCATGGTAAAATGTTATAGTTATTTATGTTTAAAATTGCAATTGTCCAAATCTTAATTGTAGTTATTACAATAATAACTTTGTAGGGGACAGGGATTTCGACCTCAATTTCAACGACTTAGGAAATTGACGTGTCTTCAACCACATGTTGCTCATGTTGCCCTCACAGCAACAGCAAACCCAGATATTGTAAAGTAATTGACAAATGCATTGATGTATCAGGATCCCAAAGTTATTGCAGTCAACCTGGATAGGCCGAACATATATATAGACATAGGTGTAAGACCTCCCATTGTACGGAAGTTAGATAAATACAATGCTTTCATTTCTCCTTTAGCAGAACAACTAAAAATGAACCTGACCATTATCCACTAATAATTGCCTACATGGAGTACATGGAGAATTTAGAAGCTGTTGGATACCAGTATTTAAACAAAACTTTAAAAGCATTGTAATATAATGGGAAGGAGCAAATTCCTGAAAATAGGGTGTGTGCTCAGTTCAGCTATGACTATAGCTTATACTTTTAGATATGAAAAACACATCATTTTTGATGTCTCCAAACTAATCCATCCACACGTCTTACCTTTAAACAACATCTCCTCTGAAACCACTGGACAGAATTTGATTAAACTTGGCAGGGATGATCCTTGGGTCAACCTTCACAAAAGTTGCTAAAATAAACTTGATCCATGTAGAACTCTGGTTGCCATGGCAACAAAAAGAAAAAAAATATGAAAACTTTAAAAATCATCTTCTTCAAAACTACTGGCCAGATTTTAAAATAAATTGGTACAGATGTTCCTTGGGTCAACCTCTAACAAAGTTCCTAAAATTTTTCCGATCCGTAAAAATCATGGCCGCCAGGAGCGGGGCTTATTTGCCTTATATGTATATAGGGAAAACTTTAATCAACATTTCCTCTGAAACCACTGGACAGAAATTGATTAAACCTGGCAGGAATGATCCTTGGGTCAACCTTCACAAAAGTTGCTAAAATAAACTTGATCCATATAGAACTCTAGTTGCCATGGCAACAAAAAGAAAAAAAATATGAAAACTTTAAAAAGCATCTGCTTCAAAACTACTGGCCAGATTTTAAAATAAATTGGTACAGATGTTCCTTGGGTCATCCTATTTATCTCAGGTGAGCGATTTAGGGCCATCATGGCCCTCTTGTTTAGATACATGCCGATGATATTCAAGAGCTGCCAGACGTTTTGGTGGGACAGGTGGACCTACTCCCGGACCTATCAATTTTTTATTGCGGCATTCTCGAGCGGAAGCCACGGATAGAAAGTATACCAGTGCTTTCTCGCGTTTTCAAAAGTGGGCTCTGTGTAATGGGTTGAGGAATAGGGACATTTTACCCGCTAAGCCGCTGGCAGTTGTTATTTATTTGGCATTCTTAATTCAAACAGTTAGTTCACCAAGCCCCATCGTGTCAGCCTTTTATTCATTTAAATGGTTTCATGGGATGTATGAATTAAAGACACCTACAAATTCGAAAATGTCTGTTAATGCTCTTGAAGCAGGCAAACATTTATTGTCCTAGCCAGTCAACAGGAGAGTACCTATAACCGTTAAACAGTATTTACGATGGATAGTTTGTTGAGAAAAACATAAAAAGTCAACGTATCAGTTGTGCTATTATGGTTGCATTTGCTGGTTTCTTAAGTGCTGAACTTTTAACGATACCCATAAAGATACTGTTTTTCATTCTTCTCATATGGCTATTTTTTTTCCTTTTTTTTTTTTTTTTTTTTTTTTGAAAGTAGTAAAACTGACAAAAATCGCGATGGTGCTTGGGTTTTAATTGTGAAGACAGGCACAAAGCTATAAACGATTCAAAATGTTAAAAAGTTAATTTTGTGGGATGATCTTTCAGATGATCACTTTCTCTTTTGTAATATAAGTGCAACAAAAACTGGTTATAGGTGTAGAAAAATAAACAAGCCTACAAACTTCAGAGATACATTCTTGGAGGTGTAAGAACCGCATCTGATTGACATTAATAAAAATTGAGTACATTCACATCGCTCGGGTGTAGCGAGTGCTACTGATATCGCTGGTGTGAAGGATAACATTTATAAAAGACACGGACGTTGGGTGAGTTAAAGTGCGAAGGACGTGTATATCAAGGACAGAGTACATGAGTGTTTGTCAGTATCACTTTGAATTGTGATAATATTACACTTGTTAAAAGTTCTAACATGTCGATGGTGGTGTCATGTTGATTACATTTTGTTATACTGCATCTGTGGTTTGTTTTGTGATCTGTATTGTTTAATAGTAATTTGGTCAAATAGTAATATGTTGAAAAAATTTGGAATTTTTTGTTATTGTCCTTTTTTTATTCATCTGACTGTCTGAAGGCTTACTCAAGTACTCAAATACAAATACTGAAGTCAATAGTTTGTTGTCTTTATTTGTTGTTGATGCCCATAATATAAGTATGGTATTAATAAGTAATGTTTTGATGAAAACGTAATGGATTTGTGAAATGATCTTGTTGAAATACGAAAGAAGTAAAACTCGACTTGTACCTAATAACGTTTGCGCGAGTTCTTTCTCTTGATAACCGGTATATCATGCTACATATAAAGCTACAATATAGATATCCAAGGAAATTAAATATCAATCCGTTTAAGTTTAGACTACCTAAGCAATTACTGAAAGTGGCTTGAGGTGCGATATATATTTTCATCAATCAAGTTAACCCATTAGTATTTTATATATCATTCCACCAAAACGTATTGACGCTTAGCAAATAAGGGTAGTTCCAGGATGGGTTGGCCCAGTCCTAGAATAATATGACTTGGTGTGGTATCATGTCACGTGGCAACGGCTGATAATGCAGTGTGGCAGCACTATATCTGTCAAGTAGACATAGATTCCAAATCAGCGGGACGTTGAAACAAAAAAATAAATAAGAAATATCTTTAAAAAAGATATTCGGCGTAGCTAAATAAATGTCAATTGTAACATGTAAAACAGACTAAAACTATTATAAGGTTGGAAACGTTAGCAAAAATATTTATAAAGACCAAGATTATAGGAGGTATTGTAAATACTGTATTACAAAACGGATTTAATTTACAAACTAAAAAAAGGTAATCTACCTTCTTACATTAAACATTATGCACTTGCTGATTTTTTTAAAGTTAAGACAATTCATATGAAGCCAAGCGAAACAGAGACATCATAAATCGCGTATATCACAATAAACTGCAAAACTTCTCCGCAGTAGTAACCTCCCCTGAAGGCCGGGTCCACTTATACAAATTAGGGGAAATCGTGGTCTGAAATTAAACATACGCCTGCTTTTTATTTAGCTATTTTAAATCATATTGCTAAAAGCAGCATTCCTAAATTAATATGGAAGTGTTAAATTTTCATTACCGTGTTACCTTTCATGTCTTAACTGGAAAAAAAACTGTTATATCAAGTGGAAATGGAAACCTGAAACTCCCAATTTAAATTGGAATATCCTAAATATTCTAAAAAAAAATATACAAGTCAATGATAGCATTGCATTTACTCTGGCTTCATTTGCATACCAACATTTGATTGGTTAAAGGAGTAGATCAAAATCAATTTTATACAGGTACGCTGAAAAAGAAGTATAAAAGAAATAATTTACTTAAACTTTGTTTACAGATTGTATTTAACTAATATATACTTTTGTGCCAAATTTTCATAGATTCAATCTGGACAGCTGTAAAAATAAAAAATAAAAACATGGAAGAAAAGAAAAGTTGAGCGTATGCGAATAACGGAGTTTGAATTTATTATCAATGTGGGCACTTATATTTATTGTAAAAAATATACAATAATATTTGTTTACATGTGCATAAAACTGCTTATTTACTCTCTAACCTTAACCTTGAAAGTACGATAAATTATAGTATTTTTCTTTCTTTCTTTTGTTTTGTCTTTATATTTACTTAGTGTTTCTATTCCTAAGGTACTTACAAGTAGTTTATAAAAAATAAGTAAGGAAATATATTAATACATTTGTGATCAATAAAGAACGGTTTAAATACTACCAGTATAAACTAGTATAAAAATGGGTTTGTTATGTTTCTTTTATATTTTTTCATCACTCAGATAAAGAATTAAAATATGTCATGTTTATGACTAATGGAAGCAAGGCGTTTCATTATAGTAATGGCATTTAATACATGTGTCATGAATACAACAAAGGGACGTCACTCTGATAAGAACATTGCGAAAATGCCTATAATAATATAGTGTTACTTTTGAATGACGAAGTAAAGCGGTGGTATGAAAACACGACCACAAAGGGGCGAAAAGTCTTAGAAATACCCTTGTACACTGAGCGACAAATAAGGGTTACACAAGGGACGATCACTTGCCAACCAGGGCCGGAATATCTCTAATGAAAAAAAAAATGAAAGTATGATGTTACATCACATGTCTTACTTATTTTAGTCCGTGAAGTTGTCATTCCTTTGTCTAAATGTAGATGCAAATTAATTCTTAAGTCTACATAATTGTGCGTTTGTTTATGCTATCCCATCGACAAAATACAATTCACCTTCTTTGCACTTTTCACAAGAAGTAGGCCGTGACTAATTCTACATCCGTATAACCAATTCGCAATTCCTTATTTATCTTAAATATGTTGACCATAAAAATTCAATAATACATAATTTGAATATATTTGCCTGAAGAAAGCAATAATTTATTATAAATGATATCCAGTAGTTTGGTATAAATTCAGTTTCGCATGTCAGAATGTTTTGCATCATTCCTGTACCATTCAATGTATTAAGAGGGGATTGTTTAAAAATCATTTACGCTTGTGTATTTATGGGAATAGGTTCAAAGACAAGTTATATTCTTTTTAATTCTTTTTCAAATAAAATATTTGGATCTATTTTGAATTATAAAAGTAATGTGTAGAAAGACATACGGATTTCAGATCATGGAAGTTGTGTGCACAGAATGGGTGGTAAATCCAGTGTTACCAACAGGTCTAGAAACATTGTTGCTAAGTTCACGTTATATAAGGACCGTGAAATCGTCCGTAGAGCGAGAACTGTTCTCAAGGGGTCACATTATTACATAAATGAACAATTCCCCAAGGAAATCGCTGCCAAGCGTAAATCACTTCAGCCCCAACTGCGAGAAGCAATTCGTAACGGGAAGTCAGCCTGGATCAGTTACGACACCCTCTACATAGACGGTCGGCCAGTGCGTGATTCCTCAGCCTAGCGGGACGCGGGGGTTGGGCTTAATGTTCTTTCATGGAACATTAACGGTTTAACCAGGCACAAACTTGATGACCCGGACTTTGTTAATATGATTAACAAATATGACATTGTATTTCTGTATGAATCTTGGACTAATCAACTTTCTTCCATAGACATTAATGGGTATAAATCTTTTAATCTGTATAGAAAATTTCAGCATAGACGAGCCAAGCGTTGCAGTGGAGGCGTAGTTATATATGTAAAAAATTCTATTTCTAGAGGTGTGAAAATTATAAAAAATCATCATGATACTATTTTATGGTTAAAGTTAGACAAGAACTACTTTAATTTTGATATTGATTTGTATATTGCAGGTGTTTATATATGGGGCGACAGCTTTCGGCTTATAATACAATTAATGTCAATTTATTTGATGTTTTACAATCTGATATAAATCTATTTCAGGCTCAGGGTAAAATTATGATATGTGGTGATTTTAATGGTCGTGTTGGTAATAAGCGAGATTACATTGTATTTGATCGTAATATTGATTTTATTGATGATGGTAGCTATATACCAGATTTCCCGTATGCACGAAATTCATATGATAAGTCAACAAATTCACATGGGTTAAAACTCGTTGATTTGTGTATCTCGTCCTCACTACGTATTGCCAACGGACGTTTAGGTAATGACATGTCAGGTAGTTTTACATGTGTTAATAAAATGGGTGCTAGTGTTATAGATTATTTATTGCTTAATGAGCAAGATTTTTATTGTATTGATAACTTTAGAGTTGAATCATTGTGTGAATACTCTGACCATTGTCCGTTGTCGTTTGTTATTTTATGTTCAATGCCCCACGAGGATGTTCCGCTTGAACGCTCTAGTATTATATGGAATGTCAGCTACAAAATGACTTTCGTAGGGGTTTGATTGGTAAATTACCTGACTTAAATAATTTGGTATGCAATATAAACAGTCAGAACAGTGATGGTATAAATAAATGTGTTGAAGATTTTACTAGTATACTTAATGGTGTGGCTAAACCATTATTTCATAAGGTGAAGGTCAATTCTAAAAAAACCATAAAAAAGTGGTTTGTGCAGAGGCTAAAAGAAACTATTTTATTCATTTAAATTTATATAACAGTGACAAATCAGATATTAATAGAATAGCTATGCTTAACCATAAGTCTACATACAAAAAACTAGTACGAAAGAAACTCAACTTATATGAAAAGAAAAAAATAAATGATATTGAACGTTTAAGGCATAGTAAACCTAGAGATTTCTGGAGATTGTTTTGTAAACGTAAATCGTCGAGTTCTCATGATATACCTATAGGTGATTTTTATGATTATTTTTCAAGTTTACATAGTGATATCTCCACGGTACTTAATGAAGAGTGTGAAGAATTTGTTCATTTGCACGATTTTGATAATAATGATTGTAAATTCGAGGAATTAGATTTGCCTATATGCGCATCCGAGATAAAAAGAGTTGTTAAATGTCTAAAAAGGAATAAGTCTTTAGGAGAAGATGAATTGTTAAATGAATATTTTATTGAGTCATTTGATATTATATCAGCACATTTAGTTGATCTATTCAATGCTATTTTGAGTTCAGGTCATTTTCCAGAACAGTGGTCAAAAGGAATTATTGTCCCTGTGTTTAAAAAGAATGACCCTTGTGATGTGAATAACTACAGAGGTATAACACTTGTCAGCTGTCTTTCGAAAATTTTTACTGGGGTTTTGAATAATAGACTTAATGATTGGATCGAAAGTAATAATATATTAAGTGATGCACAGTTTGGATTTCGCAAGGGTCGTTCTACTGTAGATGCTATGTTTGTTTTAAATGCATTAATTGAAAAACATTTAAATGAAAATAAAAAATTGTATTGTACATTTGTAGACTTAAAACGTGCTTTTGATAGTGTATATTTAAATGCGTTATGGCTTAAATTGTATAAACTAGGTGTTGATGGTAAAATGTTAAGAATATTTAAAGATATGTATGCTCAAGTAAAGTCATGTGTTAAAGGATGTAATTCTTTTTCAGAATATTTTAATTGTTCTATTGGCCTTAAGCAAGGCGAGGTCATTTCACCGATATTATTCGCTCTTTTCATTGAAGATCTTGAATTATTCTTGCAGAATGATACTACATGTCCTTTAACGATTGATGATGTAACAGTTATTTTGCTTTTATTTGCTGATGATATGGTGGTATTGGCTGAAAGCCCAGAGGAATTGCAATGTAGGTTAGGTCTTTTAAATGAATATTGTGTTAAATGGGGTTTAAAAGTTAATGTTGATAAAACTAAGGTTATGGTGTTCAGAAATCGTGGTCCTATTTTACCTAATGAGAAATGGTTATATGATGGGTGCGAAATAGAAGTAGTAAATAATTTTAATTACTTGGGAACTGTTTTCAATTACAATGGAACGTTTGTATTAAATCAGGAAACTCTAGCGGGTAAAGGTCTAAAGGCATTAAATGTACTTTTAAATAATTTGAAAAAATATCAGTTAAAAACAAGTGTTAAATGTCAACTTTTTGATGCTTTTGTTGGTGCTATTCTGAACTTCAGTAGTGAAATATGGGGATTTGGTAAATCTAAGACGATTGAGCGTGTTCATCTTAAATTTTGCAAAATAATACTAAAGGTAAAAACGTCAACAAGTAACATGGGAGTTTATGGTGAATTAGGTAGATACCCTTTATTTATTAATAGATATACACGTATAATAAAATTTTGGTGTAAGGTATTATCTTCAAAAAATATTCTTATTAACACTTTGTATAGAAGTCTTTCAGACTCAGCGAATAACAGTAGAAAGAATTGGGCATTTAATGTTAAATTTTTGTTAGATAGTTATGGATTCTCACATGTTTGGAGTAATCCATTCAGTATAGAACTTAAGAATTTCCATATTTCATTTAAATCTAGAATGATAGATGTATTTAGACAGAACTGGTATAACACTATGGTAAATTGTAATACTTTATGCACTTATAAATGTTTCAAAATAGTCTTTGGAGCTGAACAATATTTGGATATTTTATCAAGTAAATTTAGAACAGTTTTAGCACAATTGAGATTATCTTCACATAAATTAAGAATTGAAACAGGACGATATGGTCAAAATAGAACAGAAAGAGCGCATCGATATTGTTCACTTTGTAATGCTAGAGATATTGAAGATGAATATCACTTTATTATGGTATGTCCTGAATATGTAAATCTTAGAAAAATGTACATTAAGAATTATTACATAAAACGTCCAAGTATGTTTAAATTTGTTCAATTAATGTCTTCATCTAATAGAAATGATATATTTAAACTCAGTAAATTTGTCTTTGAAGCGATGCAGCATAGAAATACACTTATATAATTTTTGATAATTATGTGTACTTACAAAAGTATTTTTATTTGTTTTCATGTATTAATTTTAAATCTTTTTCAAAGTCCATCCTCCATAATTGTATGTTAAGAAAAAAAATATATGACAAAAATAAGTGAATCATTGCATTATTTGTTTGATTTATGACAAAAATAAGTGAATCTTTGCATGATATATTTGATTTATTTACACTTGATCATTTGATTATTTATTTATATTTATACATATATACATGACAAGAAACTGTAAAGTTTACGTCAATAAAATATACTGTCTGTCTGTCTGTCTGTAATCAACTGTAATACATATCTCAATGATGTGAAAGACGTTTAATGGTTATTCATGTGTATTTGAACTTCAACTACCATTAAATTTTCTTATATCAATTTTATATTAATATGACGTTGTTAGGTCAATAATTACATTAACAATATATTTATTGTAGAAATTTTGTGAATTTCTAATTGAAACTACCTTCACGTAGTTAAAATAAAAAAGGGCATTTTCCAAATCGGAAAGGCCTTGATCACTTTCTCATTCTTTATTATCGGAAAGTAATTAATCGGGTAATTAATAACCCAGCATATTAGTTAAGTTGAAACAAGTAGTATAAACTGTTTCAGTAAACGCTTTAACTCCATCGATTCATTATTCACTGGCAGTCACAATTGTGGTAAAAAGTACAAACTGTTAGTGAATGATACATTCGAAGAAAAGAAAACCAAACTTTTAACATCACAAACAGTTTCATCACTTACAGTTTATCCTACTTGATCGTCCAATGGAATGCTTATATTGCGTTCAAAATTGGAAAAAAAATATATTGCATAAAATGAACTGTGATATCTTGATATGGAGAAAATATGATGCCTACGTGACCAAACACCATTTTTTATTATTGATTACGTCATATTTTGTTTGCTAAAATATAAATGTTCCCAGTAACACCGACTCTGACCCATACTTAAAGCATCGCGTGTGTTGGCAGTCAAACGGGAAGCGATTCCATAACGCGAGGTGAGGTCAAAGGCAAAGCTGTATGGCGTATGTGGCAAACTGTAAATATGTTATCGTTTATATTTTAAATTTTATGGATTTATCGCAGCGCTCCGCTTCGCATCGCTTGCAATAAAATCCATAAAATTTAACATATAAACAATAACTAATATATGCATGGTTGAACGTGCAGCTAGGCCTTGTGGATCTTGTTACTATAACTGTCAAATATTCATTCGCATTAAAGATGCAGTCATGCGTAATAAACTCTTTGTTGTATTTTATTATCAATGAGTTTCGTTTTATTTCAAAGCTAGATGTTGGGGGATCATTTACAATGATGTATGATATATGTAACCTCACCATACCACTAGACATTATGTGTTTGTTTATTTAAAGTATTACAGGGAGTTTTCAAATTTGCCAGCATTTGAATGAAACGTGTATACAAAACCTATAAAAAAAACTATAGAAAATCTAGAACTAATCGAACATTCGTAAACACTACCTCCATTTCTCTCTTATACATTTATAACGCCCCTCTTTAGTTGCACTACATGTCGATTCGAATCAAACAAAATGTCGCAATGTCAGTATCGGCAAAATATAGTACCAGTGTAATGCAAAACTAAATGAATTTCAAATGTCGATAGAGTTTCATTTAGGGACAAAAGACAAATTCAATAATTTCACAAACTGTGCCGAGCCAGGCTGTTATCTTTTTGTTCCACCAGTATAACATAGTCTACAGGCATGCTTGCAACAAATGACTCATTTTGGTTCACAGACAACAATCAAACAGAAAATTGAAAAATAACTCATACACACACATACACACATATAAATTTGATTTCTGATATTTATGTTTTCAACAACATTATTTTAGTCTCGAAAACTAGTGACAAAATTATCTCAAATTTGCATTTCTTTTCAACACCAAAGCCATGACCTCGCATTATTCTGTTCATAAATATGTAGGAATATCGTTTAACTATGTTTTGTAATTCATATGATTCTCAAAAAAACAGATTAATCTCGAACTTACCTTGGGTGAAAGATTTACACACATCTTAATATTTTTTTGTGGCCAAGAATTGTGTACTACCTACCATAATACAGAGGACTGTAGTAAAATCTCTTTGGATACCGAGACGATAGGTCATTAGAACTACCCTTGTACGGTAAATATAAAGCAAAATAGCTCTATAGTAATTAGTCGGTATGTCAAGCTCGGAAATCCTCGGGGCGAACACTCTAACATTCATTAATGTTCGTGTGACACTTACTTTCCTTGATTTCGTGGAGATTTATACACGCAAATAAAACCCCGCGAAATTTTCGCGTTTTCTAGAACATGAACGAATCCACGAATAAATGTTCCCACGAAATACGAAATTCGATATCTACGGATATTGATGATTTTACACTTGGCCACTGAGATAAGGCCCAATGATATCGTATGAAAGCGTTCCACGTTCATTGCCGTGAATAACTTTGTGGTATCTCTATAAAACAGAAATGTGTATAAGGATTAAAAGGAATATCCTATATTTTCAAAAGATCATTTATAAATACACAAGCTAAATCTGTCAAATTTCCAATCGATCGACTATACCTGAAATGGATTATAGGTGAAAGAGTAGCTTGTTTGTTCTGTTCATCGTCAACATTTTTTAGTATGTGTTTACATTTGTGCTGTATAATTAACATATCTATCAATCTGGTGATTTAAGAATATATCGACAACGCATTTCGTATAATTATCTAAGTAAATTATTCAATCAACGTTTTTAACATAATTACATTGCCTCGGCGTCTAGTATGTTTTAATGAATAATTGAAGGTTTTAGAAACCTAATGACGCTCGGCTAATTTCGACGCATCACGTGACATTCGACGATAATCGGTAATGTTCGTATTCAATGTCGGAAGCATTTCCATGACAAAAAATAAATATCATGATCGGTACAAAAACATAAAAAATACTGACTTTTGATGAGTTGAGGGGTATTATAAATAAATTAGACTATAGCTTTTATATCTGTTGACTTATTCTAAATATAAAGATTTGTCCAATACAGATCTTTAAATTTTTCATGAAGATTATTTACAACTTGTCTAAATGGCGGCTCCCGTTCGTGACGAATCTCCAATCAGAGTTGTCGTTCGTTCCTCAATTAGCCATTAATGTAATCACGGTAAGCCGATGTGTAAGAGAGTGGTTCGTGATTACCGCGGTCGCTTAAAAAAAAAAAATATGTTTAAAAAGCATAAAGGAAGTAAATTAATCACTTGAAGTCGTTTGTTTAAGATACAAACGAAGCGGCTTTCCGTTTTCTTATTTCAAAGGTACTGAATATATAAGTTAATACAAAGAAATGGAATAATGATGCATAATAATGTAAAATTTAATACGTAAATTATCATTATCATAAATATATACTTATGTTCAAATGTAACCTTTAAATCTTTTTTTTTTTTTTTTTTATTTTTATCTTCTTAAAAAGATAAAAAAGATATTGAGAAAGCATAAATATAATCTTATTTGATTACGCA
Source organism: Solen grandis (assembly GCA_021229015.1). Lineage (NCBI taxonomy): Eukaryota > Metazoa > Mollusca > Bivalvia > Adapedonta > Solenidae > Solen > Solen grandis. The sequence continues at coordinate 46,719,445 of CM037786.1, read as the reverse complement.
ACCGTTTACTATCATACAGAAAAAAGGAAAATTTTAAGATAATACTATCATCAAGATTTTTTTTCTTACGTTATACAAGCGATTTTAAACGTGTTTTTTTTTTTGTTTTTTTTTTCATTCTTTAATTAATATCTATTTCTTCGTAAGCATATGATTTAACACATAGTCATTGTAATTTGATCAACATAATTGAAATTGTAAAAAAGAAAAAAAAATACTTTGAAATCAATCTTTAAATCGACTGAGTTTTACATTTGCAAAAATAAATGGAAGCAAAGGTAGAGGTTAAAGCAAAATCATGAAAATAATTTCTTATTTCTTTGTAATTAACGTTATATAACGCCTTGAAACTTTTAGCAATTCATTGGCTTATTTTTACAGATTTAGAAAAAGAAACTGTAAAACCTTTAGAAAACAAAAAATCGATAGGTAGATATACATATATTTGTCATTTTCTTCAGATTTGCAGAAAGCCGTGATAGCAAATGCAGTAAGTTATCCGTATAGGTTTTCTGGCTCTTGTATAATTATACTAATTCTTCGTAAATGCGACTCATGTACTCAAAAACGTATCACAATTCACTATTCAAAGCAGGCACTCTTTCCTGCAAAAGAAAATCGTGTCTTGCTCAACCAACCCAATGATCCCTTCATTTCTTTCTTTAAATTAATAGATTTAATTAATTAATCCTTTTACGAAAAACATGAATATATCATATTTGATAACGTAATCACTTGGAATTTTCTGGATTTTTGTGCATGTATAAAGGTACGGCAATATTACTTATTTAAAGTTAATATATCCAATCTTATGATCTTTTTAATATATTTTGCTTACAAATCAATGTTGTCATAAACAAGTGACACAACATAAATTCCTTAAGGTATGCTTAAGATTGGCATCAATACTCATGACGCTGGAGCGTGAATACAAATTGAAATGAATGATTTTTATATTTCAACGACGTCAAATTCAAGTGAATAAAGAAAAATATCTTTTTTTGCAAGGACATATTCAGCTAACGTTCTATTAAAACCAGAAAAAATATCTTCGAGAATGCGAACAGGTTTGTTTTCACATTTTCAAGTAGGCATTCCATCAAACATGAATATCTGCCATGTTTGATGACGTAATCACTTGAAAGACCTTATGAACGTACGAAGTTTCGACATTTTTGAAAATTTTAAGTTCATTGATGTAATTGACGATTTTATATGTTTTGTTTTTTTTTAAATAATTCTTGCATTAGTGTGCATGACGTCATAACCACGTGACAAAACAAACATTTCTTGCAGTATGCATCACTTCAATTTTAACTCTATCAATTCTGAAGATTTAATTAAGATTGACTCAAAATTCATGATACCAGAGCGAGAGAAATCTTTAAAAAGAAATGTTTTTTTTTTCTTTTATGACGTCATAACTACGTTACTTAAGAGGAAATCATTCAGAAAATAGAATGTAAACCTCTATTTTGACATGCTGTCCAATTTTCATGCTTCTAACGCATCAGGGGGCTTTGTAACATTTAAATTTAATTTAAAAACTAAAGTTCGAAATTCGGTATTGCCATGACATCTTAATATTTTCGAATTTGGAAATTTGAATGCCAAGGTGCAAATCTACATCCTAAAATATATATTCTGTGAAAATATCAAGATATTCGGACTAAAATTGAAGGCTCTAGAGCGCAAACAAACTTTTGAAGCTGACGTCAAATCTGACGCCATATGACGTAAATGAAAAATGAAAATGACTGAATGCATAAAAAATTCTTTTTATCGCTGCAATTTCAATTTCATTAAAATTGACTCAAAATGTTTGATGCCAAAGCGAGAGAAATCTTTGGAAAAAATAGGATTTTGTCCTTTAAATGACGTCATAACCACGTGACTTAAGAAGAAATCTTTCAGAGAAAGAAAGTAGACCTCTGAGCCGATAAGCTGTCCAATTTCAATGCTTTTAACTCATCAGTAGCCTTTGTAACATTAAATAATAGTTTAAGGACCAAAGTCCGAAACTCGGTTTTGCCATAAATTCTTAAATTTTTCGAATTTGAAAATTTTAAAGACAAGTTGCACATCTACATCATAATGTACATCTTCTGTGAAAATATCAAGATAAAACGACAAAAAATAAAGGCTCTTGAGCGCGAACAAACTTTTGAAGCTGACGTCAAATCTGACGTCATTTGACGTCATTGAAAATTGAAAATGAATGATTGAACTTTTAACCGGACGGTAAACCTTTCAAATTTTGTTATATGGTGTTCATGATATGTCATGTTGTATTGGGGTTTACCGTCGCTGCGATAGTATTTCAATCATATAGCGACGTCCAGCTAATTACAGGTGGAGGAAGACCCCGAGTACACAGAGATACCTGGGTAGAACCACCGACCTACCGCAAGCCAGCTGGAAGGCTTCCTCACATGAAAAATCCGAAGTCCCTACCGGGATTCGAACCCACAGCGGTGAGGGGCTGAGAGATTTGTAGTCTACGACTGTAACCGCTCCGCCACGGCGGCCCCTTGATATGTCATGAAAAATTATTATATCACTCTTTAAAATTGGCTTTATTAAATAATATTTTTTACGATTTTTAAATGTTTGCAGCTGTTGTTGAAAATGTCAAAAAATGAAGACGGCCAAATGAAAACATTAAGGTTTCATTGGCAAAAAACATGAATAAAAGCAAACCGTGTCTATCTAATGTTAATTTATTTATTCTACAAAAAATTACGGACCCATTGATGTCTTGATTTTTATTTTCTGACAACATTTGTGAAAAATAATGGCGTTTTTATGACTTAGGTATTGGAACAATTTGCTGGATTTTTTAGGAATTTGAAAAAAAAAATACAAAAAAAAATCATTAAAAATTTAACAGACGGTATAAGTCTAAATAAAATTACATTTAAGTCTGTCATTATACGTAGTTCATGTTTAGCACAAGTTTTTCAATTCTCAAATCTTGGCATTATGCTTCTAAAACCTTAAAACAGATGTAAACCCTGTAGATTCCCTTTCTCTTAGAAAGAAGTTATGATGAAATGTATATTATCAAATTTTCTATATAGAATTATGATTATATTGTTTAGAGTGTTGCAATGAAAAAAAAGTGCAAGATAGGCTCTGTATTTCCTCACTGATGCCAGTAAAGTCATCTAGATACAAAATTCAAAATCTCCCCCGAAATGACATTATCAAAGAAAGTTGCATCGGATATTAATTAGCATGACGTTCTTTTACCAAGTCCAATTATAGTAAAGCTCACTTATAACGAAATCATAGGGACCTTGCAAATCATTTCGACTTATCCCAATTTTGTCTTATCCTTATAAAGAAAATTTCGTTATAAATGTTTTCATATAGCAAATTACGTTATACTCTCGAAAATGATAAGGAATTAATGTAAAAACACAGAGTAAATCTGTGTTATTTTTATAAATTCCACCAAGTATAAATAAATGGTAACAAAATAGGATAAATTGTGAAATAAAAACAGCTATGACCTTGTTTTACAAAATTTCTATTTCCCTGTATGATATTCATGGAAAACTATATTAATATTCAATACATGTATATATCTATGAAGAACTTTTGAGAAAGTCAGTGGCGATTTCAACTTTCTTCTCTCCTTTTTAATTCTATCTAAAATTTCGTACATTTTCTCATGACAAGTAATATGGCTTTTCTTTTAACCCTTCTCGACGGACTATACATTTTGATATGGCCTGAGCAATATAAAGGATGCGAGGATTTTAAATGCAACAAGAAATATTCAACACGGTTTTATTGTAGGTTAGGGTTATAAGAATATAATGCATGTATGTGCGTGACATGCCTTTATCCTCACACTGCTGGCTTAATTTGATATCAATAGCATACTTACATAAAGACGTACATATAGTGGGGTGCTGTGATAGCCATTAAAGCAATAGGGAGCGCTGTGTTCGTGAACACTTGTCAAATTATGATAATGATGAGCTATTTTGTGTAGGCCGAACTATTTTACAGGTAAACTCAAGTATAGGAACATGCAAATTCTTTTGTCCCAGCCGATATTTCGCTATACCCGATTTTATCTTAAGCGGGTGGGGGTTCATAGAAATAATGAAGGAAGTAGTCGGGGAATGATTTTTATCTTGTATTAAGCCTTTTTTGTTGTTTTATCCGAGGTCGTTATAAGTGAGCTTTACTGTATGTCACTGTTGCGAATATGATTTGTGCAACAAGTTTTTGATAATAATTTGTTCTGATTATGCAACGTATGTTACCGCAATGGGATGTAGCTAAAACCCATTTTAATATATACTAAAAGGAAAAGGAAACGCAGGGTAACTAGAATCTGTAGTAGCCAGACTCAAGTTTTTACCTCCTAACCTTGCAATAAACCTCATATGAGAGATCCCATCTCATTCTAAAGCATTTATTTTGTTTGAAAAAAAATCTTTATCAAAATAATTTAAACTGTAATACCGTCGAATACTTTCTATTTAAAACTGACATAAAATTTACCCTGCGTTTCTTTTTCCTTTTAGTATATGTTGTCAATAGTTGCAATTGGCTGTCTTGCTAATTATTGCACATAGCTAAGGACAGTATAAAAGCTGTCCAGCTAAAGGTCAGACAGACAGAACTTGTTAGAGACTAACAGATTGTCAGATTACCCCCACCCACTCCCCCGTTGACCTTGCCTTGGGTACCGGATTACTATCTGCGATTACTATCTCGTGTCAGTTTATACGGCAATTACACTACAAGTAACAAACGATTTTTCGGAGCGCATTACTAGTGTTGAGGTGTATTTAAAAAATATCACAGTTGATGAAAATAGCCAAACTATGCAAACTATTGCTAAATGAGTTTCTCGTATGATCCTGATTTATATGCATGATCTAAATCTCAAAATTTATTATGGAGACATTTTATTGTATGAATAAAGGTAAAAAAAGAATTAAAAAAACATGTCCCACTTGACTATCTAACGAACTATCTGCCAATTATGTGCAACACTGACGCAAACACAAGTAGTCTCAACATTTTTAAAGAATAAATCGACCAGTTTCCACATTCACCTTACTCCGCTTGTTAGTGCATTTTCTATTCTCAAGACTGTTAAAAATTTAGGGATAGGGTATCAAGGAATTTAAGGTGTGAGAGCACAGTATGAGGGCACATTTTGATATAATGAAATAATAAACACACCGTGCATGTGCACAGAACGAGAAATAAGGACTTGTATTGAAGGGTTTCAACTGCCCTTCGTACAGTTTCAATGTAATTTCTTATATGTCTCTGAATATGAATTATGTTGATTACTTGAAGGTCCAAAATCTGTCTTAGACTGATTGAAAAACGCAGACAATACAACACGAGCTTGGCGTCAAGCCATGACCCTGGGTAATTTTAAAACTTAAACCAAGTCTGATGTTAACGGACGACTTGCTTACGCAATATCGTACTTTAGTAGTGTGTATAGAACTGTAGATCTCTACAACTGGGTATTTAACGATTAATCGTTTCGCATTTCGGCGTAGCCAATTATAACATACATTAGTGCATGTCAACGTGTACTGTTAACAAAACTGAAATATCAATCATACCTGTTTATCGATCTGAGACATGCCATGTATTTAACTTGCTATGTGCTAGAAATAATGTGTCAAAAGAGGAATAAAATAAGGAAGTTATCTTATTCTTTTATTGAAAATAGAAATGGATAGAAGTAAATATATTTATATGTATTTCTTAAACGAAAATAAAGAAGGAATTATTACAATACATGATGCAATGTTGGTGAGAACAATGGATATTTACTTAAATAATGTTTTAGTATATATCAGGGTTTAATTATTCATAGTTTACCCATTTAATTTAGTAAAGTTACTGCTTTTTGCTATTGTTTTCATTCTTATTTAGATTTAAATTCATTTTCAATGTGGTTATAGAAACATATTTTCAAGAAATTGATTAAAACTATATAAACATTTCTATTGTTGATGAACGAAGACAGTAATTATATTTAACTTCATTTATTTTCACAAAAACATAATTAAATTAATATTTGATTCAGAAAGAAATCATGCGTAGATAGATAATAATTTTATATAAAAGAAAAATAGTAGTCACAAATTCACATTTGAAAGAGGTTTTCTTTTCATATTTTTTGGATATAAATTACAATAAGGACTTGAAAGTCTACCTTTGTGGCACTTATGTGATATTTTTATAACATTTCTTTTTCTTTATAAGATGATGCTGTGTATAACAAAGGACACGGAATTTGGCAATGAAGAGGGAAAGATTCATTCGTCGGCGTTCCTTCCGATCTATTCACGGATTGACATGTGCATGCACGTACGCAGATGGAATGACTATGGTAGACACATGCTAGCGAAGTAAAGGGAGATCACTCGGATTTCAACGAACGAGAGTTCTGAACGAGAACGAGAGGAAACGAGGTTCTCTTGACTGGTCAGCACACAAAAAGTTGTTCTTTACCTTTGAGGTTTGTAAAATTTCTTTTAATGTAATACATTGCATAATTATGATGTTTGATATTTGTGTAGTGTCGTATCAATGATTAAATATGGATTTTTGTATGATTACATGTAAATAACCTAAAATGACCTGATCCCAAAGGCGGAAACTAATTAAGCATTCTTTATTATTTATTTTCTGCATTTCTGTTTCCACAAGTAAGGTTGGGTTGACATTTCGCTGCTTATAGAGGTATTGTTGCATGGGCTACATTTTTTTTCTACAGAGCACTCAGTGAAACTAGTGCTTTAAGGACATGAAATTCAAAACGAAACTGGCTGCCAAACCGAGTCGCGATTCCTTAAATCTGTATATTGCTCGACTGTAAATGCCCAGTGGTGCTTAACCAAACCTTTTTATCGGCACTGGCAATCTTTATTTCGTTTTAAGTTCACAACACGTAACATTTACATAGTAAAACTAGCATATATATTTTGGCAAAATAAAGCAACCGCCATCTTGGCCATTCTTGGGTTTTTCCAAACATTTCTTAACATATTACATCTAGTATTACTGTCGGACAGAAATCTTAACAAAATAAAATGTTATGATGACCATCACTACTGCAGTTACCTGTTTGAACTGGTATACACATGTACTCTCTTGTATCTCTTTCAGATACCCTAGAGGAATCTTACTATGGAAAACAATGAAAACATTCAAGATTGTAAGTTTCATATTTTTGAGTTCATGAGTAAGTGTTATAATAAGACAGATTACACATATAAATTAGGTACAAATGTACATATATATGTCATTAAGACCAGTGTGAAATAGGAACGAAAACAAAAAAAAACTTCCTAGGCCAAAAATCTAACTCTTGTTCAATCTTAAATATATTTTTAAAACCTCTTACAATGTAGTTAAAAATTGTACAAAATACATATTTTTATTCTTAAGATCAGAAAGGCTATTTTCTTTGGCAAACATTCAATAATGTTGCATAAGTTATGCTCTGTCTTAAATCATTTGAACGGGAAATATTTTCTTTACATGACGTTTTCAGCAACAAAATCCCCAGTGTTATACCAAAGATTTCTTAAAATTAGTTTACTACTACGATATGTTTTTTTTTCTACTGGGAATATTAAAACAGTCTAAATTTAAGAAATATTTGAATGCAAAAAATAAATAAATTTGAATTATCATTTACAATATGATACATATAGTTTAAGTTTCTTACAAGGAAAGAATTGGGAGTGGGTATGTTTTAACAATAGGTATGAATAGCTTCAATACTGGAGAAAAATTACAAACAAAATAAAATAAAAAGAGATTTGTATTTATTTTTCCACTGCTAGGTGGAGAAAGGGTATTTAAAGAATGTTACCCTAATACAGCAAGCTTTTAAAAGACATTTAATTAACATCTTAAATCCAGTTCTTATATAAATTAAGTACAAAACTAGGAATGACAGCATATATATTCATGGTTGATTTGATTTTAAATTATGTTGCTGCTCCAAATATAAAGAACAGTTATGTAAAACTTATTTATGCTTCAAACAAAATAAAAGGAAATAGGCACTGTCCAAAAAGATGTTGCATATTGATATATTTTAGATTACATAAATAAGAAGGAAAATATTCATAATTCTTCATTACTTGAAATAATTTAACCCCTCTTATTCAAACATTACATGCATCTACCACTGTATCAAATATGTCACCTATGAAGAAACTCGACCGCTGAAAAGAGGTAATAATCTTAGAACAGGTAATTGACATAATATAAAAAAAATACATATTGACACTTAGTAAAAGTCTGTAGATAAAAGTACTAAGCCTAATGCTATACTACTAAGATTTTAAAAAGTTGCAGGTGTCATCCATTACCCAGTATCTGTGTAGCTTATATGAATATCTTGGCACGACAAGAATAGCTGACACTATGGGCATGTTGGTTGGATTTTAGATGTTAGAGAAGGTGTTTTTTTTTTTGTTGTTGTTGTTGTTGTTGTTGTTGTTGTTTTCTCAGTTTGGGTCACAACATGCAAAAAAAGTAAAATGTGTGTCTTGACAAATTATAGTTAGAAATGCACACATTCAGCTGATACTGGACTTTTAAAAAGTATATTTCAAACCAAATTAAAGAAAACAACAAGTGACAAAATTGCTTAATTCTTAGACTACATAAGACTACACTCGTTTTTATGAAGTGGACAATATCAATGACGCATCATTCCTGCATAGATTAACTTCCTTTTTCCTTTTTGTACAACATAACATTTAAACTTGTGTCTGGACTGCTATTCTATACTAAATATTGTAGCATTATGAAACATTTTAAGATTGCAATCCAAAATTTTAAATGTGAATTTCTTATCAAGTATTTAGTCTGAGACGAAGTTCGGGGCATTTTAATTAAAGTTGATTTTTAGTACAAGTATTGAACTTAGTTCTATACTTGCAAGATATTGAACGAATGTGGCATGTTACAATTGTCCTTCATTATCAATTAACTTATTCTTGTGATTTGGCATCTACATGTACTATACATTAAAAGGAAGAAACTAAAGACGATAGGAAGTTTTAGATTACAAAATTAAGATGTTAGAGATGACGGTATATTCTCATTTTGAGTCAAGCCTTCCAAAAAATACAAAAGATTGAAAGTTATACTTTACAACTTTCTGTGTACAGCTGCAAATTTTAAATATTTGGATTTAAGCATTTCGCTTTACTTAGGACGTGAATGAAATAAAGAAAATTAAGTTCACTTTTAAGAAAACTTTAAACGAGTATCAAATAATCATTGACCTATCTTGAAAATACAAATGAATAAAGCATTATATTAAATATAAAATTAATCATTATATGATTTAAGGTTACCTTTGATCTAGCAGTACAATTCTTCAACACTGCCTTCTACCATTATTTGCAACGAAGTCTATAGTTTTGAATATATATATATATATATATATATATATATATATATATATATATATATAATTGAGAATATAAACACTCATTTTCCATGAAAATAAATATTTCGGAAGAGCACACCCCTGTGTATGTCATATAGTTATACTGTAATAGGGAGATAACTGTCTGTGATGTCTGTGGATTAGGTATACAATTAACGATTTCTGCTTAATCTAATAACAATAAATCAAAGTTTTTATGTGTATAAATGCATAATGAATATTTCATATAATGAATGATGTATCAAGTGCATGCATTAAAAGAAATGTTTGTTGAAAAGAAAAAAAGAAAACTATAATGCCAGAAGACAATGTAAAATAGAGCATTAAGCAAACCCTAATTGATCAATTGTTTCTTAACTTGTCAAACGCAAAATTAAAGCAAGAATAAAATATATTTTCTACAAAAAAAATGTATATTTTCATGTAATACCCTCTGCACGACTAATGTATTTTGCATTCACCCAATAAGGAAAGGGAGGCTACTCAAATTATTTAAGACATACCTGATAGTTTTATGGATCAAAGAAATGTAACCGAAGAAAAGATCATAAATGCATTATTTATTACAGAAATATGTGAACAAAATAACTCTTTGGATTGATAATTAAAATCTACACTGTCTGGCACTTTCCACATTTAATTACATGCACATAGCAATTGCCAAACACTTTCTCACTTTTAATGACATTTTTCATAAACTTTCTTTAACTATTATGCAAAGATTAAGATAGATAATATACAACGTATTATGATTAATGGTAATGTTGGATTAAAACAATGTTCATTTGGGATCCTATAATTTGCAGTAAACTTAAAGTTATGGATAAAATGTCAGTAGAAAATTATAAATCTTTACACTCAATTTAACTTGTGGAATACATAAACAGTGTGTGTGTGTGTGTGTGTGTGTGTCAATTAATATGTTCGATATATTTTTTATAAATAATTATACATTTTTTCATGCGTTTATTTGTCATTTCCTACATGAATGCATCTCAATCCTTATTTAGCTTATAAAATGTGTAAATATGTTCTTGTTATTTTGGTTATTTTGACATGTTTACTGTGAAACCTTGTAAAATCTTCTTATAAGGAAGAAATAAGGTATATATGTGACAGACATCCTCCTGCAAATATCCAGACATATAATTCTGTTCCGAGAGACTAATCTTAAAGAACTACACCTACGTTTTATACAATGAATGGGGTGGGTGGGCATTTTTCAAACGTTAACTTAGAAGATACGTTTGGACGCTGCTATGTTAATACATTTTCTTTCATTCGAAATAATATTCTATGATTATTACACATATTCTGCATATTTCAGATATGGAGCAACTAAAGGCAGACAACCAGCATATGAGAGCAAAGTTAACATGCAAAATATGCTATCAAGAAATGATTAAAGTGGTGTACAGACCATGTGGACATTACATAAGCTGTCTGTCATGTGCTGCCAATGTTGAGATGTGTCATATTTGCAACCAGGCCGTCCAAGGCAAAAATTTGGTCAACGACCAGTAGACAGATGAAAATAGCATGAAGACCTTATGATTGTGAATTGAAATAAAAAGGCTCCGTGACGTTGACTTGAAGAAGTTTTCAATATTCAATATTGAGATTTTACTTTCCACACAAAGGCAAACTTATGTCCAGACAAATATTCCATGAATTAGAATAATAAACAACTTTTAATGTTTTGAGTTTCTTTTACCTATTCAGACAATAATAAGCCAAGCTGATTTTATAAAAGACTTACATAATTGTAACAATACATATACATGTTATCCTAAACAATAGTATAAATCGTGAAAGACAATGCAACAGAAAGAAATAATTAAACTTCAGAATATCCCGTATTTTAAGTATACACATTAATTTACAGGAATTCGCTACCTTGTTCTATGATATGATTTGGTAAAAATTGAATTTTGAATCAAATGAAGAAAAATAACGTATTTTTGGTTTACTTATTTTGCTACGCAGTTGATATTAGTGTTATAACACACACACAACAACAACAACAACAACGAAACGAAAGCAGCTGGTAACCTTACCATATGATCTAAATATCGTAATTACATTTAATGAAAGCTACACTCTATCTTTACCACAAATGTTATATTATCATAAAACAGAAAAAAATACGCAATGTTGAGAACTTGACATTTTCTGAAAAGATAATACATACACATGCTGACTTAATTAGATAAAATATCAATAGATAATGCACTAGAGTTTTATAAATGTATTCATTTGTGCAAATACGAATTTCATTTAACAGAAAGAATTTGATCTGTCCTAATATACGACAAAAAATATAGTTCAAATAGGTCATAATGTGATCACATGTTAAGGGACACAAACCTACATACCATATATTTAGCTGACCGCATCTTTTGATGAATTAGATAAATAAATAAATTAATATTGTTGATATCATTACCAAAGTTTACATAAGTACAGTCACCTTAACTTTGTGCTGGTTACACGGTTCAAACATGCGACAAGGCCTCTGGTTTTATCATTAATGCCAAAATAATTTGACAATTAACAGTTTTGACCCCCTGACTGTATAGGTTCTTGTTCAAAATTTCTTGTCCGGGCTTTAAGACAAGACATATCAAAGAAGCCCACTCACGGGTAAAGGTAACTATACATTATATTGGCAGGTCGTTTAAAAAAGAAAAAATGAATACATTTTTCTTAACTCTAAATGTTGTCCCTTGTTCACCGTAATATTTATTAAAATGTAAAATGATTGTACTTATTAATTAATTAAATGTTGTATTCATAAATATGTTAATGTCAAGACCATTTATATGTGGCTACTGGTCATATTTTAAAAAAGATTATAAAATTAATTCCCAGTCGTATGCAGGAAACCAAGTCAACAGCCCTAAGGTCAATACCATTGCACCATAATTAAAGTTGTTGAATCAACGGTACAAGTTTATTACACTACAGGGATGACGGGTTTGTATCCGAACCATCCCTTCATCAGTAATGGTTACATTCCGACGATATTTGTATAATTTGATCAACATGGCCATTCAGTTTGTTCATGGAATTTCATAAACAATTTCAAACTTTTAAGTCAATATGTTCGTATGAACTAGTTACTGTTATGAGATTATGTAAAATAGCCAACGCCTTGTATTGCTACAAACTCCGGTGGAGTGGATGGCAATCACTGCCACTTTGAGTTACCACGTGACAATGATTTAGCTAAAACTTGGCTATTTTTCAACACATGCGACAGAGATATGTGCAAGATCTCCTGCGTAGGATATTGGTGTTTTTACTGAACTAGAACGAAACATGATTTCAAAATAAACTTGCACAAGTGATTACAATGAAAAGATGGTGTCGCAAGCAAGACCTGTGATAAAAAGCCTAATGTTCAAGGTCATAATG